>CM065804.1:26429500-27029500 GCA_033398695.1 Orobanche coerulescens
AAGGTATCTAATGCACTGTGGGAATTTATCAACCTTCCCCCAAAATATTACCCCGACATACTCGGAAGAATAATATTTCAGTTTAGATTTCAATTTTCCATGAGTTTTACGGAGGGTAGGAAACCTTGTTACCTTTATAACTTAGTGTTTTAAGTGGGAGTTTAACGCGACTATATATTGCACTTTGCACATTAATCCGTTTATAAGTGCGGGTTGCCGGTTTATTTGTTTGTCATACAATATGAAAACATACACAACCTAAAACTAACAACATACAGTTCATGGACCATTCCTAAGTACCGAGTCTTCACCGACTCGATAAAAATACAAGTAATCTAATTACAAGTCTTGAATCTTCGTATTCATGGCGGTTCGTCCTTAGATCTTCATCGTAGCTAATTTATTACATTTATAAAATTTGCATCCTATACAAATTTACTAAAAAATAAATCGCCTCAAAACGGCCATTACAACCCCATCGAATAAAGATTCAAAATACTAAGTCCATGAACTACATCACCATTCAAAAATAAAGAAACCATTACATTCAAATAAATGGTAATATTGATTAATTTAAATATTGATTTAATCAACAAATATTAATCCAACTATTAGAATTAATCCAACTAATCACATAACTGTTAATTTTAATTTGTTCCGGATAAAATAAATATTTTATTAAATTAATTCTCTTAAAAATAAAATTACCATAATTATATTTTAGTCAAATTAAATCCAATTTATTTTGCGGGAAATTAATTTACCGAACAAAATATAAAAACGGAGTCGGAAAATACAAGGCCCGGGCCAAGCCCGCGGCCCGACATGGGGCTGCCCAGCCCAGCAGCCTGGGCGCTGCCTGCTCCTCATAGCAGGCAGCTTGCTGCCGGGCAGCCCCCGGCAACCCCAAGCTGCCGGGTCCGGCTATTTTTTCGGCTCATCTTTTCGTCCCGAATCCAAAAATAATATTTTTTTTAATTTTTATCTTACATAATTAAATCAGTTTTTCAAAAGAGAAATAGATTTGTATTATAACATAAAATCATGAAAAATTATTTTTAGATGAACAATTAAAATTAACAATTAAAACAATTATGATTCTAAATCATAAAAAATAACCAAGCATTCCAAATACAAATATCGAATATACGATCGCATAGACATCTCTCTGATACCACTGTTGAGATTCGGTTATAAAAATCGAGATACGCAGCGGAAAATAAACCGGTCCAACTGGATAAAACCAAACCCCAAAACGGATCGATCAAACATCGTATAAATGAATATAAAATAACGAAGATAAAATTAAGGTATCATACCCTCGTAGACCTTTGATAATATCTTCTTGATTCCGGGTACGAACACGAATCCAATCGAACGAGCTTTTAGAAATTCCCGAGCACCGAAAGCACCGTGCCTCTACGTATCATGTGTCGGATAGATGACCGGAAAATACTCCTATCGTCTTGTTCTCCAAAAATATGGCTAGAAGTTGAAAGGAGAAGCTCTTTATATTTACTAACACTCTAAGTGTATGAAATAAAATGAAAATGAACACACTTTGTATTCAAGCATGAAAATGAAGAAAAAAAATTTCTTCTCTCCCTCTTATTTCCTCACGTAAATGCAGCCTTATTTCAGCTTTTGTGATGAATGGTGATGGTTAATATATAATACACAACATACTCATCATCTCATAATTCAACCATAATTAATTTATTAAATAAATTAATTAAAACACCGCACATCATATCAAAATGACATAAAACAAACTTGATACTTCATCACAATGATGAAAGGATTGTGGGGCGGCCAAGCTGAGATATTTTGGTGTTGGTTTGTTTCCTCCATGAAACGGACCCTCGTGTATCTAGTCCGATAGATAAACCTTGGTTCGTTTCAAAATATTACAATTAAATAATCTAATTAATTAATTTTATTAAATATAAATTCTCTAAGAATATGAATTAAATTTAATTACCAAGTAATTTATTTTAATTCATGAGACCGAATTAATTTATCCAATAAATTAGTTTAGACATCCAATGTCCAATATTAACCGAGAGAGAATAAGCTCAAAATATTCTATCGTCTATCCTGTATGCGCGACTCTGTAGGTTCGTCTGAGTTAGCAATGGAAGGATCCAAAGAGTGTGAGTAACACCTAGCCAGTCCCGTGGCTCATACTGTAACCCAACTAAGAACGAATAATTAGAATTATTCCAAAACCAATAGTTATGAATACCATATATATATAAAACCTTCAATCATATATCCCAGTCAAGTATTAAGGTCACAGTAAAGTCAAACCCTATTATAACTTGACTCTATGCATTTGTTAATACAAACTAATATCACCGAGCTCTTCTATATCAAATATAACTAGCTCTAACTGCCTTGGTCAAAGACTTATGATCTCATTTAGCATTAACCGCATAGGACATTTACCTGCTCACTAACAAGATAAAGAATCCTATCTTGTTATTTAGTAGAGACTGTTACTTGCCCACTAAGTTGCATTTAGAGGTTGAACCCACCAACCGGCGATTGGATCGAACTACTCTAATGACTAACTTAATGTCACAAGCACATCTCCTACTGAAACCTCAAGTCAAAGGTCCACGTATACCTATCACAATATTTCAATTCAGTCATTGACAATCCCTGAGTGATATTCATGTGACCGAATCGAGTTGAGTCATGTACGAGTATACTAATCCCATTATCATACCTATAATGTGTGCTCCCACTAACCCTTAGTGAAGACAGACACTCTATATATCAAAATACATGTATAAGTCTTGTCTAAACTTACTGCCCAGTTAAGTTTTATCGTCTGGCGTTCCAATGCCTATCTCCTTATCTCCATAAGAAGTGGAATATTTTCTCTCAAATGCAAAGACTATTAATTTATATACCAAATCACAATGCCTGTGATATACAATAATATAAAAATAATAAATGCCTTATTTAATATAATATTCATAATAACAATACAATGCTCTCACTCTCTTATCCACTGAGTGGCATTCGAGGGCATATTCCTAACAGCCACATGGTGGTTGGTGAGAAAACGAGCCGAGCCACTCACTTCGTGTACTAGATGTTCGCGTGTCTAGTCCGTTAAGTACACTTTGTTTTATCTCAAATGTATTTATACTTAATTAATTAAGTTAATTAATTAATTTTATTAAATACAAAATTATAATAATATATTTTTAAAAAATAATTATTTATTAATTAAATTAATCACTCAGTAATTAATTTTAATTCACAAGACCGCTATGATTTGTCAAATAAATCAAATAGATATCCAATATCTAATATTAATGAAGAGATAATAAATACACATTTTATACATCAAATATCCTTGTTCGCAACTCCATAGGTCCGTCTCAGTCGGCAATGGAAGGAACCAAGGAGTACGGATACACTTAGACAGTCTAGTGCTCCATACCGTAACCCAACTAAGAACGAATGATCGGATCATTCCAAAACTACTATGTCGTGAATATTGTATACTTATAAACCCTTCTATCATATGTCCTCGTCAAGTATTAGGGTCACGGTAAAGTCAAACCCTATTTTAAGTTGACTCTATGCATTTGTTAATGCAAATTGAGATCACCAAGATAACTTACATCAAATACAACTAGCTCTTGATACGAACCCGACTACTCCAAGCGAAGAAGATGAAGTGAGGATTGACATAAAAGACCTTGAACATACTCCTATATACTTAGGCGAGAAAATGGATATAAGATCTGGAGTAACCTTGGTGATCGGACTGGGAATAACTTAAATGTGGCAACATGCATCATTTTGGGTCCAAGTTGGTGAAGATAAGATAATAAAGATTTCATCCCATTTCCTTATAATAAAGTGATACATGATTCACGGCCTGCATGTGAAGAAGAATATCGCCTTGGAGACGAAACCCATCCTTTATTCTTTTTGTTTGATAGTGGCGTGGAGTAGCCCTTTTTGTTGTCTTTTCCTTTATTTTAAGATCATGTGATCTTATCTTTTAATATTTTAAGTAATCTTGTAAGGCTACTCTTATCTATAAGTAGTCATGTTTGGGTGGTAATCGAATTCATTATTGAATGATCAAAAAATACATTGTGTATTGTTTAAAGTGTTGGACGAGTCTCCTTCCAAAATTTGGTTATTATTCGACGCGTTTTGGAATTTTAATCTGATCAATTGTCAATAGGTCTTTGAGAAGAAATCACCTTATCGAATTATAGGTCTAGTTCGATAAACACCTGTTTCATGTCCTGTTTCGGTAGAAAACTCCCCCTTTTCAGACAGTCCTTACATTTCGTTCCATACTTCAACCTATTTCCGTGTTCCCTATTCGCAAAAGACATTCCTCTTGCTTTCGATATAGGGTTGTACATGATAAAGTGTGATCGCATCACTTGCTGTTCGATTGTCCAAAGCTTGTATCTTGTTTCTGTTACATCCAATCGAAACTTGCTGTTTCGAGTACGGCTACCCGTTATTGTTGCTGTATCGAACTGTTGCTATCAGTTCCTGTCTTGGCGCGTACCGTTGTCCGTTATTGTTGCTGTATCGAACTGTTGCTATCAGTTCCTGTCTTGTACGCGTGTCGCTGTCCATTATTGTTGCTGTATTGGGCTGTTACTGTCAGTTCGTAACTGTGCTGTTCGATTTCTTTTGGCTAAGTGTTGTTCGCTTCCGCTCTTAAAACAGCCTTCACTGTACTGATAGCGATTTCGCATCATAAGTGGCATCAGAGCCCCGGTTCTTGATCTTAGGCATTATGGATTTCAACGACGCTGATTTCTTGGCAAAACTTCGCGACGCATTGCGTGACATACCAGAACAATGCAATCAGCGTTGGCAACCTAGGCGTGGTGACTATGAACGACCCTCACGCCATGTCGAAGAATTCAAAGTTAACGAGCTTTCGGAGTTCGTTGGCGGGAGAGACCCTGAAGTTTACTTAGAATGGGAACGTAAAATTGATCGCATGTTCGAGTTTAAAGACCTCGATGATGAGAAACGGTGCAGTATGCAATTCTCAAGTTGGGGAAAGTCGCTTCACTTTGGTTCGAAGGAGTTAAATCACGAAGAGCTCGTGCGGGGAAAGAAAAGATCTGTTCGTGAGATTCATTAAAAAGAAAACTTCGTAAAAGATATGTACCAACATCACATCGGTTGTCCTTATACCGGAAGATTTCCGACCTCATGCAAGGAAAGTTAAATGTCAGTGAATACATTGATGAGTTTGAAAATCTGACCTTAATGGGAGAAATAGAGGAGAATGAGGAGCAGAAGATGTCGCGTTTCTTGCGTGGCTTGAACCGAAACATAGCTAACTCGGTGGAATTATACCCATACGAAGACTTCTATACATTTTGTGGACTATGTGTGAAGTTGGAAGCTCAAAACAATATGAAGTTTTATAAACCTGAGTTTCCATCCAAATTTGGGAACCCAAGTATCGGTTCCAGTTCAGCTACTAAAATGATTGTACCGACTCCTACCCATATTGTGGTTCCTAAAGCCCCCTACGTGCCGAAGGAGACAAGTTTGACTAAAGTACGATGTTTCAAATGTCAAAGGTTTGGTCATTATCAAAATTCTTGTCCGAACAAACGAGTGGTGATGCTGAGAGAAGCTATCACGATCCGAGACGAGTTGTTGGTTGAGGACGGAAATGAAAGACTAGGTGATGTGTTTGATTTTAACGTGGAGGACGACGAAGAAGAAGAATGTGAAACTTATGATGCTCTGAACTATGACACGGCTTTGGTTCTTCGTACTTTACAAGCCAAATCCGTTTCGAATGATTCGGAACAGCGGGATCAAATATTTCACACGAAGTGTCAAGTCAGGAATAAATGGTGTAGTTTGATCATTGATGGAGGAAGTTGCACCAACGTAGCTTCAAGTGAGATGGTGATTAAACTCGGACTGACCACTACGACTCATATGAAACCTTACACTTTACATTGGCTCGATGATGAGAGCAAAATAAAGGTGACAAAACAAATGAATATCGGATTAACCATGGGTTCGTACGATGACAACGTATTATGTGATGTTCTCCCAATGGATGCATGTCATGTACTTTTGGGACGTCCATGGATGTTTGATAGGGATGTTTTACATCAAGGAAGAAGTAATGAATATGAGTTACGGGATAAGGACAAAAAAATTGTGCTTAAACCGATGTCACCTCAAGCTATTCGTTCTATGAGCACTAATCGGGTTGAAAAACCGAAACTTACCATGTTTGTGATACGGAATCAATCGTGTCAAATGCAGAAGACAAAGTAAGGATCGACGTAATTGACCTTACAACACGCCATGCACAGATTACTACGTACTTAGGCGGGAAAATGGACATAAGACGTGGAGTCTCGGTCTCAGCCGTGTCATATAACACGGCCCGTGTCATGCCATGCCGGAAGGTCGACAATCGGTCGGAAAATGGACGAACTGACGGAAAAACCACCACCGGCCGGAAAAATCACCACCTGCCGGAATCGCCGAGCAACGCGGCCGGACCGACCGTGTCGTCGACACGGCCCGGCCGCACTCGCCCGTAGAACGTACAAGTCACTGCCCACAGGACTCGACCGTGTTGTCTGGCACGGTCGAGTCGAACTATGCCGGATAAGCCAAAACCTACTGCCAGACGACCCGACCGTGTTCCAGGACACGATCGGACCCACGCCGAACGTCCTTGTCAGCGTCGCGCCCGTGCCGGGTCACTGTCGGACGAGTCCCTGTCGGATGTCCCTGTCGCGCCGCGACCGTGTCAAGCAGACACGGTCGAGTCACTGCCGACAGCGCCGCGCCCGTGCCGAGTGTCCTTGTCGCGCCGCGGCCGTGTCAGGCGACACGGCCGAGTCCTGCCGGCAGATTTCACCTTTTTTTGTATTTTCTTTTGTGTGTTTGTCTTTGCCTTGTTTTTTTATTCATTTTAGGGATTGTGTTTCCCCTAAAATTAGGATTGTTGTTCCTTTTATGTTTTATTTTGATTATTCAAAGATTTTATAAATCTTTGAATTATTTTCTCTTATTATAGGAAGACTTGAAGTCTCCTATATATAGGCTTGTGTAAGCATTGTAACATCCATTGTATGTTGAAGAAATAAGAATACACTTGTGTTTTCTTGGTGAATGCTTTTCATCGAAACCTTGGTTATAATTCGACGCGTTTTCGAGTTTTAATCGAATCAATTCTCAATAGGTCTTGAGGAAAGATTATCTTATCAAACTATAGGTCTAGTTTGATAAATCATTCATATTGTTCTTGTTTATGTAAGCCGAATTGCCCTACTTTCGGTTATATCTTACGAGTGTTACACATATTCGAGTGTTGGGAGGATCAATTATATTTCCGCTGCATTCCTTACGAGTTTACGTCCATTCTCATACGTAATTCGTATCATTAGTGGCATCGGAGCCCAAGGTTACTTCCTTGGCAAATTTCTCTTGGCGATTTTCTTATCAAAAATATTTTAGCATGGATTTTTCCGACGATTTCATGGAGAAACTACGTGAGGCATTACACAGCATGCAAGAACCACGTTTTCAAGCAAGAAGAGGAGGATATGATGCACATTCACCGCGTCATGTGGATGAATTTAAAGTTAATGAACTTCCGGAATTTGTCGGAGGTACTAATCCCGAAGTTTACCTAGAGTGGGAGAGGAAGATTGAATGTATGTTCGACTTCAAGCACCTTAACGATGAGAAACGTTGCAAATATGCAATTCTCAAGTTAGGGAAGGGCGCTTCCTTATGGTTCGAGGGTATGAAAACACAACGAGCTCGTGCGGGGAAAGAGAAAATCCGTTCTTGGGATTCTTTGAAGAAAAAACTACGTAAAAGGTATGTCCCGACATCACATCGGTTAACCTTATACCGAAAAATTGCGGAGTTCGTACAAGGGAAACTAAGTGTGGAAGAATATATCGAAGAATTTGAAGGCTTGGCCTTAATGGGAGAACTTGAAGAAAATGAAGAACAACGAATGTCACGTTTCTTACGTGGTCTAAATCGAAACATTGCAAATACGGTGGAGTTATACCCATATGGAGATTTTGACACTTTATGCGGGCTATGCATAAAAATTGAAGCTCAAAACAAGTTGAAGTTTACCAAAACCGAATTTACATCAAAGTTCGAGGATCCAAGTACCAGTTCAAGTTCAATTACCACAACGATACCGACTCCTATCTCTACTACCATTTCTAAAACCCCCGGCGTACCAAAGGAAACAAGCCTAAACAAAGTAAGGTGTTTTAAGTGCCAAGGATTCGGTCACTATCAAAATACTTGCCCTAACAAACGAGTCGTGACGCTAAGAGAAGCCATCACGATCCGAGATGAGTTGCTAGTCGAGGACGAAGGAGAAAGACTAGGTGATTCCAACGTGGAGGAAGACGAGGGAGAAGAATATGAAACTTACGAGGCTCCAAACTATGATACCACATTGGTTCTTCGTACTTTACAAGTCAAACCCATTTCAAATGATTCGGAACAACGGGATCAAATTTTTCACACCAAGTGCCAAGTCGGGAACAAATGGTGTAGTGTGATCATCGATGGAGGAAGTTGTACCAACGTAGCGTCAAGGGAGATGGTGACGAAACTCGGACGCATCACTACTACTCACCCAAAACCATACGCATTACATTGGCTCGATGACGGGAGTAAAGTGAAAGTCTCGAAACAAGTACGGGTTGGTTTGACCATGGGTTCGTACGTCGACAACATATTATGCGATGTACTCCCGATGGATGCATGCCATGTACTCTTGGGACGACCATGGCTATTCGATAGAGATGTTTTACATCGAGGAAGAAGTAACGAGTACGAGTTACAGGATAAGGACAAGAGGATCGTGTTCAAACCAATGTCACTTCAATCTATGATCCCTAACCGAGAAAACGACAACTTTGGGCCAAATTTTTATAACGACGCAGTTTCTCGTAATGGACTTATTGTCTTGGATGATTACCGAATTGAGGAAAGTAAATTATTTTGTGATGGGCTATTATTGGAGGAGCCCAACAATATTGAAACGGAGAGTTGGTCAGATTATGACGGACCGCCAGCATTTGATGAGGAACCAGTTTATGAAGAGGAATCCGTAATAAATCCTTTTGTTCCCATTCTTGATGGAGAGCCCGATGTGGAATTATCAGTGTTTCCAATTCTGGAGGATGAACCCGATTTGAAATTAACCGTGCGTCCCATTTCCGATTTCCGCTCATGTCATGATATCGGTATTACCGGGCAAAGTAATTATTATTATTTTATTAATAATGATAGTTATTTTATTGGTGATTCTCGAGGGGCCCCCACTACCTATCGTCTCAAGATTTTGGGCCATGTACGCACTGCGGACATTTTCGAGATCAAATACGTAGAGGTTTTAATTAATTATCTTGATGACGAAGGAAGTCCGGAATTGAGGACAATTCCTTTTAAAGAAGGAGGAGATGATACGGAATCAATCGTGTCAAATGCAGAAGACAAAGTAAGGATCGACGTAATTGACCTTACAACACGCCATGCACAGATTACTACGTACTTAGGCGGGAAAACGGACATAAGACGTGGAGTCTCGGTCTCAGCCGTGTCATATAACACGGCCCGTGTCATGCCATGCCGGAAGGTCGACAATCGGTCGGAAAATGGACGAACTGACGGAAAAACCACCACCGGCCGGAAAAATCACCACCTGCCGGAACTGGCCGAGCACTGCCGGCCGGACCCGACCGTGTCGTCCGACACGGCCCGTGCCGCACTCGTCCAGAAACGTACAAGTCACTGCCCACAGGACTCGACCGTGTTGTCTGGCACGGTCGAGTCGAACTATGCCGGATAAGCCAAAACCTACTGCCAGACGGCCCGACCGTGTTCCAGGACACGATCGGACCCACGCCGAACGTCCTTGTCAGCGCCCGTGCCGGGTCATTGTCGGACGAGTACTGTCGGATGTCCTGTCGGCGCGCGACCGTGTCAAGACACGGTCGAGTCATCGCCGACAGCCGCGCCCGTGCCGAGTGTCCTTGTCGCGCCAGCCGTGTCGACGACACGGCCGAGTCTGCGGCAGATTTCACCTTTTTGTATTTTCTTTTGTGTGTTTGTCTTTGCCTTGTATTTTAATCATTTTAGGGATTGTGTTTACCCTAAAATTAGGATTGTTGTTCTTTTTATGTTTTATTTTGATTATTCAAAGATTTTATAAATCTTTGAATTATTTTCTCTTATTATAGGAAGACTTGAAGTCTCCTATATATAGGCTTGTGTAAGCATTGTAACATCCATTGTATGTTGAAGAAATAAGAATACACTTGTGTTTTCTTGGTGAATGCTTTTCAACGAAACCTTGGTTATAATTCGACGCGTTTTCGAGTTTTAATCGAATCAATTCTCAATAGATCTTGAGGAAAGATTATCTTATCAAACTATAGGTCTAGTTTGATAAATCATTCATATTGTTCTTGTTTATGTAAGCCGAATTGCCCTACTTTCGGTTATATCTTACGAGTGTTACACATATTCGAGTGTTGGGAGGATCAATTATATTTCCGCTGCTTTCCTTACGAGTTTACGTCCATTCTCATACGTAATTCGTATCAGTTTGCTAGCGAGCGGGAGATGGAACATGCTATTGATGATGGTGAGCACGTGTGCTTGTTAATATTAAAGGAGACACGGAATGATGACATGGTTGTGCGGGACGACAGAAAGATGGATGCTTTATTACACGAATTTACGGATATTTTTCCCGAAGAGTTGCCGTCGGGTTTGCCACCTATTCGTGGGATTGAACATCAAATCGATCTCATACCGGGTGCGTCGCTCCTTAATAAAGCTGAATATAGATGTAATCCCAAGGAGATGAAGGAATTACAATAACAAATCGAAGAACTAATGAACCGCGGGTATGTTCGAGAAAGTCTAAGCCCTTGTGCAGTTCCGGATTTACTCGTTCCTAAGAAGGATGGATCTTGGCGAATGTGTATTGACAGTCGAGCCGTGAATAACATAACAATCAAGTATCGATTCCCGATTCTGGGGCTTGATGACATGTTGGATGAATTACACGGATCCGTGATCTTTTCAAAAGTCGATTTACGGAGTGGTTATCACCATATTCGTATGCGAGAAGGAGATGAGTGGAAGATGGCTTTCAAAACTAAACACGAGCTGTATGAATAGATCGTTATGCCGTTCGGCCTTACAAATGCGCCGGGTACTTTCATGTGTTTGATGAATGAGGTACTTAAGCCGTTTTGGGGGAAATTTGTAGTTGTGTACTTAGATGACATTTTGATTTATAGTCGGCCGTTGCAAGAATATTCCGGACACTTAAGGCAAGTCTTCGAGACTCTTAGGGATCAAAGGCTATATGGAAAACAAGAAAAGTGCTCATTTTTAGTCGAAAGTATAGTCTTTCTTGGCTATATCGCTTCGAAGGATGGAGTGTCGGTTGATCAAACCAAGATCGAAGTAATTAAGTCATGGCCGATTCCTGCTACAGTGACGTAAGTTATGTCATTCCACGGACTTGCTTCATTCTACCGAAGATTTATTCGAGATTTCAGCCCGATAATGGAATGTTTGAAGAAAGGTATGTTTAATTGCAGCAGGGCTGCCCAAGAGTCGTTCGAAAATTTGAAAACAAAGTTGTGTGAATCACCAATCTTGGCATTACCCGATTTTTCACAACCGTTCGAAGTAGAGTGTGATGCTAGCAGAGTTGGCATTGGAGCGGTTCTCATTCAAGGAAAACATCCTCTTGCTTATTTTTCATAAGAGTTAAATGGTGCTTGTCTCAATTATTGTACGTACGGCAAAGAGTTCTATGTTATTGTGAGGGCTCTAGATCATTGGAGTCACTATCTTCGGCCGAAACATTTCATCCTACATTCGGACCATGAATCATTGAAGTATATTAACGGGCAACACAAGTTAAGTCCGAGGCATGCTAAGTGGGTGGAATTCTTACAATCATTTTACTTTTCGTCAAAGTATAAGGACGGTAAAAGCAATGTTCTTGTGGACGCGTTATCTAGATGGTATGCTCTACTGTCTACTCTTGAGGTTCGTTTACTTGGGTTCGAGATGTTGAAAGAGTATTATGTTGACGATGCTGATCTCGGAGAGATTTTCACCCGATGTAAATCTGGTCCGTTCGAGGAATTTATGATACAAGATGGATTTATCTTTAAGGGCAATCGACTTTGCTTGCCCAAACATACGGTTCGGGAGCTATTGATTCGTGAAGCTCATGGAGGAGGCTTGGCTGTACACTTTGGCACGACTAAAACCATCGAGGTACTTAGGGAACATTTCTATTGGCCAAAAATGTAAGGAGACATAAATGATATCGTGAGTAAATGCGTGACATGTCAATGGCGAAGAGCTCGTTCAAACCGGGCATGTATATGCCTCTACCGGTTCCGGATAGGCTATGGGAGGATGTTTCAATGGATTTCATTGTTGCGTTGCCTCGTACTCAATGGGGTAAAGATGCTATTATGGTGGTCATAGATCATTTTTCGAAAATGACTCATTTTGTAGCGTGCCACAAGAGAGACGATGCAAGCAATATGGCCGACTTATATTTCCGAGAGGTGGTACATTTACATGGAATTCCGGAGACTATTGTTTCGGATCGAGATTCAAAATTCCTTAGCTACTTTTGGAAAACCCTATAGAGGAAGGTGGGAACCAAACTCTTGTTTATCACTTCCCTCCATCCTCAAACCGACGGGCAAACCGAAGTGACTAATCGAACTTTGGGAACATTGTTGTGTGGTATTGTAAGCAAGACATAAAAGGACTGGGATTTAAAACTTGCACATGCAGAATTTACATACAACCGATCCCCTATGCATGCCATGGCTCACTCACCTTTTGAAATCGTCTGTGCTGTGAATCCATATATGCCGTTAGATTTAATTCCCTTGCCGAGCGATGAGCTAGTTCACAAAGACGCAGAGTCGAAACTTAAGTCCATGATGAAGCTACATGAGCAAGTGCGTAATCAGATCACGGAGGTTAATGATGCCTACAAACGGAAGTCTAACAAACAAAGAAGAGCGAAACAATTTGAAATTGGCGACTTGGTTTGGGTACATTTGAGAAAAGAACAATTTTCGGGTAAAAGCAAAAATAAACTATGCCACGAGACGAGGGTACTTTCAAGGTAGTTTCTAAAATAAATGATACTGCATACAAGGTAGAACTCCCCAGGGATTATGGAGTGCATGCTACTTTTAACATAGGTGATCTATCTCCATATCTCGATGATGATAGAATTGCGTAATTGAGGACAATTCCTTTTAAAGAATGAGGGAATGATACGAAACTGACTACTCCAAGCAAAGAAGACGAAGTGAAGATTGACGTAAAACACCTTGAACATACTCCTACGTACTTAGGTGAGAAAATGGATATGAGACCAGGAGTAACCTTGGTGATCGGAATGGGAATAACTTAAATGTGGCAGCATGCATCATGTTGGGTCCAAGTTGGTGAAGATAAGATAATAAAGATTTCATCCCATTTCCTTATAATAAAGTGATGCATGATTCATGGCTTGCATGTGAAGAAGAATATCACCTTGGAGACGAAACCCATCCTTTATTCTTTTTGTTTGATAGTGGCGTGGAGTAGCCCTTTTTATTGCCTTTTCCTTTATTTTAAGATCATGTGATCTTATCTTTTACTATTTTAAGTAATCTTGTAAGGCTACTCTTATCTATAAGTAGTCATGTTTGGGTGGTAATCGAATTCATTATTGAATGATCAAAAAATATATTGTGTATTGTTTAAAGTGTTGGACGAGTCTCCTTCCAAAATTTGGTTATTATTCGACGCGTTTTCGAATTTTAATCTGATCAATTCTCAATAGGTCTTGAGAAGAAATCAACTTATCGAATTATAGGTCTAGTTCGATAAACACATATTTCCTGTCCTGTTTCGGTAGAAAACTCCCCCTTTTTAGACAGTCCTTACATTTCGTTCCATACTTCAACTTATTGTCCGTGTTCCCTGTTCGCAAAAGACATTCCTCTTGCTTTCGATACAGGGTTGTACCTGATAAAGTGTGATCGCATCACTTGTTGTTCGGTTGTCCGAAGCTTGTTTCTTGTTTTTGTTGCATCCAATCGAAACTTGCTGTTTCGAGTACCGATGTCCATTATTGTTGCTATATCGAACTGTTGCTATCAGTTCCTGTCTTGGCGCGTACCGCTGTCCGTAATTATTCTTCAGATCGAGCTGCTACACGCCTCGCTCGATACGCGTGTTGCCGCCCATTATTGTTCCGTATGGGTCATATCGCGGGCCTTAATCAGTCTTTGCTCGATTCCTTTTGGTTAAGTGTTGTTCGCTTCCGCTCTTAAAACAGCCTTCCACTGTACCGATAGAGATTTCGCATCAGCTCTAAATGCTTCGGCCAAAGATTTATGATATCATTTGCCATTAACTGCATAGGACATTTACGTACTCACTTACAGGAGAAAGAATCCTATCTTGGTATTCAGTAGAGACTACTACTTGCCCACTAAGTTGCATTTCGAGGTTGACCCCACCAACCGGTAATTGGATCGAACTACTTTAATTAATAACTTAATGTCATAAGCACATCTCCCACTGAAATATCAAGTCAAAGGTCCACATATACCTATCACAACCGTCATTGACAATCCCAGAGTGATATCCATGTGACCGAATCGAGGTGAGTCGTGTCCGAGTATACTAATCTTATTAGCATACCTATAACGTATGCTCCCACTAACCTTAGTGAAGACAAGCACTCTACCTGTCAAAGTACACATTATACAAGTCTTGTATAGACTTACTGTCCAGTTAAGTTTTATCGACTTGCGAACCAATTAAGCATCCAAGCTCTCAACACTTCCAGTGCCTATCTCCTTATCTCCATTGGGGGTGGAATGTTTGCTTTCAAATGCAAGTACTATTAATCTATATACCAAATCATAATACCCGTGATATACAATAATATAGAAATAATGCAACTCTCTCTCTCTCTCTCTCTCTCTCTCTCTCTCTCTCTCTCTCTCTCTCTCTCTCTCTCTCTCTCTCTCTCTCTCTCTCTCTCTCTCTCTCTCTCTCTCTCTCTCTCTCTCTCTCTCTCTCTCTCTCTCTCTCTCTCACTCTCTCTCTCTCTCTCTCTCTCTCTCTCTCTCTCTCTCTCTCTCTCTCTCTCTCTCTCTCTCCCTTATATTTAAAATACAACTAAGTTCATCTTTCTTCTTATTATCTAAAAAATACAAATATTTCCCTCTTTCTTCTTTTTATTTTAAAATAATACAACTAAATATTGTCCCCCTATATACTCATTAAACAACTAATTGGCACTTGACATTACCCTTAATATTTTCCCGCTGTATCGTTAACTAATTACATATAAACAACTAGACTTTATAAAAGTAATTAAGAGGTATCGTTAATTAATTTTTATAATTTTTTGATCGGCTGGAGAAAAATGGGAGGAGCTAATGTCACACCAGGGACGGAGGGAGGGGGTACAAGGGGGTCCACGGACCTCTCCGACAGATGGAAATTCCCCTATAAAATAGGGGAAACTATATATATAGTTGTCCGACCTCCGTTCCCGAGGCAACTGTGAAAAGTAAGGGGTTTTTAGTTCAGTGAGGGTCCAGTTCGGCCAAGTTGTGTGTTAACATACCCATTTTCCAAGCCTAAATATGTACTATCGAGATAACCACATAACATTATAAAAGACAAATCAAAAACTAATACAATTAAACTTCTCTTTGTTTATTCCTATATGTTTTGTGTCGATGAAATGTACTATGCAAGTACTATTATGTTAAATGTAATCACCATATGTTAAAGAGCATTTCTTAATTAGGGGATCTTATATGAATCCTTAATATGTCAGTATTTACTCGTACTCTCACAATTAGTTTTCATTGTTATTTTTAACTTCGGTCTATTATTCGTCTTGGACATTTATACTAATGTACTCGTAAAGACTATATCGGTTTTATGATTGTATGGGAGACCATTACCTATCCCTCAGATTCTATATATTGACCAAATAATATACTGTTAAATGACAATGGTATATTATTATATTATAATATTAAATAATATACTGCTAAGAGGTAGGAAAGATAGCTTGGTTAGATCATCAATTGTTGCCAGTTCAGAGCATCTCACAGTTAGACTTATTTCAGCAAGCTACTAGAGATTGGAATGTGAGACTAATAGACCAATTGTTTAATTCTCACGATGCAACAACTATAAAAGGTATGCCTTGTCTTTTTATCTAATGATGTTGATAAGCTTATATGGAGTAGGAGCAGAAATGGGAGCTATACTGTTCGGTCAGCATATCATGCATATATGGAAGATCACTTGGATAATTCAAGGCTGCGCATTGAGGGGGAGTGGATGAGTATTTGGCCGGAAAAACAATGTGTTTCAATGGCATTCTACAAAGGAAAAACAATATGTTTCAATGGCACTCCAACACCTCAAGAAGCAGAGGCAATGGGACTTTGGCAAACTCTACTTTGGGTTGGAGACATGGGCTGACATCAATATTCATAGAGCTAGATTGTCTACCAAAGTTAATGGATTGAGGACGGACCTACACTCTTAACACCGAATTTAATATGGAGACAAGCAAATCTTGTCGCTCATACGTTAGCGAGAGCGTCACGATTTAATGCTAGTTCCCATGTTTTTTATTTCATTCCATCCTGTATTGAGACTATTCTTCTTAATGAAATAATATGAGTTTGTTTTTGTAAAAAATAATAATAATAATAATAATAATAATAATAATAATAATAATAATAATAATTTGAATAGATGTAGAGTATGTAGAAGTTCTGCAAATTAAGTGGGTAGAAATTTGATACTTTAACCAAATAGTAAAAGCATCATCGTGTATCCCACGTCATTTTTTAATAAAATTCTACTGATTAAAAAAATAAATAAATACTTAAAATCAATATATATTTATTCCATTTGCAATAGTCGCGACAACTGACCCGACTGGAATAGATGGGACTCATTGTCTGGTAGTTCGGCCACGTAGCGTCCTAACTGTGTTGATCGACTCAGATTGGTCGTCTCTTTGATTGAATCCGTCGATTTTCGGGTCCATTCTTGGGACGTGTGATCAGATTTCAACCGATTGTTTCTTGCCTCCTACTGACTTGAAGAATGAAGATGCCGAAGGATGTGGCCTGATGGTGAAATTAAGGAAGAGCCGGGATTGAGATACAAGATTCTGTCCAGTTCGTCTAGGATCGATGTTCGTGCAAAAATTGGGACAAAAGTGGTAGCTATCGACAAATAGAAATTTGAAACAAATCAAGATGGATAGTTGTATGATATTTGCTCTTCGGTCAGTTTGTAAATAGTAATAACAATTAGCTTACTACGGGAGATATCCTTGATCTACATCGAATTTCGACTTAGGGCAAACAAGACAATTGCCACAACCCAAATACTCATGGCCAAGAATCGAACTTTCTCGATGCTCATCACAACCATGAAAATACATCATCAAATCCTCGAGTTTTATACTTGTAATATCCGGATTTATTATTGTGTATTTCATCTGTATTCGAACCCTGTATTATTCGGAATTGTGATCTCGATAATTGGAGTATGATCTTTCTCACATTGGTATCTTTGTACATAAGTATATCGTCATGCAAAATTTCTCATGCGGCGCACGCTAAGAATGTAGTTTAACGCGCGTTATCGGCTACAACTAGCGCACGCTACGAATGTAGAATTCCGTACGTTTTAGGAAATTTGAGTCATCGAGTCATGGAGGCTGGGCACTGGCCGGCCAGGTGAGTGGACCGGCCAGGTGCGCACGGGAATGGCACACAAGCTGGGCGCACGATCGGCGGTCGTGTGGCCCTAAATGCACGCGCACGAGCAGGTGCTCGTGCCCGTGCATCTCGGCAGACTCCTGGCAGTGGCGTGCACGACCGGCCGCTCGTGCGTGTCTGCCCGTGCATCGCTGGGCAGTATAAATATGATCAGACAGATGATTTCTTCACTCATTTTCTCACACAATTCATCTCCTCCGTGGCCGAGACTCGTAGAGCATGAAGACATGTTGTTCAACTACCAATCCACAAAGTTCTTTAGTTTCTAACGTTGATTAATCATCCCATAACCTCCTCCGATTGACCGAATCAAGGTTAGATTTCCTAAAAATCTAGTTGTGGGGAAATTGGGAATTTTGTTTGATTTCGTCCGTTTGATCTGTAATAACCTAGATAAGTGATGGATTATCGATTATTAAGTTGTATTATACCAATTTTCTTGTTGTACCATGGTTTGATTACTAAGGATTCGTCGTTTTGATGAGTTCATAATCGACACATTGAAGGTGTCCGGTAGAATGTCATAGAGTGGTTTCGGGCGTTCTACGATTATTCTTTCTCGTATGATCGTTGATTTATTAAATATATGATTTTAGGGTTGAGTTCTTTGCGAAGATCTCATATCGAACCCTTCCACTCGTCGTCGTCCTCATCAAGGGTTTTCGATCGAGCTTTCCCATTGCTTCGCATGCTTTGGACTTGAGGCGAGTATCTCGTCTATATTCTTTATACTTTGAGAATGTGATTTGTCATGAATTTAACGTGGGCTTGTTAGTGATTGAACATTGAACTGTAACTTACTTTTATATGATTTCTATGAAAGTAAATATGAACGTAAACTTGACTTTCATGTAGAATGATAACAACCATTTTATGTTGTATTTTGCTTAAAACGGATGCTAAAAGTGACTAGTTATCCGAGACATTGTGGAATAGTGGAATATTTGTATTATTCACTTGTTAGCCTTTTTCCTGAATGATGTTGTCATGTGAATGTGGTACCTCGGTGGAGGTGTATGATGCATTAACTTATGTTTTACGTGTTCGCAATTGTGGTGAATATTGTACCTTTGTTGTTGTGTATCTTGGTGAATTGAGATGTTACCTGGGTAGTGTAATACCCGAGATTTCTGATATGTATTTGGAACTTGTGATATTGTAATCGTTGTACTTGATCTGAGTATTATTCTCCGTATTTCATAATCCGATGTTGTTGAGCGTATGATTTCATGTATGTGATTTAAAAATTGTAATTCTGCGCATGTAGCGCACGCTATCGGCTATGTGTAGCGCACGCTAACATGGATTCATAACGCACGCTACAAAGGAACATTAGCGCACGCTATGCGTGGTCAATTTGATTGAGACGTGCGGTAGGCGAGATCTGGCCGGGGACCCCTGTCGGATTGTGTCGGGATGAACCTGGACGGCTTTCGGGAAAAGCCAAGTCAACGCCTTATCGCACGCTACAGGCATGTGCATAGCGCGCGCTAAGCGTTGAGTACAGTTAAGTCAGTGAGCCGTTAGCGCACGCTACGAGCAGGGACTAGCGCGCGCTAATAGCCATTTCTTATAAATAGGACAGCATCCTATTCGTGATTTCAGTTCTTTCTTCTCCCATACCCGAATTCTTACACTTAGAACATAACTTCCTTCATCCTAAACACTTCATATCAACATCCTAGCTCGTGATTGAAGATCGTATATCGCTGGAGTTTGGTGTTCAAGCCTTCGGTGTTGGATTGCTTCGATTTCCTCCGTGTTCTTCACTACTTTGAGGTAGGTGATTCTTCACCGATATTAGTAATGTTCTCAAGGACGTTTGATCATGTTTTGATAGCCAGTTATTTCGTTTATAATCGGTCATCACATGTTAGAAGGATACTTTTGACGTATCGGCACTATATATCGTATGAACCCTTGAACCTTTTTAGTAATTGGACTCCTAGCATTTTCAAACCGATTTGTGATCAGTAGATGGAGATTTTCAAGTTCTTATGCGTTTATATAGAAGGATCGTACGTTTTGAGACTTATATCGGATTGAACTCAGAATATACCTTGAAGATCTAAGATGAACTATGGTGTTGTGATGATTATACGTATCTTTGCATCGCATGGTCATTTAGTACGTATAGAACTTTCACAAACCTTATTAGCATGATATGCTCGAGGATGACTGGTTTTATCACCATAGAATTTATGAGTTCATCACCATTCAATCCAGTTTTCTGTCTGTAGTAATCTGCCATGCAAGGTTAGCGCACGCTAACATACGTAAGTTAACGTGCGCTATCGGGGATAAGTTAACGCACGATACGTACGTAACGTACGTTATGATGTCAGCCGAGTCAAACTGTCAGTCCGTGGCTAGCGTACGCTGGGCTTATACGATAGCGTACGTTAACAGGGAGGCTTAGCGCACGTTACGTAGAGTACGTAGCGCACGCTAAGCAGTCCAGGCAGATTGTTTATTTTGAGCTTTTGGGCCGTAGACCGAATTGTTAGGCCATCGTTCGACTTGAGATGATTTGTATATCATTCCTTTTGTTAAGGTTCGAGCTTGCTACGTTGATCTAAGGAGGCGGCCTTCGAGTGTGTTGAGATCATTGAAGTATTTCGTTCTTGCCATCTTCGAGGCAAGTATCGTAATATATTAATATTGGTATTTTTAGCATGCGTGTGATTTTTCATGTTGTTGAACATGAGATTTATTTCGTTGAATTGTCATGATATTTCGTTATCTAGTGTTTGTATGTTCATGTTGATGGACATAATGATTTGGCATATGTGTATGCATGAGTTGTGTTTGTGTACGTTGTACGATCTATGCTGAGGGCGCTGGATCGGATGTCCACCTCATGTTGGTCCGGCGGGATCATCTTGGGATCTAGGCTGAGGGCGCTGGATCATTGGACGGGTTATTTCCACCTCGTGTTGGTCCGACGGGATCATCTTGGGATCTATGCTGAGAGCGCTGGATCATTGGAATACCCATGCTGTGTTAATAGAATCTTGTGGATTCGCATTGTCGGATTCCGGTAGCGGAAGTCCGTGTGGTGTATCTTGTTATGTATTGTTGATGCATATTCGAATTGTTTAATATGATACTTGTACTAGCATCGTTTTGCTAACCCCTTTGGGGGTGGACATTTGTTTTGATGTTCAGGTAGCCGAGGAGCAGGGAAACAGCCACAGTACCGACGTGACGACGAAGGGGTTCAGTGATGTTTGTTTTTGTTGGTGATTTGTTTTCTTGTTTTGAGTTCAGTACTCGAGTACGCGTGTCGTATTAAAATTATTTCGATATGGTTGTATAAATTACTCATTGAACCAGTTGTTCGGTTTTGCAAACTTGAATTTCCGATGATGATGATGTCTTATATTTACCTTTCTTTTAAATTAGCCTTGTAAATCCTTACTTAAAGGGTTTACGGCGCTGTAATTATTCCGAATATCTCGGGGTGTTACAGAATATGGTATCGGAGCTAAGATTTATGAATATCTTGGCAGTCGGGTTTTAAGTTGGGTCTGTTTAGGTTATTGATTTACGAGTCGTTCGTAACATCACTGTTCAGCCAAAAGTCGTCATGTGGACCGTGGTTGTAAGTCTCCTAATCTCTTATACTACCGTTTTACTTAATTACTATTTTGTGAGTATTGACGGACTTTATTTCGAAAACTTTGTCCTGGATATTGAGGAATTGTGTTTACAGTATGTTGAGAGGAGGACGTGGACGCGGACGCGGTCGTGGACGCGGACGGGGTAACATGAGACAGGAGGATTCCGCAACTACCCCGGAATTATCAGCTAGTCGAACCGATTCCCATTCTGGAGGGCAGCAAGAATCAGCGAATGACGACGCAAATCCTAACATACCGGGAGTGCTTCAACAGGTGGTGGCGCAGATAAACCAGTTCGCCCAGGTAGTCGACCGCATGTAGACGGCGATGGGACAGCAGCACCACGAGGATAACCGGGGAGATAGATGGCTTGCTGAGGTGGTCAAATTGCACCCGCCAAAATTTGACGGAGCTGCGGAGGCAATTACTTGGGATCACTGGCTCAAGGAGTTAGAGAAGATTTTCGCGGGTCTTAACTGTCCCGAGGACCGGAAGGTTCCCATTG
Organism: Orobanche coerulescens; assembly: GCA_033398695.1. Classification (NCBI taxonomy): domain Eukaryota; kingdom Viridiplantae; phylum Streptophyta; class Magnoliopsida; order Lamiales; family Orobanchaceae; genus Orobanche; species Orobanche coerulescens. The sequence goes on from CM065804.1 coordinate 26,451,547, forward strand.
CCCAGTATTTTCGACCGGGAGGCCTTTGATTGGTGGGAAGCTATCCGACCCGAGAATCATAATGCGGACTGGACGGAATTCAAATTAATGATGGAAGCATGATTGTCCTCGTCCAGCTTAGAGAGGCAAAGATCCGAGAGTTTTTCTCACCACGAGTTCTAAGCATCGTGATGGATGTAATCAAAACTTTTAATCATCAGCTGACTTGTGTGCGACACTTGGTCAGAACGGAGGCGGAAAAGATTTTTCATTTCGATATGCGGATGAAGCCGGAGATTCAGCAATACATGTCCGGATTCGAGTGTACTACGTTACGACAATATCAAGACAAAGCACTGGCCTACGACATGAAAGAGGCAGCGGTGGAGAAATCAGTGGAGGCAAAGAAGCAGAAGGTGACCGGCAACTTTTCAGAAAACAAGAGTGGTGGGCCCCGCAAGGGCCAGTCTTCCTTTTATTCGGCTAGGAAACCTCCACATCCTTCCAGAGGTGGGAAGAAGTTCCGGACTACATCAGCAGTTCCGGACGCATCAAAGAAATGCTACAACTGTGGTCGAGCAGGGCATATTCGACGTGATTGCCCCGCGTCTTCTGTGACTTGTTACGATTGTGGACAAGAAGGGCACCGTGCGGCCTTCTGTGGAGTTGCTACTAGATCTGTTGGTACTCGCACTCCAGCGCCAGTTCCGAAGGAGACAAGTGTGAATCAGACGCAGCAGAACGTCGGGAAGAGAGAGACATCCAGTGCTGGGTCCGTTCCTCCGCGCCTGTACGAGATGAGGACATCTAACGATCAGAACACTGCTGTTGCATCAGGTACGATTCAGATCCTTTTGCAACCAGTTAGTGTTTTATTCGATTCCGGAGCTACACATTCTTTTGTATCATTGAACTGTGTAAATCGTTTAAAAATCTCGTGCTTATCTGATTGTGAACCATATGTTGTGGGTTTTCCGAGTGGAGAGAGAATTGTGGGAACCCTAGAGGCTAGAGATTTTCCAGTGTCTATAGGAGGGAGAGATTGGCCATCGAATCTTATTGTAGTTGACATCTACGGTGACGATTTAATTCTCGGAGACGATTGGCTCAACCGTTATGGAGCTATTCTGAATTACCGAGAGAGAGACATTTCTATCATTGCTGATGACGGATCTGAACACTTATTCCGAGGATGGAGACCAGGAAGCTCGGGAAAATTGATCAAAGCAATGAAAGCCGTGAAATTATCAAGGTGGATGTCACGGACTTTGGTGCTATGCCATGAGGAAAGAGGAAGGAGTAGAGCTCTCGTCTATTTCAGTTGTGAATGAGTTCTCAGATGTATTTCCTGATGAACTACCTGGGTTACCTCCGCAGAGAGAAGTGGAATTCACTATTGAATTAGAGCCTGGAGCAGCTCCTATTTCCAGAGCACCATACCGCATGGCGCCAACCGAGATGTATGAACTCAAGAAGCAACTGGAGGAATTGTTACAGAAGGGCTATATTCAACCTAGCGTTTCTCCTTGGGGAGCGCCCGTTCTCTTTGTCCGGAAGAAAGACGGATCCCTCCGACTGTGTATTGATTACAGGGAGCTCAATAAGATGACGATCAAGAATAAGTATCCTCTACCTCGGATCGACGACTTGTTTGATCAACTGCAAGGGGCAAGGGTATTCTCGAAGATTGACTTGCGATCAGGATACCACCAGTTGAGAATTAAGGAATCGGATATACCAAAGTCTGCTTTCAGGTCCCGGTACGGGCATTATGAATTCGTAGTGATGCCGTTTGGACTTACCAATGCTCCTGCGGTGTTCATGCAATTGATGAATCGGGTATTCTTGGAATACTTGGATAAATTTGTGGTCGTCTTCATTGATGACATCTTGATATATTCGAGGGACGCATAGGAGCATGCCGAACATTTGCGTGTGGTTTTGAGCACTTTGAGGAAGGAACAGCTGTATGCAAAGCTTTCTAAATGCGAGTTCTGGCTCAGGTAGGTAACTTTCCTCGGGCATGTGATATCAGCTGACGGAGTTCAGGTGGACCCGAAGAAACTCGAAGCAATCTTGGAATGGGAGGCTCCTATTAACGTGAAAGAAGTCCGGAGTTTCTTAGGACTTGCTGGATATTATCGCCGCTTTGTAGAAGGATTTTCCAAGATTTCTCGTCCGCTCACTCAGCTGTTACAGAAAACTCAAAAGTTTAAGTGGGACGAGAAATTCCAGGCTAGTTTTGATGAGCTTAAGAAGAGACTAACGACAGCACCTATATTAGCATTACCAGATGGAACTGATGGGTTCATGGTGTACAGCGACGCTTCAAATCAGGGTCTGGGATGTGTGTTGATGCAAAGAGATAAGGTGATTGCCTATGCTTCTCGGCAGTTGAAACCATACGAGGTTAACTACCCGACTCATGATCTGGAGTTAGCAGTTGTGGTCTTTGCATTGAAAATTTGGAGACATTATTTGTACGGCACTCATTATCATATCTTTACCGATCATAAGAGCCTCAAGTACATTTTCAGTCAGAAAGAATTAAACATGAGGCAGAGAAGGTGGCTGGAATTGATCAAGGATTACGACTTGGAGATTCTCTATCATCCGGGGAAAGCAAACGTAGTAGCCGATGCATTGAGCCGTAAACCTGTTTCTCTTCGAGTGTTGGAAGCACTTACATCCCAAACCAGTATTCAACGAGAACTGATCCGCGAGGGGATTGAAGTATGGGCACCAGGAATCCAAGGGCAACTTTATGTGATGGAACTGACTTCATCACTAGTCGAGGAGATCAAGTCTAAGCAGTTGAACGATTCTCTGATCCTTCGATTATGTGACGAAGTAAAGAAAGGAAAAGCCCCAGGATTCGTGTTACAAGACGATGGAGTTCTGAGATTTCAGAGTCGACTTTGCGTTCCCGATGATGATGATCTGAGACGGACTATTCTGAAGGAAGCTCACAGCGCGCCCTATTCTATTCACCCGGGCAGCAGTAAGATGTATAAGGATTTAAAACAAAACTTCTGGTGGGGGAATATGAAGAAGGACGTAGCAGAGTATGTTTCGAGGTGCTTGACTTGTCAGCAAGTTAAGATTGAACATCAGCGACCTGCCGGAATGTTAAAGCCGCTTCCAATCCCTGAATGGAAGTGGGAGGACATCTCGATGGATTTCATCACCAGTATGCCAAGGACTAGAACGGGAATGAACATGATTTGGTTTGTAGTTGATCGACTAACCAAGTCGGCTCATTTCCTAGGAATTAAAGATACATGGGGACCCGAGAGATTGGCACGAGTATTTATCGCGGAGATAGTCAGATTGCATGGGACGCCGAAGACCATTATTTCGGATCGAGATGGTCGCTTCGTGTCGCACTTCTGGAAAGCAGTTCACAAGGCTTTGGGGACTGAGCTCAACTTTAGTACGACTTATCATCCCCAAACGGACGGTTAGTCCGAAAGGACTATACAAACAGTAGAAGACATGCTTAGAGCTTGTGCATTAGATAGGTCAACTGATTGGGAAGTTCACTTGCCCTTGATCGAGTTCACCTATAATAATAGTTGGCATGCTTCTATTAAGATGGCACCATTTGAAGCTTTGTACGGGAGAAGATGCCGATCACCCCTGTGTTGGGATGACTTTTCGGATTTGATCGGAACGGAACCAGAATTGATAATTCAGACTCAAGAGAAGATAGCTTTGATTCGAGAAAGACTGTTGACTGCCCAGAGTCGACAAAAGTCTTACGCAGACGTACGTCGTCGTCCTCTAGAGTTCGACGTTGGGGAACATGTGCTATTGAAGGTGTCTCTTACACGAGGGATTTTCCGTTTTGGGAGGAGAGGCAAGCTTAGTCCAAGATATATTGGACCATTCGAGATCCTCGAGAGGGTTGGATATTTAGCATACAGGTTGGCCTTACCGCCATCGCTGAGTCACGTTCACAATGTGTTTCACGTATCCCAACTGCGGAAGTATGTACCGGACCCCAGTCACGTCATTGATTTCGACGAGATCGAGATAGCTAATGATGGCACCTTCAAAGAGAGACCAATCAAGATACTTGAGAGTCGGATCAAACAATTGAGGAATAAACCAATACACTTGGTTAGAGTACAATGGTCACGACACGGAGTCGAAGAGGCCACTTGGGAAACGGAGGACAGTATGAAGGCTAGATATCCAGAGTTGTTTTCATCTTAAGTTTCGGGACGAAACTTCTTTTTAGGGAGGAAGGATGTAATACCCGAGATTTCTGATATGTATTTGGAACTTGTGATATTGTAATAGTTGTACTTGATCTGAGTATTATTCTCCGTATTTCATAATCCGATGTTGTTGAGCGTATGATTTCATGTATGTGATTTAAAAATTGTAATTCTGTGCATGTAGCGCACGCTATCGGCTATGTGTAGCGCACGCTAACATGGATTCATAGCGCACGCTACAAAGGAACATTAGCGCACGCTATGCGTGGTCAATTTGATTGAGACGTGCGGTAGGTGAGATCTGGCCAGGGACCCCTGTCGGATTGTGTCGGGATGAACCTGGACGTCTTTCGGGAAAAGCCAAGTCAACGCCTTAGCGCACGCTACAGGCATGTGCATAGCGCGCGCTAAGCGTTGAGTACAGTTAAGTCAGTGAGCCGTTAGCGCACGCTACAAACAGGGACTAGCGCGCGCTAATAGCCATTTCTTATAAATAGGACAGCATCCTATTCGTGATTTCAGTTCTTTGTTCTTCCATACCCGAATTCTTACACTTAGAACATAACTTCCTTCATCCTAAACACTTCATATCAACATCCTAGCTCGTGATTGAAGATCGTATATCATTGGAGTTTGGTGTTCAAGCCTTCGGTGTTGGATTGCTTCGATTTCCTCCGTGTTCTTCACTACTTTGAGGTAGGTGATTCTTCACCGATATTAGTAATGTTCTTAAGGACGTTTGATCATGTTTTGATAGCCAGTTATTTCGTTTATAATCGGTCATCACATGTTAGAAGGATACTTTTGACGTATCGGCACTATATATCGTATGAACCCTTGAACCTTTTTAGTAATTGGACTCCTAGCATTTTCAAACCGATTTGTGATCAGTAGATGGAGATTTTCAAGTTCTTATGCGTTTATATAGAAGGATCGTACGTTTTGAGACTTATATCGGATTGAACTCAGAATATACCTTGAAGATCTAAGATGAACTATGGTGTTGTGATGATTATACGTATCTTTGCATCGCATGGTCATTTAGTACGTATAGAACTTTCACAAACCTTATTAGCGTGATATGCTCGAGGATGACTGGTTTTATCACCATAGAATTTATGAGTTCATCACCATTCAATCCAGTTTTCTGTCTGTAGTAATCTGCCATGCAAGGTTAGTGCACGCTAACATACGTAAGTTAACGTGCGCTATCGGGGATAAGTTAACGCACGATACGTACGTAACGTACGTTATGATGTCAGCCGAGTCAAATCACACCCGTGGCTAGCGTACGCTAGGCTTATACGATAGCGTACGCTAACAGGCAGGCTTAGCGCACGTTACGTAGAGTACGTAGCGCACGCTAAGCAGTCCAGGCAGATTGTTTATTTTGAGCTTTTGGGCCGTAGACCGAATTGTTAGGCCATTGTTCGACTTGAGATGATTTGTATATCATTCCTTTTGTTAAGGTTCGAGCTTGCTACGTTGATCGAATGAGGCGGCCTTCGAGTGTGTTGAGATCATTGAAGTATTTCGTTCTTGCCATCTTCGAGGCAAGTATCGTAATATATTAATATTGGTATTTTTAGCATGCGTGTGATTTTTCATGTTGTTGAACATGAGATTTATTTCGTTGAATTGTCATGATATTTCGTTATCTAGTGTTTGTATGTTCATGTTGATGGACATAATGATTTGGCATATGTGTATGCATGAGTTGTGTTTGTGTACGTTGTACGATCTATGCTGAGGGCGCTGGATCGGATGTCCACCTCGTGTTGGTCCGACGGGATCATCTTGGGATCTAGGCTGAGGGCGCTGGATCATTGGACGGGTTATTTCCACCTCGTGTTGGTCCGACGATCATCTTGGGATCTATCCGAGGGCGCCGGATCATTGGAATACCCATGCCGTGTTAATGGAATCTTGTGGATTCGCATTGTCGGATTCCTAGCGGAAGTCCGTGTGGTGTATCTTTTTATGTATAGTTGATGCATATTCGAATTGTTTAATATGATACTTGTACTAGCATCGTTTTGCTAACCCCTTCGGGGGTGGACATTTGTTTTGATGTTCAGGTAGCCGAGGAGCAGGGAAACAGCCACAGTACCGACGTGAAGACGAAGGGGTTCAGTGATGTTTGTTGTTGTTGGTGATTTGTTTTCTTGTTTTGAGTTCAGTACTCGAGTACGCGTGTCGTATTAAAATTATTTCGATATGGTTGTATAAATTACTCGTTGAACCAGTTGTTCGGTTTTGCAAACTTGAATTTCCGATGATGATGATGTCTTATATTTACCTTTCTTTTAAATTAGCCTTGTAAATCCTTACTTAAAGGGTTTACGACGCTGTAATTATTCCGAATATCTCGGGGTGTTACAGGTAGGGACACATAAGGCCTCCGGCGGTGCGTACTTGCGAGTACGGCCAGTTGATATGTTTTGACCATAAGGTTATCGAATCGGGTAGGTCTGGAGGGGGATCCTAGAATACTCACTTGCGAGTGCGATGTCACGATAACTTATGGGCATGTTTTAGTGATGTCACCTGGGTAGGGACCCGCAAAGCCTCCGGCTGCACGTACTTGCGAGTACGGCCAGTTGATATGTTTTGACCATAAGGTTATATAATCGGGTAGGTCTGGAGGGGGCTCCGAGAATCGTCACTTGCAAGTGCGATGTCAAGATAACTTATGGGTGTGTTTGAGCTTGTTTAGATAGCCAGCCCGGGAGGATCCATAGTGGCCTCGAATGGGACCAGTGGTTTAACCCCGGTCCTAGGCGATTCTCGTGCTTGTTTTGTGAATATTTGGACCTTGGCTCCCGGATGTACTTGAATTGTTAATTAGTCGTTGAGACTTGGTTGTGAATAGAATCATTTCGACGTTTTTGGTAAACTCTTTTAAAAAGAAGAATTATAAACTTTTCATGAATTTACACTGAGACCCCCAAAGTCTTCAACTATTCTCTAAAATGTATTTTAGAGTCATTCTTATGATCCTTCCTAAAGGAAACTGTTTTGAAAGGAATTTAGACTCGGGGATCGTGTTACTACCTTATTGAAATGTTATTTCTTAATGGTTTTATTCTTGATGTATAACTTTATAGCTTGGTTACTTGCTAGTGATTTCCATCGTTAACCTCTCGTTGGGGACTATTTTATATTTATTTTCAGGTGTCCTGATTGGAGAGAGCAACCACAGGATCGGCTTGAAGGATGATGTAAAGCAGCGATACTAGTCACAGTTGTAGTCGGTTGTCCGTTAGTGATCTGTCGGTCTGAGTGTTTATTTCTAGTTTCTTTGTCATCCTTAAGAGGATGGACATGTTGTGTAATATGTGATCGAGTTGTATTTTGGTTTATCAGTTGTACTGCCATGCTGTGTTTTGAGAGACCTAATCGGTCTACGGTTTTATGTTTTGGTCGAGTTGACCGCGTGTGGGTTTTGTTTTGTAGTCTCGTGCCTGGTAGATCCTTGCGGAAAGGGGTCTACGACGTGTAATATCCCTGAGTGGATTGTGGGTGTTACATTAGCGAATAAGCTAAAAAATACCACTTGTCCACATTAAGCCATGACTTAATGAGAAACATACACATTATACCCTCCTCCAGCCCGGTCTCGCCTCTCTTTCTCTCACTTGCTTTATTAAAATATTAATAATAATATTTTCTACCATCATTTAATAATAATTATAAATTAATTAAAGAGTAATATTAAATAAATATTAAGATTAAATTCATTACCAATATCTATTTATTAATAAATAAAATTTAGTAATTAATAAATAATACTAATGATTATAATAGTTATTTTTATTATTATTTAATAATTCTATTCATTAATTAATTAATCATCTAGTAATTAATTAATAATAATGAACATTATAATTATACAATATTAGTTATTATTTAAAATTATTAATTATTATTGAAAAAATTATTATGTAAAAATAATTATCAAATAATTATCACCAAATAATTATTTGATTCTAGGGGGTTGTTCCCAGCAAGCAATTTAATTAATATTTTACTAATAAAAAATATTAAATCTTATTAAATACTAGTAATTCTGATTGTTTTTATTTTTTGTTTTGTTTTTTGATTCATATAAGGGGTAAAATGGTCAATTAAATTATTCAGATATTTTGTTCCGAGCTAAAACAAACAATAACAAATATTTAGTCATATGGGTAGCTTAATCTATACAACAACCTTAATCCATACATGTCTTAATGAAAAACGAATCAAACATCCCCTTAGACAAACTATTTACAAGATAGGAGTTGTTTTTCATATTTGTGGTTGATCATAGTGTCGATGTGAAAAATCTTTTGACATGGATATGTGGATAAATACCCATGTTTTGCTAATCGCAATCGCACAGCAAAAAAGTCTCCAGAGTCGAAAATTTCGATAATTATGGAAGCTATTAGGAAACTCCGTACAACCCATCCATACAAAGTCCAATCCTACAGAGCCTACATATTCATATAGCAAAAAGTTGAAGAGTGTTGGATAAAGCAGTTTGACTGTAGGAGTTTTACTTAGGAAAAGTAAAACACATCCAACAGGATTAAAGAATAGCTTTAAACCGTTGTGAGATAACCTTTATTTATTCATAAAGTATTCAAGGTTAAAGCAACATTTATTGCTGATAGGACAGCATTTAATGCGGACGAAAGAGAACAGTCTGAACGCGCTGAAGAGCATTTAATGCAAAGTCAAAAAGAATGTCTGAATCATTAAATGCGAGCCTCCTTTAATTCAAATATTCTGCAACCGCTAATCGGAGATGTCTAAATCTCACCAACCGTCCAATGACTACATTTATAACGGATCTATTTCTAAGGTTATCAAGCAAGAGGACATTTCTCATTACACTTACTCTCGCGCATACATTTGACAAATAGTTCTAACAATCAAGCTAAGAAAGAGCAGTATATTTCCTGAGCATACAACAGTATCTAAGCGAAGAAATATACAAGTCCTCAATGCAAACAGAATAGCATACACCAATTGCTCGTCAAACCCTACAGTTGCTGTTTGATTCTATTCTACTATCTTTATCGTTGAGATCAACCTTAGCCCTGTGTGGACTAAGTCCTTGCTAGTTCCGACCTGTGTGGGAAGAATAGCGTTTAAGATGAAGATTCAATCTGTGTGAGAAGAAGCAAGTCAAAAGAGATGAAGCCGATCTGTGTGAATGGCCAAAGCTGTGGTCCCTGTATCAATCTGTGTGAACGATACAGAGACAGGTTAAGTTAAAGTCAAGTAGTTGTGTATGTAGTGATTTTAATAAACGTTTTACTCCTGTGTGGAGGACCAGTAGACGTAGAGGGGTTTACTTCGAACCACTTATAACTATGTGTTATTTACTTTCCGTCCTTACTGTTTTCATTCATAACTGTGATTTATAATATACATTGTGAAAACCCTGTACGCATCAAGCAAACAGGAGAGTACCTAGTTTATGTACTTGCAACAACTCAGTATCAGACTTCCGCTATGTAATTAACTTCGAAAAACATACAACTTATTGTATTTTTACCTTCTAAGCAGTTTACTATATACTCTGAGGCCAACAAGTGGTATCTGAGTGGTTGATTCCAAAAATAATCATTCGATTTTTAACTGAATCAGATCCACAAATTACTAGCTTTTGAAAACTGTGTTATATTTTCATCTTAATATAATGGACACCTCTATGATAAACAAAGTTCCCGTGTTCTCCATTAATGAGTTTGATGACTGGAGAATTAGGATGGAAGCCTATCTTGCAGCCATGCACGAAGAGATGATTTATATCATCCGAGAAGGACCTACCAAAATTATAAAGGTCAATACATCCACGAGGATAGAAGGACATCCTCATGCTGAAATGCTCGAGAAGGAGCGCGAGGAATGGACAACGGATGATCGCAAGCGTGTGAACCTATTCACTCTCGACAAAAGCACATTCTCCAAGGTAAAAAGCTATAAGACACACAAAGAAATATGGGAGAAACTCAAGCTAATTTGCGAGGGAACTGAGCTTTCAAAAGAAAAAAAATTTCTAAACTTACTCAGCAATTTGAGTCTTTCGAAATGAAATATACAGAAACATTTGAGGAGCTTCACCTTAGATTTACCGGCATTGTCACTAAACTTGAAGCATTAGGTAAAGTGTATACCTGAAAGTAGAAAAATCTGAAATTCTTTATATCACTCACTGCCCGATGGGACATTAAGACCACAACTATGTGTGTGTCTTATAATCTTAATGGCATATCTACCTTTGATCTCTCCCTGACCTTAAAGCTTTTGAGTATGACATTGACAGAACAGAGAAGTTAGAAGAGTCACCTGCCAAGACTACAATACTGGTTGCTGTATCTGACAGGATACATAGTTCAGCACCAAACACATCCAAATCGGCACACAAGGTAGCAGACAATGACGATAACATCCTATCGCAAGATGAAATGGCCTTGCTCATGCACAAGTTCAAGAAGTTCATTAAACAGTCTGGAAAGACTCCATAGAGGCCCAAGCCTTTTAACAAGGTAAGCTCTGAATCCCCTTCATCTGGTGATTCTAGCCTATGGTACAACTGTAGGAAGCCAGGACATTATGCAAATAAGTGTCCACATCCAAAAGTGCAAGTTGCCAGAAGCTGAGCAACAGGAAAAGGATGAGAAAAGACGAGCCTGGAGAAACAAGCTTAAGGCCTTGATTGGTGAATCAGAAGCCTCATTTGCATCGAACAAGACCGAGCAGTGCCTACAGGCAATCACTGATAGTGACTCATCCGATGATGAAATTGAGGATACAAGCATACATATGCTTTATAGCCAAAGAAATATAGGATGATAATGATAGCGATGATGAAGTAAGTTCAAATTCAACTATTCCTATCAATGAATCGCATACTTTTGAAAACATGATGAATAAATTTAGAGACATTCAAAAATCTCATGAGACGCTCAAACGAGAAAATATACGGCTCGAAATTTTAAACTTGGAGCTGAAAGGTGAAAATGACTTGCTTAAAAACAGCTATGAAAACATGTCTCTTCATTTCGAAAATAGCAGTCACATATGAAAAACTCATGGAAAGCAATTATCAACTTGCAAAATATCTACATGAGGCAATGTCTCAAAATGAGTGCAAGACAAATGATTATGCTTTAGACGAAGCTAAAGTAAAAAGTCTCGAGAAAAGAGAAGGAGAACTAGAGACCATCATAAAATAATTTGAAAAATCTTCTAGAAGGATGGAAGAAATTCTAAGCACTCGAAAACATGCCCACGATAAACTTGGCTTAGTATATGAATCATTCTCCCATAAGGGAAAATCTAGTACGGTGTTCGTCAGGGGAGTGGAACCCATTCCTGAACCCGAAGAGGCCCCAAGTCCCACAAAGGTTACAACTGCCCCACCTCGTACAGCAAAGGCTGCGATTCTGCCCCCAAGTTCATATCATATACAGCGGAAACCTCAGTCTCCCAGACCTATGAGACGTGATCAATAACATGCTCCCCGAGCATATGAACAGCGTCAGTAGCCATTCATAAAGAAGGTTGTATCTAAGTATTAAAGGCATGCACCGCAGCACTGCCAACAGTACAGTGCACCTAGATACTGGATACAGGAGCCCCGTCATCCATCCAAAAAATAGGCCGCTGCGCAGTACCATCAACAGCTCTGCAAATCCAACTGGAAACCTAGAAGGCAAGCTGTAAGGCCAAAGAAAATGGTTCCCCCTCCAAGACGGCAATCGTACTGGAATCAAAACTCTAAATTTTTCATGCATAATAATAAAGGTTACAATGACTATGTGCCTGCCCCACGTAGATATCACAAACTGGACCAAAAGTAATCTACAGCAAACCAATGCTGCCAGATAAATTTGGTTACTAAAAGGTACTAACATATATGGACCCAAAAATCAAAGGGGACCTAAATCTACCTAAATTCTTTGCTTACAGGATATCAAGGAAAAGGACATCTGGTACTTTGACAAAGGATGTTCTCGGTACATGACAAGAGATATTAGCAAGCTGTCAGATTATGTAGAAGGTCATGAAGAACAAGAGGGAAGGGAACCCTGCTTGCAGGAAAGTTTAAAGTCACTGACGTAGCCCATGTTGAAGGCTTACAGTATAATCTACTTAGTATTAGCCAGTTCTGTGACAAACAATTCTCGGTCAAATTCTATATAGATCGCTGTAGAATAAAGGATATCAAGACCAAGGAAGTTGTCCTCACACAAAGCCGGTCAGGTAATATGTACATTGCTGAATGGAAGCATACAAGCTCCACTATTCCATGTTTTGTTGCCAAAGGCACTGCAGAACAAAGCTGGCTATGGCACAAAAGGATGTCGCACATCAACTTCAAGACGATCAACAAACTTGCTAAACAGAGAATTGTAAGAAGTTTGGTGGGTGTGTCATTTCATAAAAACAGTGTCTGTAGACCCTGTCAAAAAGGCAAACAAGTCAAAACCACCCTGAAAAGCAAGCCATACATATCCACCCACAGGGTTCTGGATTTGCTACACATGAACCACTACGACCATTTAGACCCTGTAAGTTTGGGAGATAAGAAATATTGTCTTGTTATTGTTGACGATTTTTATAGGTATGCTTGGATAATATTTCTAAGCAACAAGAAAGATACCATCACGAAGTGCCAGAGCACCTGAAAAAGCTACAGAATGAGAAAAGGGTTGAGTATCGCGTCCATTCGTTCCGATAGAGGCACTGAATTCACAAATCGCTTTATAGAGCAATAGTGTTCGGACAATGGAATACAACACACAAACTCAGCAGCCCGAACTCCTCAACAAAATGGAGTTGCCGAGCGAAAGAATAGGATGATCAAAGAAGCAACAAGGACCATGTTAGCCGCAAACAAATTACCACAGTGGTTCTAGGGAGAAGCAACAAGTACAGCATGCTATACACAAAACCGTTGTATCATCAACAAGCATCACAACAAAACAACATATGAGGTATGGAATAATAAAACTCCAATGGCTGCATACTTTCACATTTTTGGATGCAGGTGTTATATTATGAACAATGGGAAGGATCTCAAGACCTTCGACTAAAAGTCGGATGAAGGTATATTCATAGGATACTGCTCTGTCAGCAAATCTTTTCAGATATTTAACAAAAGGAAGCTAATAAAAGATGAATCTCTCCATGTAGTATTCGATGAACCTCATGGTGATCCTATAGGAGTAGAAGGCATAACCCAGAACATCCAAACACTTTCTATTGATGATACCCAAACTCCAATATAGCCTGTCGTGGACTTAGAAATTAATCCCGCCGTTGTAAGATCAGAAGTAGTCGAAGCTGACGTTGTACAAGTTGAAGCCGAGACTCCAGCACCTCAAGATATAGCATGGGACGATGAATTAGAACCTAACAGGAGATGGCTGAGAGATCACACCCAGTAGTTGATTATAAAAGATATCGATGCTGGTGTAACCACCCGAAGGAGAACACAGGATACACAAGGAACTATACTTTGTGCACAAGACGAGACAGCTGATGAAAAATCTCGATTTCCTCTATGGAAATCTCATGCCGAATTTAGGAGACTAGCTATGTGTACTCTAGTTGTATTCTTGGCCTAATTCGAACCTGTTTCTACCTATGAAGCTCTGAATAATTCGCACTGGATTACTTATATGGTAGACGATCTAAATGGTTTCGAAAGAAACAATCTATGGTATCTAGTACCCAGACCAGATCATCAAGCTGTAATTGGAACTAAATGGGTATTTAGAAATAAAAAGGATGAAAATAGACTTGTTATAAGAAAAAAATCCCATCTAGTCACTCAAGGCTACAAACAAGAAGAAGGCATAGACTATGATGAAATATTTGCCCCTGTAGCCAAACTAGAAGCCATTAGGATATTCCTAGCATTCTCCGCCCATAAGAACTTTATAGTATATCAAATGAACGTTAAGAGTGCATTCCTGAACGGACATCTCGGCGAAGAAGTCTATGTTGAACAACCACCATGGTTTGTCAACACTGAAGGCGGATACCTAGTTTAGATTACGGAAAGCTCTGTATAGACTTAAGCAAGCACCTAGAGCTTGGTACGAAAATCTGTTCCTGTACCTAATCAACAATGGGTTTGAGAAAGGCGCATTGGACAAGACCCTCTTTAAGATACATGAAGGTGACATTCTTTTAGTGGTATAAATAGATGTCGATGATATTGTATTTAGTTCAAATAACCTTGCTCTATGTCAAAGGTTATCTCATCTCATGCAAAGTAAATTTGAAATGAGTATAATGGGAGAACTTAGCTACTTTCTAGGATTGCAGGTTAAGAAATTGCCTACAGGAATATTCATCAACCAAGAAAAGTATAGCAAGGAGCTGCTCAACAAATTCAGGATGAACAACTCGAAATTCTCATCCACCCCCACGAGCACTTCCACGCAAATTAGTGTTGATGAAGCTGGAAAGACGGTTGATCAATCCCTCTACAGGAAGCTTATAGGCTCACTCTTGTACCTAACGGCTAGCAGACTCGATATCCAGTTTGCTATAGGAGTGTGTGCTCGGTATCAGGTAGCACCTAAGGAGTAACACTTCACCACAACCAAACGAATCCTTAAGTATGTGAAAGGAACAATCGATGTAGGATTGTGGTATCCTAAGGAAGGAGGATTCGATTTGGTAGGCTACACCAACTCGGATCTTGGAGGTTTCAAGTTGGATAGAAAGAGTACAAGCGGTACTTGTCACTTTCTTGGACCTAGACTTGTGTCATGGTTCAGTAAAAAGCAATTGGTCAATTTGCTTTCTACAGCTGAACCGGAATATAATGCCGCTGGAAGTTGCTATATGTAGATTATCTGGATGCAACAACAATTACAAGATTATGGAATCAATGCTAGAGAGACTCAAATCATATACGATAGCACGAGTGCAATTGCAATCACGTATAACCCTGTATTTCACTCGCGAACTAATCATATTGATATGAAGTATCATTTTATCAGGAATCATATTGAGAATAAAGATGTTCGGATCGAGAAGATTCATACAGACATACAGTTGGCCGACATATTTACAAAACCTCTCAGCCCCACCAGATTCTGCACGCTTCGCCAAGAATTAGGAATGTTACATCCGGACTCCCTGTAAGTTTTTACATTTTACTCATCAATTGAGGGGGAATGCTGTAAGACCTAAGAATACAATATCCACTTTGATTAAATGTACACTCAGAACAAGTCAGATTTTACTATAGGAAAAAGATGGAATAAAACCGTCCTACAGCTCACGTGGGCATTAATTAAGGGGGAATACAGTACGACCCATGAATATAGTATTAGTCCAAATATTACTGTAAGATATGAATCCTGTATGTACCTTTTAAGGGGGAACGCTGTATTTTTATGGATACAACCCATACACTATAGGATATCAATTAATACTATAATAATATCTATTTCCTACACTTTCTCACCATAAAATTGTTTTCAATCCACGTGCTCTGTCTGAATTTAAAATGTTTTATCCTTTAATGGTTTTAAAGACACCTGGACTTTATTACCTCAAATACTGCGATTTTAAAATTCAAACTGTCATTTCGTGCAATAGTAAAAGACGAACTGTCAAAAATGGGACCACTCATCATTTCAAAATCGATGGATAAGACGTACAAGTTACATCTGAATCCATCCTGTAAGTTCTTTCAAAAGACGGTTCTCATCCTTTAAATCTGACCGTTTACTGTTAACCTAATCTTCCCTGCACCCTATGAAAGGATAGTACTTTGCTCCCACAGTCTCTTTATGCTTTTCTGCAAATTAACGAGTCTGTAGCAACCTGTCTACATATACATACTTTCTGCAATTTATTTGCTTAAATCCCTATTACTTCACCTCTCTTGTCTTGAAAAATGTCTACCTTACAGACATCTTCTATCTCACTGAAGAAGAAAGAGACCATTATTGATGGGCATATCTTTGCCAAGTCTGGGTTGTTGGAGAGGATTGCCTTTGAAGGAGAAGATGAAGTCGGCATGGAACTGGTTCTTGCAAGAGTGAAACAACAAATACTTTACCACCTGGGAAGCCACGATGCTGATACCTATGATGAACAGATAATGGAGGAATTCTATCTGGACGCTACTTTCAAATTCTCCTCACAGAGCAAAGGCACTGAAATCATGGATATCATTGGGACTGTGCAAGGGATGGAGATCCCCCTGAACAAGGATCTTTTGGAGAAGATATACAAACTGCCTTCACATGGCCTGAAAATGGAGGAACTGGAGACCTTCGGGTCTGAAAGCTTGCTGTCAGAGTACTGGAAATTGTTCACCTACAATTCCATGGACACAACGTCCATCCTTCCTGCCACAAGAAGAATTTCACTTTCCCATATGTCTACTTACATGATTTTTGATACCGTGTTGTTGAGAACTGGATTAGTGCGTTTGATATGTGCACCAATTTGAGAATCAGAATGATGGTCCACATCATGTCTGGCGAAAGGTAAATTGGTGCCAAATAATTCAGCGACGTATCTAAGAAGAGGCTTATAAGCCTGAGTCTGCCAAGAAATCTTTTGGCTTAATTATGAATCATATTCTCACTCGTTGTGGAGTGAAGCAGTCTGCCGACGCCAAGAAGATCGGCACCAGGAAGTTTATTATTGGAATCAGATCCCAGTCTTCAACAAATCACCTCTTTTTGCTAACAGGCCCAACCCTCACAGCATGCCCGCTTCAAGTGACCCGAGGGATGTTACATTAAAAAGCTCGGGTGATGGGAAGAAAAGAAGAGAAGTATTCCCGACACCAAATCTTCTAAAGCTGTCGATAAGAAACGAAAGAAGACCAAGAAGTCTTTTAAGGCTGAGCCTATGGTGACTATAACGGTCATTGTAGAAGTCCCATCGACCTCCTCTATTGATGAAACTCTCCCACATGGCGCAACCCCTATGGAAGAAACAGTTGTTGCTCGTATAACAGATCCTGAGCCTATGGCGGCTATGATGGATGAACAACTGTTTGCCAAGCTTGAAGGATCAGGTAAATCGGATGCCCCTTTGGAGACGAAAGCCGCAACTCCAAACAAGGCACCCACCCCTGTACGGAGTCCCTCTCCCCACAGAGTACCCACCCCTGTTAGGGATCCCTCGCCACAACAGGCTCCCACACCTGTTGAGGATCCAAACCGAACAGTAGATCCCATTACTGTGTGGAGTCCCTCCCCCACCGATAGTATTAATAACACTCTTCTCCAGGTCCAAATAGAGGAAGCCTATGAGCGATTCAAGGTCTAGAAATCCTATTGGGTCGCACCTTACGGCACCTTGTACAACTGGGAAGACTGGAAGGATGAGGAGTTATTTGCATTGGAGGTCATGAACATCCAAAACATCAGGGTCCTAATCCACTGGGAGGATCACTTTTGCCTTGAGCTCATCTCAAATTACTTCATGGCAAAAGGAAAGGCCAGACTCAAAGGGAAGTCACAGTCCGGTGACAAGGCTCTATCCCCAAGCCACCACTCCGACCCTTATTCTGATGATGATGATGATGATGCCCTTCAGGCAGGTCTTCATATTAGCCGCGAAGAGGCTAGGGAAGGAAAAATGGCCAAACTTCAATCCCAACACAGCTAGGGGACATCTGATAAACAACAGTCCTCGCCCCCGCAACAGGAAGTAGCTCAAGAACAAAAACAGGAGGAATCAGTACCTCCTGTCATCACTGAAGAACAATCTACTTCACCCATACAGGAAGCCCATCCTTTTTAGCAAGAAGATTCCATAGGCGCCGTCCGCTAAGAGGAATCAGTCCCTCTTCCGAAACAGGTAGAAGATGAGGTCGGCACGAAGATTTAGTCCCTCCTGTAGTTCCGACTACTGAAAATCAATCAAGACAGGAGGAATCAGTCCCTTATGTCTCCCAAATAGCTCAACCTTCAGAAGCCACTACTTCCGTACATGTTTCAATCTGCTCTCTCTAGTAGGGTGTCTCAATTACCTGAGAGGTATAGTTTTATGCACTTGGATGAACTGGGTTTCCACGAAGTTCCAGTTGATAAATAAGAGACCGACCCACGACTAATGACCTAGCAATGGTGGATGTAGACTCTATGAAATAGACTGTAGCAGTCTTCATGTAGTTGGGACCTTCGTTTTGATGAGGCAGTCAAAGAGTTGGACTTCGTGCAAAATGCAGAGGAATCTTGTGTATACAAGAGGGTTAGTGGGAGCAAGATCGAATTCTTAGTACTATATGTAGATGACATTCTACTAATAGGAAATGATGTTGGAATGCTCAGTTCTGTAAAAGATTGGCTTTCGAGTAATTTCTCCATAAAAGACTTGGGATAAGCGACCTATATTCTTGGTATTCGGCTCTACCGGGATAGAACGAAGAGAACAATAGGTCTTTCCCAAGCCCTCTATATAGATAAGATCTTAAAGCGATTTAAGATGGATGATTCTAAAAGAGGGTTCTTTCTGATGCGACATGGAATAAAACTCACTTCGAAGATCTGTCCTCAAAGTGAGGAACATGTTAGATGTATTTTTATGCGCTTATTTATCATTATTTTATATCTATTTTAAGTCTAAATCTGCATAAATGAGCTTTTAATGCACTATATTTATATGTTTTGAAGGAAATTGGAGTCCGGAAGCTTAAACGACAAAAAACGGGCCAAAACAACAATTTTTGGTCAGGGGCCGCGGCATACCAAGGCCAGGCCACGGCACATGCACGGCACAGCAGGCGCGGTACTCACTGTACTGGGGGCCGCGGCACAGTTAAGCTGAGCCGCAGCCCGTATGAAAAATACCGCCCAGGCATATGGCGCTGAACACTTAGGGCCGCGGCACACTAATGCCGAGCCGCGGCCCGCGGGGCGGGATTTCTGAGTCAGCCGCATTTTTGGGCCGTTTTTAGAGCCTGTTTTTGACCTAATTCCTGGACGCGTTTTGGAGACTAATGAAGGTTATAAATAGGGATTGAAGGTCTGAAGATAGAGCATCGAAGAGAAGGAGAAAACACCGATCGAGCAGAGAGCAGAAGCAAGAGAACGGGGAATTCAAGTTCTTCAACTGTGTTTGATTTCTATTATGCTTTCTTTAATTCTTTGTGTATTATTTTCTAGCATGTCGGGCTAGAACCCTACTCTAGAATTGTGATGAAACCGAGGTTTTGACGAATTAACTTTTGATTTTGCATTATTAATATATATCTTCCTTTCTTATTGAGTTTTCCCCAATTATTTTTAATGCTATCAATTATGTGGCTTATGATTGAATTGTTTTGATTATGCAACTCGAATCGGGAGAGGAGAGTTAGTAGGAAAAATTGGTGAGAAACGTTTTATCTTGTGAGATAGGAATATACTCATAGGAATTACGTGGCCTGTCTGAAGATTTCATTCTTTTTGCCTATTGTCGAATTAATTCACCTAGGAATAGAGTGTTTTATTCGCCTTAGAAAACTCTACTGACCTCGGGAGAGGCATTAGAGTATTTTAGCAATCTTCACCTTCAATAAATTGGGAAATCACTTAATTCATATAAATCAAGAGTAATTCGGATAAATCGAGGTGCATTCTCAATCCTAGATTATTTCCCTATTTGATCTTCTTTCTTCGAATAATCGATTTTATTATTTGTTCTTAGTTCATTCCTTCATTAGTTTTCTTTAATATTACTTGCACCTCCAATTCCGATCGTTCAAATAAAATTAGAATACACATAAATTGGTAATTAGTGAGTTAGCCCTCGAGGGAATGATATTGTAACGCCCCAAATTAAGCTGGACGTCACAGTGCCGTGAATCCTGGGTGGGACCCACAAGGCGAGTTTTAAAAGAGGTTTCAAAAACAATTTATTTAACAAGTAGTTCGTGAAAATGTTCAAATGAAAGCATTCATACATCCAAAATATAAAAGCTAACAAAGTCCGCTCGTACGGTTATTACACAACGTAGATTATTCAAATTTGTTTAAGAAATAACAAGCCTCCTTTCCAACACTGCTCAGACCTGACCGGAACCTTCGGGAATATCCTGTACATATTCAAAAAATTGCCTGACACGACGTATCGTGTCAGTCAAACCAAGTCAGACATTTCGAACAAACTTCAAAGATAGAATCAGATGAATTCAGAAACAAGGTCATCACCAAATATTCAATTCAACGTCATTCCTTTTATTAGCACATAAACTCCCAAGGTCGCAACCAAGAGTCACGGAAGTATCTACACAGGAATACTCCGGACGTGGGTACCATTCAGGTTTTACCCCTCAACACAGTTCCGCAATGTATAACAACATATAAACTCCCAAGGCCGCAGCCAAGGGTCACGGAAGTATCTACACAGGAATACTCCGGACGAGATAGATAAGACGAACACCTTACCATAGACAGTAACACATGTAAAATTCTGAAATACTAATACATAAGGTCCGAGAAAGATTCACTTGCCTCAAATCCGACGAGAGTTACTTCCTTGATAACACGACGGCTCGAATGACCACACCCGAAAGCCCAACCTATTACATGATTGTCGATTAACATTTTGTAGTAATAATAATGATTAATGACAATCCTCCCCGTCCCGTAAGAATCCTAAACTTTATTGTTCATGTTGCCAAAATCGGCATTCTCTATTTGACCATAGTGCGTTTTACTAGTTTCCTCGGTTCACCATTTTACAATTTATCATCTCGTGGATTAATGTTCTAATGCAACATCTCTATGTCGTGATTATGGTTCAAGGCCATTGTAATTACATCACTAATTTTAGTTTAAATTACTAGAATGGAATGATTAAGCACTAATTCCCCGAACTTAACATGTTTGATCACTTATCGGATTTGATCGTCGTTAGTTAGTTCATCAAGGGATTATTAACGTTCTTACGATATGGTAATCGGATTATAATTGAAATCTACAACAAGATAATTATAAGGTGTTGGTTATTAACAATTCGGTTATGAGTTCCCATTCAATTACGAGTACTGCCACTACTCATTCTAGTCACTTAATAAGTTAGGCATCGATTAATAATTGTGATAGTTTTACCGTTCCGATCATCCTCGAAAGTTCTAAACTACCCAAAGCATTCGAAATTTAGTATGGCTCGTATAACAACACTGAAATGAGTTCAAGATTTGATAGACTTACCTCAGATGACAAAAGAGGATGAAGAACGGCGAAGGACGACGAAGAACGAAAGGTTAGCACCTTCAAAAACCTCCTCCGGAGCTTGATCAACTTACTCCAACAGGATAACACTTAATTAGGGAGGCTAAAAACCGACTTAGAGAGGGTGGAGGATAGTATGAAGAACAAAGAGTGAGTTTTGGGTCGGAAGAAATGAAAGGGAGGGTGTCCTTATATAAAACCAGAATTGCTTTACGTACGTTAGGCCTGAAGCTTTACGTACGTAAGCCATGTTATGTACGTTATCATTGAGAGCTTAACGTACGTAAGTAAAGACTCAAAACTTGTTGGACTATTTTACACATATTGTTACGTATGTAGCGAAAGACGGTTAACGTACGTAAAACCCGTTGACTTGCCTGTCGCTATCGCGCCGAAAGTTGGTCTGACGATGTATCATCCAGGGAAGAGTCCTTATTCGAAGACCAAAAACCACGTTACGTACGTAAGGCATAACCTTTAACGTACGTAATGGCACATACTTAGCATACGTAATACATAGTTTTTAACGTACGTAAGTTTCAGTTTGTATATTAAGTTATTATCACATTGATTCCTATAACGCGACTCCCTCTCAATATCGTCGAGTAATATCTCGGGGAACAAGACGTTGGCCACCGTCATATTCGCACCGATAATTGCCCAACGACATCGAGGTATGTCACCGAGAAACCATCAATCATCATACAATCACGATACACGAATAACAGGTGTGGACAATCTTTATTCATGTTAAAATAGTACGAACACATCATACAAGATACGTTTATCATGACGGAGTACATTTATTTATTAAATAGATGAAATAGAAATGATCGCTCAACGTGAAATAGCAGGTAATACTGGTGGTATTACATACCACTCCCCTTAAAATAGTTTCGTCCAAAAACTAGCAAAATAACTCGCGATGATTTTGCTTCATGCTCGACTCGGTCTCCCAAGTCGCTTCTTCTATGCCATGGTTCGACCATTGAACTTTTACAAGAGGTATGGCCTTATTCCTTAGAGTCTTTACGCATCGATCCAAGATCGCGGTTGGGACTTCTCTAAAGGTAGCATCATTAGAAATCTCCGCCTCCTCGAAAATAATCTTGTGGCTTGGGTCGTACACGTACTTCCTCAGCTGGGAAACGCGGAAGACGTTATGCATTCTGTCTAATGGAGGTGGCAGTGTGAGTCGATAAGCGAGTTTACCAACTCGGTCCAGTATTTCAAACGGGCCAATAAATCTCGGGCTCAATTTGCCCTTCTGGCTGAAGCGTCGAACACCCCGCATCGGTGATACTTTGACCCAAAGGTGGTCCCCAACCATAAATTTCAAAGTTCGTTGGCGGTCCGTAGCATATGACTTTTGGCGGCTCTGAGATGCCAACATGTGTTTTCGAACGACGAGAATCTTTTTAATAGATTCCTGGATCAGATCCAACTCGGTAGCGATGACATCGGACGCATCATCCCAACACAGAGGATACTTGCACCTTCTACCGTACAAGGCCTCGAAGGGTGCCATACCTATGCTTGCATGCCAGTTGTTGTATGAAAATTCTGCCAAGCAGAGGTGTTTGGCCCAATCCTTACCCCAATCGAGTACACACGCTCTTAATATATCCTCCAGGGTTTGTATAGTACGTTCTGTCTGTCCATCTGTTTGAGGGTGATAGGCCGTGCTGAAATGTAACTGAGTACCCATAGCCTTGTGGACAGCCTTCCAGAAGCGGGACACGTATCTAGTATCTCTATCTGATATAATTCCCGAGGGAATACCATGTAGCCTTACGATTTCTCGGATGAAGATGGTGGCCAGGTGCTCTGTCCCGGTGGTCTCCTGAATTGGAACGAAATGGGCCGACTTCGTCAGTCAGTCTACAATGACCCATATAGTGTCCTTCCCTCCCGCCGTCACTTGTAACTTGGTGACAAAATCTATTGATATGCTCTCCCATTTCCATTCCGGAATGGGTAAGGGCTGCATGATTCCGGCCGGCCTGCGGTGTTCAATCTTCACCTATTGACATGTCATGCATCGAGCAACGAACCTCGCTACCTCCTGTTTCATGTTCTTCCACCATAAGCTCTTCCACAAATCCTTATACATCTTGCTCGCCCCGGGATGCACCGAATAGGGAGTAGAATGAGCTTCCTTGAGTATAGTTTGCTTAAGCTTTTCATTCGATGGAATACAAATTCTGTTCTTAAACCTCACCAAGTTTCCTTGGATCCTGTAGTCTGAAATAAATCCCCCTTCGGCCCTTGCGCCGATCGCATGAAGTTCCAGGTCTTCCATCTGTTCCAGGCTTATCTCGTCTAGCAAGGATAAATGAATGTTAATTGAGCATAACTGTCCCTGGCGGCATTGTATCCATACTTCAATACCATTTCTCTTTAGATCTTATTACAATTCCGACTGCACTGTTAAACCGGATAGTGTCACCTCCTGTGCAGTTTTCCGACTCAATGCATCTGCCACGACGTTGGCCTTCCCAGGTGATATAAAATCTCCACATCGTAATCTTTGATCATCTCTAGCCAACGCCTCTGTCTCATGTTTAACTCCCTCTAGGTGAAGATGTATTTTAAACTCTTGTGGTCCGTAAAGATTTTACAGGTAACTCCATAAAGATAGTGTCTCCAAATCTTAAGGGCGTGGACCACCACAGCCAGCTCCAAATCATGTGTCGAATAGTTCACCTCATATGGTTTAAGTTGTCGATAGGCGTATGCAATAACTCTATTCTTTTGCATGAATACACATCCAAGTCCATGCTTAGACGCATCGGTGTACATTACGAATCCTTATGTGCCCTGCGGTAGTACCAATACTGGCGCAGTAGTCAGCTTCCTCTTTAGTTCGTTGAAGCTCTCCTGACAATCCGTTGTCTATACAAACTTGGTACTCTTCCTTAGTAGATTCGTCATCGGCCGAGCAATCCTAGAAAAAGCTTCGACAAACCGTCGATAATATCCTGCCAATCCCAGAAAACTCCTCACTTCCTTGACATTTCTTGGTGGTTCCCAACTCATGACTGTCTCGATCTTCTGGGGATCTACCTTAACGCCTTCTGCCGAAATCACATGTCCCAAAAAGGTCACCTCCGGCATCCAGAACTTGCATTTAGAAAGTTTGGCATAAAGTTGGTGCTGCCTCAAAACGCTCAACACCTGCCTCAAGTGTTCCTCATGCTCCTGTCGGCTCCGGGAATAGATCAAAATGTCGTCGATAAATACTACCACACACTTGTCGAGAAATTCTATCAGAACCTTGTTCATCAATTCCATAATGACACCACCATGTACTCGTAGTGTCCGTACCTCGATCGAAATGCGGTCTTTGGAATATCCTCCTCCCGAATTCTCAATTGGTGATATCCAAAACGTAAATCGATATTGAAAACACAGTCGCTCCCTGTAGTTGATCCAATAAATCATCAATCCTTGGAAGTGGGTAACGGTTCTTAATAGTGACTTTATTTAGTTCTCTGTAATCGATACACAAGTGTAGGGAGTTGTCCTTCTTCTTTACAAAAAGGACCGGCGCACCCCATGGCGAAGTGCTCGGACGAATGAGCCCCTTCCTTAGAAATTCCTAGAGTTGTAACTTTAATTCCTTCATCTCAGCTGGTGCCATCCTGTATGGTTCCTTGGAGATAGGTGTCGTCCCTGTCTCAAGTTCAATAGAAAGATCGACCTCCCGTCGTGGCGGCAATCCTGGTAATTCATCGGGAAAAACGTCCAAAAATTCGCTTACCGTGGGAATATTAGCAACTGACAATTGTGATGTGCCCTCCTGAAGAATATAACACAAATAATATGTTTTCCGTTCCTCACAAGATACTCCTGCCGTAAGGAGATTGAGGGACCCCTTAGTACTAAAGTGTTCTCGGCCTCTGATTATGTGAGTAACACCGTCAGGAGTTGTAATGGAAACTGTCAGGTGATAGGTGTCTAATACTGTCCTGTGCATTGTCATCCAGTCCATACCCAAAATAACGTCTTCATTCTGAAGTGGGAAAACCATGAGATTTGTTGTCCAGCCCTGACTATCGACGCGGATCGGGCAGTTTCGAACTACCAAATTACCCCCACCCTACTACCCTCGGGTAGCTTAACAGTAAAAGATTCACAATGTACACAAGGAAGATTTAAACAGTTAACACATTCCACGGATATGAACGAATGGGTCACTCCAGTAGCAAACAGTACATGAACAGAATGTGAATTAATAAGAAGTGTACCTGAGACAACAGGTGCAGTCTGGTTATCAGTGGCCCTTAGTTCGAACACGTGGGATGGCAGTGTCCCCGAGGAGGGTGTAGTGCCTCCCCCGTGGCCACGTCCTCTTCCGGCACCATAAGGAGGAGTTTGGTATGGTGGGGATCGATAGTCGGACATGGAGGATGCTCTGGATGTCTGAACCAAGCCTTGCTGACTCTAAGGGGCTGAATTTTGTGCAGGTTTGATCCGTGAACAGTAGGAGACATGTGCCCACCCTTTCCGCATGAAAAACACTTTTTAGACACCTTACGACACTGACTCATAGTATGCCCCGCTATGCCACAATTAAACAGCTCCGGCGAGAACGCCCGTCAGATGCTCCTTTTTGTTGGGACGAAGCTGCGGATTTAGAGGAGAACCTAATTCCCGAGTTCATTCTGCTCGAGCTCCCAGACTGATTAGATGTCTTTTGCTTCTTTTGGTTATGCCCAGAATCCGAACTGACAACCATATCGGCGTATGCTGTGACCACGTCCTCATATGCCCTCAGGGTGGTGCAGTGAAACCCGGCCGCATAACGTTGGACATCTTCCGGCAACCGTTGAGCAAGATGGCAAATTCGTTAATCTTCCGATGGGACCATCTGTGCGACATAGCTTAGTTCGGTCCTGTAAGCTCGAATGATTTTGGGTACTGGTAAGTCCTGAGGTCCTGCACTGAAGAAACTCCACGCTCGAGTAGTCTGTGCTGACCGGGGGCAGTACTCGTCTCTCAATAGTTTGGAAAACTCGGTCCATCCAACTACTCTGTCCTCCGGCTTATAGGTCCTCCACCATCGGGATGCGGTGTCGCGGAGCTGGTTGATTTCGAGCGGTACCTTTCGGTTCCCTCGGCAACCAATCACCTCGAAGGCAGTCTCCATATCGGAGATCCAATCATCCACGTGCTTATCCCCTGATCCATTGAATAATGGCGGTCTGGCCTTCAGCATTTCTTCCAGCCAACGGTCCTTCCCAGCATTCTCTTCTATGTCAATGACCCGCACACGTTCTGCCCGGTTGACCTGAGCAATTCCCATAGCAATGGCCAGTGCGAGGGTCTGGACAAAGGCCGGATAAAATCCCCCGTTGTTCTGATTTTACATCTCTTATTCGTTCTGATTAACGGGTGGTGGCTGATTCCCGGTACGGTTAGTTTAGTCGGTATTCCTGTCTTCCTGTTGATTCATAGTGGAACCCTGTGCAGCGTTTACGTTCCTTCTAGCTCCACGACGTGCCATTAGTGGTGATTGCTCAATCTAAAAGGTTAGTTTAGTACAACAGTGTCTGAGTTTTTACTGAATTCAAACATTATACCAGATTTTCAGGAGTTTAAGTGTACTTTACCTCGACATTCCTCGATGAGTTACGGTCGCCAGGAGTGTTGGACTTTTGAAGGCAAAACGTTTTCAAAGAAAATATTTTGATACACTTTGCACGTGAGTTTTCGTCTGTGATACCATTTTCTGTAACGCCCCAAATTAAGCAGGACGTCACAGTGCCATGAATCCTGGGTGGGACCCACAAGGCGAGTTTTAAAAGAGGTTTCAAAAACAATTTATTTAACAAGTACTTAGCGGAAATGTTCAAATGAAAGCATTCATACATCTGAAATATAAAAGGTAACAAAGTCCGCTCGTACGGTTATTACACAACGTGGATTATTCAAATTTGTTTAAGAAATAACAAGCATCCTTTCCAACACTGCTCAGACATGACCGGAACCTTCGGAATTATCCTGCACATATTCAACATATTTGCCGGACACGACATATCGTGTCAGTCAAACCAGGTCACACATTTCGAACAAACTTCAAAGATAGAATCAGATGAATTCAGAAACAAGGTCATCACCGAATATTCAATTCAACGTCATTCCTATTATCAGCACATAAACTCCCAAGATTGCAACCAAGGGTCATGGAAGTATCTACACAGGAATACTCCGGACGTGGGTACCATTCAGGTTTTACCCCCTCAACACAGTTCCGCAATGTATAACAACATATAAACTCTGAAGGCCGCAGCCAAGGGTCACGGAAGTATCTACACAGGAATACTCTGGACGAGACAGATAAGACGAACACCTTACCATAGATAGTAACACATGTAAAATTCTGAAATACTAATACGTAAGGTTCGAGCAAGATTCACTTGCCTCAAATCCGACGAGAGTTACTTCCTTGATAACATGATGGATCGAATGACCACACCCGAAAGCCCAACCTATTACATGATTGTCGATTAACATTTTGTAGTAATAATAATGATTAATGACAATCCTCCCCGTCCCGTAAGAATCCTAAACTTGATTGTTTATGTTGCCAAAATCGGCATTCTCTATTTGACCATAGTGTGTTTTACTAGTTTCCTCGATTCGCCATTTTACAATTTATCATCTCATGGATTAATGGTCTAATACAACATCTCTATGTCGTGATTATGGTTCAAGGCCATTGTAATTACATCACTAATTTTAGTTTAAATTACTAGAATGCAATGATTAAGCACTAATTCCCCGAACTTAACATATTTGATCACTTATCCAATTTGATCGTCGTTAGTTAGTTCATCAAGGGATTATTAATGTTCTTACGATATGGTAATCGGATTATAATTGAAATCTACAACAAGATAATTATAAGGTGTTGGTGATTAACAATTCGGTTATGAGTTCCCATTCAATTACGAGTACTACCACTACTCATTCTAGTCACTTAATAAGTTAGGCATCGATTAATAATTGTGATAGTTTTACCGTTCCGATCATCCTAGAAAGTTCTAAACTACCCCAAGCATTCGAAATTTAGTATGGCTCGTATAACAATACTGAAATGAGTTCAAGATTTGATAGACTTACCTTAGATGACAAAAGAGAATGAAGAACGGCGAAGGACGACGAAGAACGAAAGGTTAGCACCTTCAAAAACCTCCTCCGAAGCTTGATCAACTTACTCCAACAGGATAACACTTAATTAGGGAGGCTAAAAACCGACTTAGAGGGGGTGGAGGATAGTATGAAGAACAAAGAGTGAGTCTTGGGTCGGAAGAAATGAAAGGTAGGGTGTCCTTATATAAAACCAGAATTGCTTTACGTACGTTAGGCCTGAAGCTTTACGTACGTAATCCATGTTACGTACGTTATCATTGAGAGCTTAACATATGTAAGTAAAGACTCAGAACTTGCTGGACTATTTTACACACATCGTTATGTACGTAGCGAAAGTCGGCTAACGTACGTAAAACCCGTTGACTTGCCTGTCGCTATCGCGCCGAAAGTTGGTCAGACAATGTATCATCCGGCGAAGATTCCTTATCCAAAGACCGAAAACCACGTTATGTACGTAAGGCATAACCTTCAACGTACGTAATGGCACATACTTAGCATACGTAATACATAGTTTTTAACATACGTAAGTTTTAGTTGGTATATTAAGTTATTATCATATTGATTCCTATAACGCGACTCCCTCTCAATCTCATCGAGTAATCTCTCGGGGAACAAGACGTTGGCCACCGTCATATTCGCACCGATAATTGCCCAACGACATCGAGGTATGTCACCAACAAACCATCAATCATCATACCATCACGATACACGAATAACAGGCGTGGACAATCTTTATTCATGTTAAAACAGTACGAACACATCATCCAAAATACGTTTATCATGACGGAGTACATTTATTTATTAAATAGATGAAATAGAAATGATCGCTCAACGTGAAATAGCAGGTAATACTGGTGGTATTACTGATATTTTACTTATCACTTTATTACTTGCTAACGACAACGTGCAATTGCGTTCACCGAATTTCGTAACAAGTTTTTGGCGCTGTTACCGGGGACTGATTGTTTTACTAATATCGATTTCTGTATTTCTAGTCTTAATTTGAACACTATTTTATTTTTGTGTAATTTATTATTTGTTATTCTTTCAGGAGTTTCGTTTAGTGCATGAGAAAATTCAGGAACGAAGGCTTATTACCTTTGGATACTGAACTCGAGTGCACTCTGCGGAAAAGCGAGAAGGAAAGGCGTGAGCTGTCGACAAAAGAAACCATGGCCGATAACACAGAAAATCACAGAGTAGACAATCTTATGCAGCAAGCTCAACCGGCATTGGCACTCCGAGATTATGTATTGCCTCAAATCAACGCGAATTTTTCGGGGATTCGGTGTCCAACTGTCCAAGCAAACAATTTCGAGATAAAGCCGGCCATAATCCAGATGGTACAAGCAAGCCAATTCTGCGGATTAGCAAATGACGACCCTAATGCTCATATTGCGTCCCTTCTCGAGATATGCGATACGTTCAAGAACAATGGAGTTTTTGATGACGCCATTTGTCTACGGCTTTTCCCATTTTCCTTGAGGGATAAATCCAAGTTTTGGTTGAATTCACTTCCGTCGGGCTCTATCACGACTTGGGCGGAGTTAGCACAAGCCTTTTTGGCTAAGTTCTTTCCACCGGCAAAGACAGCGAGACTTCAGAACGAAATAACGACGTTCAGGCAATTT
The DNA here is from genome assembly GCA_033398695.1 of Orobanche coerulescens. Classification (NCBI taxonomy): domain Eukaryota; kingdom Viridiplantae; phylum Streptophyta; class Magnoliopsida; order Lamiales; family Orobanchaceae; genus Orobanche; species Orobanche coerulescens. Next base: position 26,481,745 of record CM065804.1, read on the forward strand.
GAGATGGAATCACTTCATGAAGCTTGGGAACGATACAAGGATTTACTAAGGAGATGCCCACACCATGGCCTACCGAATTGGCTACAAATTCAGACCTTCTATAACGGACTAAGTGCATCTACACGCACTCTTGTTGATGCAGCCGCTGGAGGAGCTTTAATGGGCAAAACGATGGCGGAAGCTCATTCTTTATTGGAAGTGATGGCTGCAAATGCTTATCAGTGGCCTTCCGAACGTGTGAACCCAAAGCGATTTATGGGAGTTTCCGACAACGATTCGATCTCTACACTATCAGCCCAAGTTGCAGCGCTGACTCAACAATTCCAAGCTTTTTCACATGCTACTTCTACCGTTACCACATAATCATGTAATTGGTGTAACGGGTCTCATCCTAGCGCGGAGTTCCAAGTCGGAAATCCTTTCGAGCAACCTCTGATGGAACAAGCTCAGTTTGTGGGGAACGAATCAAGTGGTGGATTCTTCTCTGATGATGATGATGAATACATCTGTCTGATGGCCAATCTAGCTAATGAAGAGGTAACTTCCAAACCTCAAACTACAGAGGGTTGTAGCTCTGACATGTCTGAAGATATGAATCTTCATGAATCTATAAATCAGTTACAAAAAGATTTTGAAACCCTTAAATCAGCTCACCAGACTATGACAGCCGAGAATGCACAGCTAGAAAATGAGAGAGTCCAGCTGAAAAATGATTTTGACAAGCTCAGCCAAGAGTCAGCAAAATTTCAAAATATTATAGTTGAGCTTGAAAAACGATATGAAAACAATTTGAAAAACTCAGCAAAAAATACTGCAGCTGCGATCCATAAGCTGACTGTTTTAAATAGTGAAAAGTCAGTTGCACTTGCTCATGTCAAAACTGAGCTATCCAAGTTGAAACAGTTAAATAGTACACAAGCTAAAGAGATAACATCTCTAAAGGAATCTATAAGCTTAGATAAATTGTGTATGAAAAAGAGGCCACTTTATTCCAGATCAGGCCTTGGATAGGACCCAAACACTCCCTCTAGTTCAAAAACCACTTTTATCAAGGGAGAAATAATTGTCCAGATTGTTGAGCCTACATATAAACCCGTATTTCAAAATAGGCAGCAACCAAGTTAAAGGTTTATGCAGCAACCAAGGTATACTAAGCAACCACCTAGACAAGAGACTAGGCAATGGCCAATGTAGAAGCAGCAGTCAAGACACTATGCCAACTATTACCAAAGACTCCCTAAAAACATATTTCAAAATGGGAGAGGCAAATGAAAACCTCAAGATTATCTAAATTTTCAAAATGAACAGGTGTGGAGACCCCAAAGATTTAACAAATAGTCTCAGCTAAGATTTAGAAATGGCCCGCACCACAGATTTTATGAGGCATATCCAGTATACAATCCTAACCAGGGATACAGGCCTAGACAACACGCACCTTATAGGGGCAATCAACATAATTTTCATAATCCAAGGAGAAATCAATTCTCCAGAAAGCCTACTAACCCTAGAGGAACTACACATATTTGGGTACCTAAATCTCTGCTTGTTTGATTGCAGAAAAAGTGTAAGGACTACTACCACATCTTTTCAAATTCAACTATGGGAGGTGAAGAATGGTTTGTAGATTCTGGATGCTCAAGGCATATGATAGGGAATAAGAAGGTTCTCTCAAATTACACCAAAGAAAGAGGTCCAGATGTAACCTTTGGGGATAGCTCTAGAGTTCAGACAAAAGGATTTGGAGAGATGCACAGAGGAAATATAACCATATCCAAAGTCCACTATGTTAAAGGGCTCAAATACAATCTGTTGAGCATAAGCCAATTTTGTGATGAGAATAACCTAGTAGTCTTCACCATTTGGAAATTCATGGTGATTGATATCCTATCTGGAAAAGTGAAGCTACAAGGATTCAGAAGGAGAGATGTCTACATGATAGATTGGAACACAGGCACTCCAAACACCTGTTTTCTATCTAAGACAATTGCTGAAAATGGATGGGTATGGCACAAATGATTATGTCATCTAAACTTCAAAGCCATCAACAAGATAAGCTCTCAAGAGCTCGTTAGAGGACTTACAGAAGAAGTATTCAAGACGGAAGCTCTCTGTGATGCTTTTCAGAAAGAAAAATAGACAAGAGCAACTTTCAAACCAGTTCAGCCTACTACCCTCACCCCCAGAGTTTTAGATCTACTTCATATGGATCTCTTTGGCCCCATCAAGCCAAGGACATTGAGTGGAAAGAAGCATGATCTAGTAGTAGTAGATGACTACCCAAGATATATATGGGTTGTTTTTCTCTATAAAAAGAGTGAAACACTAACAAAGCTACCTAAACTACTGGGGAAGATCCAGAATGAGAAATCTCTCTCAATCATCAAGATCAGATCAGACAGAGGTGGAGAATTTCTCAACAAGGCAATCACTGAGTACAGTTATCATAATGGAACCCAGCATGAGGTCTCTGCAGCCAGGACTCCACAACAAAATGGTGTTGCTGAAAGAAGGAACAGAACCTTGAAAGAAGCATCCAGGTCCATGATTGCAGAAGCTGACCTGCCAAAGAGGTTCTGGGCTAAAGCTGTCAACACAGCATGCCATGCTCAGAATAGGAGTATAAGTGTAGGGAGACATGGCAAAACTCCCTATGAGGTTTGGAATGGCAGAACACCAACTGTTGCATATTTTCATATATTTGGTTGTAAATATTTCATCCACAACAATGATAAAACCCAACTGAATGCCTTTGATGCTAAAACTGATGATGGTCTCTTTATGGGATACTCACAAATAATTAAGGCATACTGAGTATTTAACAAAAAAAACCTTAGTTGTGGAAGAAACACCTCATGTTGTGTTTGATGAGTCTACTATTGAGTATAGGAAACAGGTGGAATCAATTGAGAAAAAGCGCAAATACGCCATCCTAGAAGAAGTTATCATTCATGACATAGGAATGATGGACACACATGCAGATCAGCCTGAAGACTTAACTGCAGATCAGATAGGATCCCAAAACCTACCTGATCCAACTGCAGCTGGTGAAGACCCAACTGTAGCTGACAAATACGCATCTGCATAGCAGATAGGATCCCCAGCAGCAGATGACAAGACCGTAGCTGATCCAATTATAGATCAAGAAGGCCAGAACCAAGCTGATGCAGAGGGAGAAGAAGTCCACCAAAGCAACTCAACAGGGGGAACAAACCCTGAAGAATATATACCCAAATGGCCAAAGATCATCCCATGCAACAAATCATTGGAAACTTAACTGATGGGTTCAAGATCAGGCAATATATAGAACCTGCATGAATGGCAATGTTCTCTTATTTCATGTCTCAGATGGAACCTAAAACAACTGAACAGGCCCTAGATGACTACTCATAGATAAATGCAATGCAAGAGGAGTTGAACCAAATGGAAAGAAACAATGTCTGGGAACTAACAGATAGACCAGATCACAAGAAAGTAATTGGTACCAAATGGGTGTACACGAACAAGTGTGATGAAGATGTAGCTATTGTTAGGAATAAAGGAAGACTAGTTGCTAAAGGATATGCAAAATGTAAAGGAATATATTTTGATGAAACATATGCACCTGTTGCAAGACTTGAAGCTATCAGACTATTCCTTGCATATGCAGCATTCAAAGATCTTGAAGTCTACCAGATGGATGTGAAAAGTGCCTTTCTCAATGGAATCCTATAAGAATAAATCTATATGGAGCAACCCCCCGGATTTGTCAAAGGATACAAAGTATACAAGCTTCTAAAAGCTCTATATGGACTCAAGCAGGCACCAGGAGCATGGTATGAAACACTTTCTGTGTTTCTGGAGAAGAATGGTTTCAGCAAAGGAAAGGTGGACAAGACCCTATTCAGAGTAGAACATGAAGACCACATATTAATAGTTCAAATATATGTGGATGACATCATATTTGGCTCAACCAACCCGGAGTTATGTGAGAAGTTCTCAAATCTCATGCAAGGAGAATTTAAGATGAGTATGATGGGCAAACTAAACTTCTTTCTTGGTTTGCAAGTCAAGCAGATGAACAATGGAATATTCATCAATCAAGCTAAATACATAAAAGATCTAATCAAGAGATTTGGATTGGACTTAGCCAAAACACTAAGAACTCCAATGAGCACAAGCCTACACCTAGATGCAGATGAAGGAGGCATATCAATGGATCCAACCCACTACAGAGGACTTATTGGATCACTCCTTTACCCAACTGCAAGCAGACCATATATATCATATGCAATAGGAGCCAAAGCAATCTCACCAGGAAGCAGCTAAGAGGATTATCAGATACCTTAAGTCTACAATCAATGTTGGACTATGGTATCCTAAGGACAACAATTTTAAATTATCAGGCTACTCAGATGCAGACTTTGCAGGATGCAAGATTGATAGGAAAAGCACCAGTGGAACGTGCCAATTCCTAGGAACCAGACTAATATCATGGTTCAGAAAGAAGTAGGTATCCAACTCAATTTCCACAGCCGAGTCAGAGTACCTAGCTGCAGGGAGCTATTGTGCATAAATCCTATATATCAGACAACAGCTAAGGGACTACAACATCACTGCAAATGAAGTTCCAATATGGTGTTCCAGCAATAGTGCAATCGCAATAACAAACAATCCAGTATTGCACTCAAGAACAAAGAACATAGATGTTAAACATCACTTCATCAGAGACAATGTGCTTAACAAGAGAGTAAGAGTAGAAAGAGTCAGCTCAGAGTACCAAATTGCTAACATATTCACAAAACCTTTACTAGAAGAAAGGTTTCTGGAGCTAAGCAGGGAACTTGGTCTACTAGATTGGGAATCTAGTACAGACGAGAAAGCTACCTGATGTGGAGACCAGCACAGTAAAACTACCTGATGCAGAAAGCTACCCAATACAGAAAGTTATCTGATGATCAGACCAGACGAGAAAGCTACCTGATGCTGAAAGCTACCTGATGATCAGACCAGGCGATAAAGCTACCTGATGCAGACCAGACAAGGAAATGTTAGCTGACATCAACCATAGGCGAAACAATGTACCTGATGCAGAGCAGTCAAGAAGTCAACCGGTCAACCAGCTAAGTTTCTAATTCTTAGACCGACTTAATTATTATATTACACGTGGAAAAACACATGACCACACTACCTCCATGACGTCCAATCAAATTCAACCGTCATTTTAACTTCTCAAAAATTGGACCGCCGCTTATTTCTTTTATTATTAAATTCAAAGCGTCCTTTCGAATGGCTATATAATACGGTCGAAATCATTTCACAAAAACTTTATCGTCTTCAAGATTACGAACCCTAATTTTTCAAAAGCAGAAAAAAAAAACCTTTAAATATACACAACACATAAGCGAAAAATTCTTTTTGCAGAAATAGAATCTTACCTCGAAGGGGTCAATCTCAAGCTGGTGAAAGAACATATTATTTTCAGCACTGTTTTTGATTTTGAAGGGTTACTAGCAACAACCAACTCGGGGGAATTGGCGTATGTGATGCGAATGATGAAGAAAAACGGCATCTACCGATTTTTGGACATTTCTCCGAAACAGCTTCTCAAGGAGGCTGTAATATGCTTCTACAAGAAGGCTGTAATATGCTTCTACAAGGAGGCTAAAGTGACCGAACACTGTATCTCAAGCTCTATTCTCGGAGAAGAAGTCAACATCACCCTTCAAACCATTGCTGATGCGTTCCATATGGAGAACTGAGGATCTCCATCGAAACCCTAAAGCAAAACTCAACCGAGACTTGGTATGAGATCAAGCTGCCAAAGGAGTCATCTAAGGTCAAACTCACGGTGAATAAAAATGACCTTAAAAAGGAATACAAATATGTCCTGGACATAAACAACAAAATTGTCATGGGCATGGCAGAAAGCTATGATCAACTATTCTCTGCCAAGTATGTCGTGATGGGAACCCTTATACAGCAGAAGAGGATTAACTAGCCTGACTACATATACAGGCAGTTAGTCCGAGAGGTTAACAAAGTGAGCTGGGATGAGGAATAGAAGAAATTCAGACAGAAGCTGGCATATGGAACTCAAATAATTTGGATCTTGGAGTTCTTGGGAAAGGTCAACGGAAGGGCAGACCCCTTTCACCTAAGCAAGAGACTTGGTCATTTGGACCATGAAACCATAAAGCATATCGGAGATAAGAGGAAAAAGGCATCTAAGAAAATCAAGGGAATGACACCTGGGACATCTGAGTACAGAGGACCTTCAGACACTGAATCAGAGAAGTCAGATGTAGCTGCAGCTGAGACTTCTCAAAAGTCTCCTGCACATGAAAAGCTACCAGCAAGTGACACTGACTCAGACAACACTCCTCTGGCCAAATTGAAAAGAAAGTTACCTGTAGCAGAGGAGGTTGTCCATCTCACCTCATCCCCAGATCAGTCCCCAAAAAGACCAAGAGGGCTGGTGGACTATCCTTCAGACAAAGACCAAGAGGTGCAGCCTCCCTCATCACCTGCACCTACAGAATCTGAAGACCATCCCCAACATTCATTTGAGCTGGTGCCCAATGTGGTTAATCTCCTAACTCTTCCAAGTCAAATAGAGAAAGAAGCAGCAGAGGAGATAGTTGAAGTACCTCAAGCAGGCTACTCATTCAATCTCAGGGTAAACAACTATCTGACCCTGACCACAACTCAACTGTAGATGGTAAGGATAGAAGTTCTACACTATTATCTTAAAACATATATAAAGAATGGAAAGAACTCAAATTACTCAACTTCTCCCAACTAAAAAGTTTTGTGGAGAGAAGTACTAGGGAGCACCCCATTGCTGTTGAACAGATTATTTTATATTTTTGTCAAGAAACAAATATGGGAAAGATACTAGAGGAAAACTGGTTCTTATCTCACTTTAAACAAAACATGGACCAGTTTATCCTCCAGGTCATGAAAGATTTTTTCAAGGAAACATTTTTGCTAAGGAGGATGGAGTAAGAAGAGAAGGAGAAAGAGAAGAGAATAAAACTATCATTGCTGAAGAAGTTGAAAACAAAAAAGAGACTGAAGAAGTTGAAAAGAAGGATGAGGATAAGGAGGGAAAAAAAAAAGAAAAAGAAAAGTCTGAAGAAGAAAAGGAGACGGGAGAAGAAAAGCAAGAAGAAGAAAAAGAGAAAGAAGAAGAGAAGGAGAAAGATGGTGAAAAGAATGAAGAAGAGAGAAGAGATGAAGATGAGGATCATGATCAACAAGAACCTGATCATGCCCCGGAAGCTGAATCAGATAATCAGGGGGAACAGCCTGAGCAGAAGTCTCTTATAGAGAAGAAACAGCCCTCTGCAGAGAGAAAGTCCCCTACAGACAAGGAACCATTAGATGACAAATCAGGGACACCTGAGAAGACCCCATCTAATCAGGCGCCGCTGATAGGCAGGTCTCGTCTGAGAAATCAATTGCTCAAAGACCAACTGCACACGAGGATTCAGGAGAAAATGTTGTTCGTGCAGAGTCGCCTATGTATCAGCTACCTCCTAATCTGACTGAGCTGATCAGAGGCGTTGTTGAAGAGACAGTTGCCAAGCTTTTGGCAACTGAAGTCAAACCCGACCTGATGTCCCTTAATGCAAAAATAGACACTTTGCTGAAGAAGAAAGAATCTCCCCCCCCCCCCACACCCACCAACTAACTCCAGAATGCCCCTTGGCATGTCTGATTTTATGGCCTCGGTGGAGCAGTAGCTAGCTACCCTTATTGATGCTGGAAAAAAGGGGGAAGAGAGAGGAAAGAGGGAAGCGAGAAGCAGAGAACATATCAGGCAGGGGGAAGTCAGTGAGGAGTAAGTAAGAACAAAGGAAAGGCAAGACCCTCTTCTGATTCAGGCTGGAACATCTCACAGCAAGAGAAAAGAAGTAGCTGCATCATCAGATGACCAACCTACAGCCAAAAATGGAAGGACCAGACAAGAGCCGGAGGAGAGATACCAATGGGAGGGAAAGGAGCTTTGGCTTGTTGAAGAATTCTTACCGACTGAGGAAGCCCCAATGTGAGAAGGAGCAAAGAAGCAATTTATAGAGAAATATTATCTCTGGGAGTTGCTTCAAGACAAAGATTGCTCCCCATAGCAAACGTTCATCAATTTCATATCTTCAACTTGGCCAAGCTTTGGGCAGTCTTGAAAAAATATGCAATAAATGATTCCCAGTTTCAGACCTGAAGAAGCTCCCACTCTTATGGACAATGAACTGGATGAACTGGCCCTTCAGGAAGAATCAAGGCACTATGTGTTGAGAACAATTTCTCATCTGCTGAGGAACAACAATTTGCTTATGTGATGATAAAGAGGAAATATGGGTTAGCCCCAATCTCCAAGAAGCCTATTGGTGCCAATCCACTAAGGTCTCTCCCTCCAGCTAAGCAGAAGGTCAGACGAGGAAGAGGAAGATAGATTAATTCACTTGTAACTTTTACCTGTAATTTTGCTTTTACTGTGTAATTTACTTGTAATTCTGTAATACTTGTTAAAGTTTCTTACTTGTATTTTTTTTGTTGTTTCATTCAACTGAACTATAATGTAATATCAATACAATTTTATAACAGTCACTTGAATGACAACATCTAGTTGTCTCAAAAAAGACTGAGTTTTATTATGTCCTGCACTTTATTTTGTGCAGACTTGCCTTACATTTGAAACAATTTAGTTTTGCCATCATCAAAATAGGGGGAATTTATTAGGAATACTTGTTAGATTTTGATGATGTCATCCATGAATTGATAATTATTCAAATGTATGTTTTAAGTACTTGGCAAATTGTAAAGAAAATTCAAATATGTATCTTCTTTAGGCCTTTAAATTTAGGCAAAGTCTTGATCAAATGTTGATCAGTAGAAAATCGATGAAGTATAGAACTACTATTTATCAGAGAAGTTATCAGGCAAGTTCATTTCAGAGAAGTTTTGGTCAACGTAAAATATCAGAGAGGTTTGACCAAAACCTCGCTGCAGTCAAGATTCTGAAGAAGGCGCTACATCAGACAAGTTTTGGTGAGGCGAGTTCTGGTCAACACAAATATCTGCTGAAGTTTGACCTTCAGATCATAGGACTTCATCTCAGAAAACTTCAGATCAGAGGACTTCATCTCAGAGAACTTCAGAGCAGGGGACTTCATCTCAGAGAACTTCATATCAGAGGACTTTATCTCACAGAACCTTGGAGCAGAGAACTTCATCTCAGAGAAGTCCAGAACAGAGAAGTTGAGAGGAGAGAACTTTATCTCATAGAAGTCCATAGCAGAGACCTTTATCTCAGAAAAGTTTACATCAGAGAAGGTTGACTGCACATCAGATAGGTTTGACCAAGATATATCAGACAAGTTCTCAATCAATAAATATCAGCCAAGTTCAAGATACTCAGTCCACGTCAGCAAGTGTTCAAAGTCAACAATCACGGAAAGCCACATGCATGACGTATGGAGACAAACTGGAAAGATTCTCGGAAAGCTAGGAATAAAATATTCCTTGAGATCCATATTCGGAAGACTTATGATTATTCTAAAAAAAATAAACGGCGCTAACGAAGGAAGTCCTTCAAACGGTCGGAATTGAAAAAGGGGAATCAAGCCGTGCAGCGAAATGATAAGATAAACAAAGAGGTCCACTCTCCAATAGACGGATTTGTTATAGTGATGCAACGGCTATGAAGGAAGCTCAAAGGATCGTACTATAAATACCTGAAGATATGAATTGAGCAAGGTACGATGCGAACAACACTCACAAGCAATTAAAGTATTCAAGGCAATCAAAGATATCAAAGCAAACAGTAGCATCGTGAAGAGCAAAGCTTTAAACAGTCATATTCTGAGAAGCTCTTTAGTTGGAGAAGACAAAAACTCTTGTCTTTAAAGTTTGAGTTCGGGGTACTTCTGTGAATGAGGTTTTCAGAAGTTACGCGACTGATAAGGCATCCACAGGTTCTTGATTGGAAGGTGATAGATAGCTCGAGAGTTGTTGAGGCATCCACGGGTTTTCAATCAGGAGGTGCTAGGCAGTCAAAGGAGTTGCAACGGCCACGGGTTTCCACTGGTTGGAAGCTGTTGTAACTAGGGAAAATTCATTATAACCTTTATCACTGGTTGATAGTTATAGTGAATTTATCTCCAACTAGTTTGGAGAGAAGTGGATTAGTATAGGATTACCCCAACTCTGAAACCGCTATAAGTGCCTGTGTGATTTACTGCTTTACACATCATACTTAACTGCTGCATTCATATTTACTGTTCCATTAGAAGTTAACTACAGACGACATTAAATTATATGTATCGTCATCAGTTGTGTCTTCCGCATTATCTCTCTGCAGACGACATAAGTCATCTGTACTTATCACAGCTGAGAAACTCACCTGACTTTCAGGAAAGAGTTTTAATAAGTATATTCACCCCCCCCCCCTCAAGACTTATTCCTGACGACTTGTGACCTACAGAGTAAAACCCCAAAAATTCCTAAAATAGGGTTCTATGAAGATTTACCTTGATTCATAAGGAAATGATGGAGTAGTTGTTGTTTAATCTTCGTTAGCAACTCAAAAATGGTGATAGATGATGAAGTATTGCACCAAATCGCCTCCAAATTGCTCCTCCCTCGCTCTCTCGTCGGTTAGGGTTGTAAAGTGATGAAAAATGCCGAAAACACCTCTATTCGCACATATATACAGGGCTCAGCTAGCGCGTACTAGCCTTCCCAATTAGCATGTGCTAACGGGCCCAAAAATGGGATGTTCTGTCTCGTCTTGTTAGCATGTGCTAACAGCTTCGATAGTGTGCACTAATGATACATATTAGCGTGCGTTATCACCCTGCATTAGCGTGCGTTAATGCCTTATGCACAACAGCATTGTTGTGCAGTCACGTCAGCACGAACACGCCTCAAACGATGCAAAACTCCAAGATTAACAACATCCAATGAAGCACCTACAAAGGGCGTCGAAAAACGAACTAAAGTGCTAAAGAAACACATAATTCCGACCACCCGAAGGCGTGGAAAAACGAATACCGAATCATACACCCAAAACTTTAGGAAATTACAGAATAGCCCAATGTAACACCCCCGATCCACTCAGGGATATTACACGCCGTAGAACCTTTTCTCAAGGATCTACCAGGCTGGTAACAACATCGAACATCTCAACAATCCCTTTAAGGCAAAAATGACTCAGTAGACCGATTTGGTCTTTCAATAAATACATACAACTCAATGACAATCCATGCCCATGCAGGGGTCAAATACAAAATACTCTCGTACAACGGGGAAAGAATACTGCACCGGAAATAAAATACGACTGAACCAGTACAATAACGTACGGGTCCTCATATGATTAGTATCGATCATCTTTCATCATCCTTCATGCCGACCCTGTGTTATGCTCCCCAAAACCTGAATACAATACATGTAACACCCCCAAGTTATTCAGGGTATATTACAGCGCCGTGAGCCCCGCCGTGGGACACACAAGGCTAAACATACGCGGAACTATAAAACTTGACCGAGAAGGTCTACATACAATGGAAAGAAAGACGATACAAATGGTATTCAAACCCATAACCAATGAAACCATATACATCACTGCACAAATCAATACCTCGGCAACACAAGCCGGAACATCAAGGAAACTGAAATACAATACTCGAGTATTTAAAATCTATTCCAGTACAACAACACCGAATGGAGGAATCCAAAAAGATAACCGGAGACAAGACACAGTATCACACTTGCCCATCATCTTCATGCCGACCCGATACCCGCCTGTCCTCTCTCCTGGAACCTGAAATACATAAAAAGTATTTCCCCCATAAAGGGGTTAGCCGTCGAATAGCTAGTACAAGTATAACAGTATGAAACACAATAATCCTCGACAATAAAGTAAATGTAATCCGTCAATTCATCAATTCAAGACTAGTATTCCAGAATAACTAAATCTCATAGCGTCACATCAAGACGTATATGAATGCCGTAGAAACGGTTCGTTCATATCATCCGTCAATACATGTATGAATGCCGTAGAAACAGTTCGTTCATATCATGCCATCAATTCATATATGAATGCCGTAGAAACGGTTCGTTCATATCATGCCAACAATATATCTATGAATGCCGTATAAACGGTTCGTTCATATCATACCATCAATATTTCTTACTTTCATAGTCGAGAACGTACAATCGTAATTATATACTTGCCTTGAATAATCGACGACGCAACGAACGGAATGGAAAGTCACCGACGAATGCTAGGAACCATCGAAACCGAACCTAACGATTCTAAGAATATAATCACAACAGATTCTAAACGAATACGGAATTGGAATACGCCCGGAAACCCGCCTACGATTCATGTATATTCGTATAAAAACGACAACGAGGGCGGACCACAACCAAACCCTCTCGATTTCGTAAAAATCACGAAATATACCATGAATCCGTAGGGAAACTAAGAGTACAAACAAGATTAATCATATTCATCATGAATTAATCAACAAAACAGAATGAATCTGACAAAAACGCGAAAACCCCCAAATCTCCCCAAAAGTAGGGTTCTAAAGATCTAACCTTGATTATTTGGATCGAAGGATGTTATAGGATGATCGATCAATGATATGAACTCAGAACTTCATGGATTTTTTGTTTAACAACATGGCTTCATCTTCTCCGAAGCTCCACCGCGGACCGAAGAGAAAGGAAATGAAAATGAGTGAGAAAGTGGTTGTTCTGTCATTTATATATCGGGCCGGAACTAGCGTGCGCTAGCCTTCCCGGACTAGCGTGCGCTATCGGCCAAGATCGGCCCAAGACTCTCGGCCATGGCCCGCATGACCCGGCACCACCGACCACCCCGCCGACCATGACTCGTCCGCCCGACTCCCGCTAGCGTGCGCTACGGCCGGAAGCTGCGCGCTTAGCCGACTGCCCAAAGAGCCTCTGGACTAGCAATCTCATCCTGGTAACGTACGCTAGTCGGCCGACAGCATACGCTACCCCTGCCGGTCAGCGTGCGCAACGACCGGCAGTAGCGTGCGCTATCTGCCGATCCTACCCGAGTCCAGAACCTCAGAAACCCTCTGCCCAGGCCCGATAGCATGCGCTGGGCTGACTCGACAGCGTGCGCTACACTGCCGAGCTAGCGCCGCAGCGTCCCGGCCGTAGCGTGCGCTACGCGGTTCGCGTGCTCGCTGCCGGTCGGTGCGACCATCGTCCGGCGAACTCGCGACTGTCCGGCCGTCGGTCGCATCGTCCGTCGCGGCCCGACCACCACTGGCTCGACGACTCGATTTAAACGTCACGGAACGAACACGACGAAAAGTTCGCGGACAACATCAACAACCCGAAATGAAAGCGTAATGTAATAATTAATCATACGCGACCGAGAAAAGAGTCGAGACAACGAATATAGATAGAATGCCCATAACTTTGGGTAAATTACAAAATGGCCCAAAACGCCCGAAAATCACGATACGCGATGGAATAACCAAACCGAAGTTCACAACACTTCTAACAAAGTTAAACGGACTTACGGGAAACTCAAGCAATGATTTAGAACGAGATTCGCAAGAATCGAACTCAAGTGCGGAAAAGTCGCTGAAAAGCACGGAACTCAACATAACGACACCGAAACGAACTCGGATGTCAAAAAGTGTAGAATTAATCATTCTCAGGGTGACGAAACGGTCCCAAGCGAGTTGTCAAAACGGACTTCCGCCGAAAATAGAAAGTTACTGGAAATCAAAATTACGGGTATTACATTCTACCCTCCTTAAAAGAAGTTTCGTACCGAAACTTAAAACAAGTAGGGAGAAGAAATATTCCGTTAGGAAAAACTCAACGAGATACACAAGAATCAAACTTACGCCCAAACGGCGAATCATCAATATAGAACACAACAATACATCGCAATGGCCTGAAAACCCCTCAGCCGAAGCTGTGTATCACGATGGCCTGAAAGCCAAACAGCCCAAAGCTGTAAATCATCACAATACAGATTCTCAAAGAAGCAACCCTGACTGTCGGACATACCCCTCGGCGTATGCACACCAAACGCAAATCGTCGGACATATCCAATACGACATGGACTACGAACGACCAAACAATAAGGCTCAAGAGGGACATCACAGTACGCCCGATCCGGAAATGTGTCCGTGCACATGTCCACCCCATATACGGAATCCAGAATATATGTGTGACAATGTACCTAATTAGCCTCAAGAACTACGTCTCGTGTGCACGGTCCAATGCGGAAACATCCACGCATGACCATCGAGTGCCTGGCTAAAAATCCTACACATAACCAATCGGCACGCAGATATGATTCCGGATATGTCACGATACAACATGACAACGAAACTCAAAGGATAACACATCCAATACAGATTATACGACTCACCAAGTGAACGATGACACACGAATAATGAAAGATCGACACGACCAACAATATTCAAAACAACCATCCTGGGATCAAAATCCCTAAGGACCGATTAACACGAGCAACGATCACAACACAATAGTTCGGGAAATCCTCAACCTTCAACGATCACAAAACTACCGAGTTCACAAGAATAATAGTATGCTGCCTTGAATCGGTCAACACGACAATAATAATTCAACGGATGGGAACTATCCTCGACAGTCCCAATTCAATACTTCGATTACCGTAGAACGGCCAATCGATAACAATTATACAACGGATGGGAATTATCTTTGATAATCCCAATTCAATATATCGATTACCTTTAGAGCGGACAATCGATAATAATTATACAACGGACGTCTCGGCAGCTTTAATCGGTTACCGATAACGAAGATGATAATCGAATACGTCAATGCCTTCAATCGGCAAAAACGACATCAATAGAAAAACACTGATATCAATAACGACGATTCACAAAAAATATCTTGATGGAACATCAATCAATAACAACAATCGATACGTCGATGCCGTGAACCGGCTATAAACAACAATATCTCAAAGGAACATCAATCAACAATAACAATCGATATGTCGATACCGCGAACCGGCTATCGACAAATATATTATCAACAAGTATCGCAATGCCTTAAATCGTCCATTTACGAACAACAATAATATTTGGCATAATTTGCCGAAAGGTATTGTATCAAACAATCCCTTGATGTCAACAAAATCATAAAGAGACCAAGTCTCGAAATGATACACACATTCATACACATATATGATAACATTAATCTCATTGACCAGTACAAGTATAAAACTTGCCTCGATATCAATACAACGAACTGTTACCAATTCAGTTGATTTCGTCTTACGAATTCCTCAGTCTCGACCAAGTTAATCTACGAACCCTTCGATCTTAACCGCAACACAACAGTCATAATTCACGATCAAACATCATATCTTATTGTAAAATGAAGTATTAATAATCAACAGGTTCGATGACGACCAATATCAATACCACCAAACCACAAACTCAATCGTTTCACCATATCTCGACTAATCATAGTCTGAACAATCCAACTCAAACACTTACACATCCTGTCCACAATACGAGTCGAAATATGATGATCATATCAGCAACAAATGAGGACCAATAATAAGGGTCTAAATGTTCCAAACTCAATTCTTAAGTACGAATTGATAAGGTTCCCTTCTCGTAAATCCATCGTTAAAATTTACTTATGACCGTCATCATTTCGAATCATCCGACTGGTTCAATCAATAGATAATCCTACTAAAAAGGTTATCAAATAGTCGACTTGAACATTTGCTCCATACGTATGGGCTTCCAAATTCGGAGATGAATAATAGTCTCATCAAACTCATAATCACATTCGTATTCCTATACGAATATTATATCAAACACATAGTTTAGCTCTAGATATGAATATTCCATATTCATTTTCAAAACATCAACACTTCTTAAAAAAAATTCATCACCTCGTATAATTCGAGAGTTCTTCAAGAACACGAAATATCCGAAATCCCATTCAGAACAACATATCCGAGGTATATATCTCCATGTTACCATTTTCTTCGTCATGCCATTCATACAACCTTAAGAGTCGCAACAATACTGTCATCATCATATGAAGAAGGTCTCAATAATGATATCAACATCCGAAATCTCTTATTACAATTCCAATAAATCTCGTATAACATTATCACATGATACCACAATTGTAACACCCCAGATCCTCCTGGGAATATTACACGCCGTAAACCCTTCTCACAAGGATTTACCAGGCTAAGCACAATTTTTCCACATCATTACAAAAATGCTAAAAAGACCGATGACGGTAATATTTTTTTTTTAAAATATTAAGAAAAAATCATTTTCCAAATACCGTCAAAACGATCAAGGGCAAAATGCCAAAGACTCGGTTTAGGGAATCGGTTTTACAAAATAAAAATTCAGTTGGCAAAATACCAAAAGCCATTTCAAAATACTCACACAGCGGATAAAAGTACAGTCCAATTTATGCATTTTCATTGAAATAAGACGAACATCAAAATACACGATTCCCAACATACTCCCTCCCAACTAGTAATTCTTAAAGAAATGAACCACTATCAAAGGGATACGAGGACTACCATGTATGGACGAACCACGAAGAAGAATAATTTGAACTCCATTCCAAGAATCATCAAAAACTTCATGAACAATACTTAAATCCGAGCTCTCCATCTTAATCTTGTTTGAGAGAATCATCTCTCAATGTTTAGGAACTTCAAGTACTTCCCAAGGTTCTCTCCATTGACTGAAGGAAGGAGAATGGACAAAATGCCTCTCGGACTCGTCTATCCTCTCTATAAAACACATCACTAGCGCGCTAGACCTTATATTTAGCGTGCGCTACATGACTAGCGTGCGCTATCCTTCCTTGATAGCGTGCGCTATCGGGCGATCGAAGCTACTACATTGCTTCGAAATTCATCTAACGTACGTAATGCCCATGCATTAGCGTACGCTAACAGGCGTTGACTTGATACAGTGAAATGCTCAGTAGCGTGCGCTATTCTTCGACCTTAACGCGCGCTAATCGTCGTTGACTTGCTACAGTATCGTGCCCCCACATGCCGAAAGCATCCGCGATTATCGGGATTCCTTTGACCGATATGGAATTAGCGTGCGCTAATCATACGGTTTTAGCGTGCGCTAGCTCCACACGACAAGCACTCGTTAACCTTATCTGGACACACGTCGAACATGGCCGGGTCCACCCGCCGAAAGCTAAGATTCCATTATTGGCGATCTGGTGTTAGCGTGCGCTAACCAACATGCGTTAGCGTGCGCTAACTGAATATAAAAATCAACCTGGGCCTACCTGTCGGCCACCTTCCGAAACTAACCCAGCAAGTCGTTACGTACGTTAGGGGTCCTCCTTAGCGTACGTAACCGAATCTCTTAGCGTGCGCTAAGTATGCACCGTAGCGTACGCTAAGTATATATCTTAGCGCGCGCTAGGCATACCTTGTAGCGTGCGCTAACGTAGCTATACTTAGCTATTTTCCGCTATTCTCTACCAACATCTCGACATACCAAACGATCATACGGCACAATGAATATATATACGCATTCAGCAACATTGTCATACGTTCACATCATCCTCAAGCACAATTATCCAACATATAAATCCAAAATCACCAAGATAACCAAGAATTATCGAATAATCCAAACAACATACTTACAGGTTTGTGAAGTCGATGATCTCCCGTGGTACTAGCATGCGACTCCCAAACAAAGTCTCAACACAAAACCGATACAAGCTAATATCGAAATTAGCAATTTGACAAAATCTCAAGGAAGGGTTCACGTCCGTAACCACAGTCACGACTTCTTCTCCTTACATCCAACATTCTAAAGGGCACACACGTGCGGAAGTATAATCCAAATCGCACCTTCTCTAAGTGACCAATTCCAAAGAATACCAAGTTAAAAACGAAACGGTCAAGAAAATACAAGAAGAGTGAGAGGGCTTACAAGTACCGGTCGCACTGTGATGATGGCAGAGTAGTGATACTGTGGGCAAATGACGACTCAATCGACCCAAAAGACCGACAGCCTAGGTATCCATAAACCTAAGCTCTGATACCATATTCTGTAACACCCCCAAGTTATTCAGGGTATATTACAGCGCCGTGAGCCCCGCCGTGGGACACACAAGGCTAAACATACGCGGAACTATAAAACTTGACCGAGAAGGTCTACATACAATGGAAAGAAAGACGATACAAATGGTATTCAAACCCATAACCAATGAAACCATATACATCACTGCACAAATCAATACCTCGGCAACACAGGCCGGAACATCAAGGAAATCAAATACAATACTCGAGTATTTAAAATTCATTCCGATAACAACAACGAATGGAGGAATCCGAAAAGATAACCGAGACAAGACACGATCACACTTGCCCATCATCTTCATGCCGACCCGATACCACTTTGTCCTCTCTCCTGGAACCTGAAATACATAAAAAGTATTTCCCCCATAAAGGGGTTAGCCGTCGAATAGCTAGTACAAGTATAACAGTATGAAACACAATACTCCTCGACAATAAAGTAAATGTAATCCGTCAATTCATCAATTCAAGACTAGTATTCCGGAATAACTAAATCTCATAGCGTCACATCAAGACGTATATGAATGCCGTAGAAACGGTTCGTTCATATCATCCGTCAATACATGTATGAATGCCGTAGAAACGGTTCGTTCATATCATGCCATCAATTCATATATGAATGCCGTAGAAACGGTTCGTTCATATCATGCCAACAATATATCTATGAATGCCGTATAAACGGTTCGTTCATATCATACCATCAATATTTCTTACTTTCATAGTCGAGAACGTACAATCGTAATTATATACTTGCCTTGAATAATCGACGACGCAACGAACGGAATGGAAAGTCACCGACGAATGCTAGGAACCATCGAAACCGAACCTAACGATTCGAAGAATATAATCACAACAGATTCTAAACGAATACGGAATTGGAATACGCCCGGAAACCCGCCTACGATTCATGTATATTCGTATAAAAACGACAATGAGGGCGGACCACAACCAAACCCTCTCGATTTCGTAAAAATCACGAAATATACCATGAATCCGTAGGGAAACTAAGAGTACCAACAAGATTAATCATATTCATCATGAATTAATCAACAAAACGTAATGAATCTGACAAAAACGCGAAAACCCCCAAATCTCCCCAAAAGTAGGGTTCTAAAGATCTAACCTTGATTCGCTGGATCGAAGGATGTTATAGGATGATCGATCAATGATATGAACTCGGGAACTTCATGGATTTGTTATTTAACAACATGGCTTCATCTTCTCCGAAGCTCCACTGGACCGAAGAGAAAGGAAATGAAAAATGAGTGAGAAAGTGGGTCATTACATCATTTTATATCGGGCGGAACTAGCGTCGCTAGCCTTCCCGGACTAGCGTGCGCTATCGGCGATGCTCGGCCCGGACTCTCGGCCATGGCCCGCATGGCCCGGCACCACCGACCAGTCCGCCGACCATGACTCGTCGCCCGACTCCCGCTAGCGTGCGCTCGACCGGAAGCTTGCGCGCGCGCCGACTCCGTCGGTAGCCTCTGGACTAGCAATCTCATCCCGGTAACGTACGCTAGTCGGCCGACAGCGTACGCTACCCCTGCCGGTCAGCGTGCGCAACGACCGGCAGTAGCGTGTGCTATCTGCCGATCCTACCCGAGTCCAGAACCTCAGAAACCCTCTACCCAGGCCCGATAGCGTGCGCTGGGCTGACTCGACAGCGTGCGCTACACTGCCGAGCTAGCGCGCGCAGCGTCCCGGCCGTAGCGTGCGCTACGCCGGTTCCTGCTGTGCCTGCTCGGTCAGTGCCAGCCATCGTTCGGCCAGAACCTGCGACCGTCCGGTCGATCCATGTCGTCGGCGTGCGACCACAGGGCTCGACGACTCGATTTCCGAAAACGTACGGAACGAACACGACGAAAAGTTCGCGGACAACATCAACGACCCGAAATGAAAGCGTAATGTAATAATTAATCATACGCGACCGAGAAAAGAGTCGAGACAACGAATATAGATAGAATGCCCATAACTTTGGGTAAATTACAAAATGTCCCAAAACGCCCGAAAATCACGATACGCGATCGAATAACCAAATCGAAGTTCACAACACTTCTAACAAAGTTAAACGGACTTACGGGAAACTCGAAACAGCAGTTTAGAACGAGATTCGCAAGAATCGAACTCAAGTGCGGAAAAGTCGCTGAAAAGCACGGAACTCAACATAACGACACCGAAACAAACTCGGATGTCAAAAAGTGTAGAATTAATCATTCTCAGGGTGACGAAACGGTCCCAAGCGAGTTGTCAAAACGGACTTCCGCCGAAAATAGAAAGTTACTGGAAATCAAAATTACGGGTATTACAATACAGACATCCATCCCCCGATTACTCGGGGGTTAGCAAAATTCCACTATTTTGCTAGTGCAAGTACAAGGTTAAAATACGAGTCATACAAATCATGTTCCACGAATAATAATAATCGAGAATCCTCAAAGATTCAGACACAACGAAAAATACTTCCCGAGGCAAGAGTTTGAGTAAAACTTTCCAAAACCGAAAGATCACAATTCAAGGGAAAACAGTTTACAAAGTGGTTTAATATGCCATCGGGAGTTTTAATAGAAAACAATTTAGGATTATTGAATCCTTCTCTTTCCAAAAGAAACCAAAAAGGGGGGGCGCAAAGCCCCAACGATTTACTTTCCGTAAAACGACCTTTACAAAACCATTGGGATCTCAACCCAAATCTCATCAAATCACATTACACGAGAACAATAACAAGGTCCGTTTTCCAACATCAAAACCCCACAACCAAAAGACTGAACACAACCGCCAAAATACTCGAGTGCCATCCTAGCCAAGTAGGTCAAATGAACAACTTACCTCTTACACACTTAGTCAATGCATGCAATCATGAAAACATCAGTTCAAACACACATTTTCGGAAATGCCATAATCCAAATCACATTTGTCAAGTGCACCACAATTAACCGTCGATCCACGTCTCTGTGGACCCCTACCGAGACCCCGTCAGATCTAACCCGTAGTGGTTAAAAGCAAGATCATCGATCCACGTCTCTATGGACCTCTACCAAGACCCCGTCGGATCTAACCCGTAGTGAGCATACACACACACCCATTACTCATGCAATACTAATATGCTAAGAATGTAAGTTCATTAATAATACTCACAAGAGATGGCCACTTACCCAACACCGTTATCAAACTCGTCACAACACAACACAATTAACGTGGAATACATGATTCCATAACTTTAAACAACAGGGGTATCATCAAAGCCCTCAAAGTTCAAAATAATCAAATCATAATCAATTCTCAAAACACACCATTCACAAAACACACACGCATTTTGAAAGAGAGTCTTTAACGAGGCCGAAACAATTCTTTTGAAAATTCATTTCAAACAACCCAACAAATACACCAAGACGATCACCAATCATCATATCCACAAAACAAGAAATGTATGAACAAGGTACTTGCCTCGAATAATCACAACATATAGAATCAACCGAAGTGAGGAGGCTCGAACCATCTACGAACCCACCGACTCCGCCGAACGACAACCCGCGACAATAATTACGAATGACAACAATAACAACGAAAATGAATTCTAAAAATACGACCCACAGCCGCCGAATTAAAAGAACAAACGACAGTGGGTTGTGATCAATACGAATAATAACGACAATAGAACCAACAATCTCGGATTGAAATCACAAAATCGAGACAAACCCAAAACATCTCAAATAGGGTTCTAAAACCTTACCTTGATTCGGAGAAGAAGGAAGGCTAGACGAGGATGAACACGAAAAAGACTCGCCGAGATTATTACTACTATCAAAGGCCGATGAAAGCTCATCCAAAATCCGCCCTCAAATTGCCAAAAACGCCGCAAGGAAGAAGGGAGGAAGGAAATGACCCGAAATCGGTCAACCCTCAAATATATATACCTGCGCGAAGCTAACGTACGTAAGCCAGAAGCCTTAACGTACGATAGTGAGGTTTACATACGTAAGGGACAAAGTATTACGTACGTAAGAGTCATCCAGACTCAACTGTCCGAAAACCTGAACTAGGTAACGTACGTAATGAATGCTATGTTACGTACGTAATAGAGGTACCGATAGTGTACGCTACCGGTGAGGAATAGCATGCGCTAATCATCTGGCAGTACAGAACAGCTGCCAGATGTCATATCCGAAAAGGATCGCGGAACGCGACGAACACGAATCACTACGGTCAAACAAGACAAGTAGTACGACAATAAAACACGATCTCAAGCTTACAACAAACACATGATCCCGACAACTCGGAGGTAGGTAAAAGCGAGTACGAAAACAAGTACCCAAAACTTTGGAAAATTACAAAACGGCCCAAACGTCCGCAAAATCAGGATATGACAATAGATAACCAAAACGAAGCTCACAACACGTATAACAACGTTAAACGGACTTATGGGAAACTTGAAACAACAGTCTCGAACGAGATTCGCAAGAATCGGACTCAAATGCGGAAAAGTCATTTAAGGACACGAAACTCAAGAAAACGACACCGAAACGATCTCGGATGTCAAAAAGTACATAATTAATCAGTCTCGAAATGACGAAACGGTCTCAAGCGAGTCCTCAAAACGGACTCCCGCCAAAAAAAAAAAGAAAATTACCAGAAATCGAAATTGCGGATATTACATACTACCCTCCTTAAAAGAAGTTTCGTCCCGAAACTTAAAATAAGTAGGGAGGAGCAACATCCCACCAGGAACAACTCAACGAGATACACAAGAACCGAAAGACTCATACCCAAAGGTGAAACGCTACAAGCAACACAAAGAAGCACACGGCGCGAAATCACACTCGACGACAACCATCCCAATGCCACAAGCAGGGGCACAGTCCAATCAACAAGTGTGAAGCATCACCGACCAGCTAACGCAATCAAGTCAATTTCTCGAACCATCAAGAGACAAAAGGCACCCATTACAAGAAAACATGCACAGTCGAAAAAAAATAAAAATGAAACGTACAACAATCTGCAAGGGTAACCACGGAGAACTCCGACCATGCCGAAATTCTCGAAAACCGCACTAGGCATCTCCGTGTCCCTTAGGAGCAGAGACACAAACTCGATCCCCGAACCTCTCAGCTACCATATCGCAATGCACGGCTCGGTACCCCAATTGACCGCAGTCGAAACAGCTGACTAACGGTGAACGACAAGTCTTTGCGGTACGAGATCAGACAATAAAAATTGGACAACTACGATTGAGCAACAATGATCAATCAACAACTATCGAACAACAACGATCAAACAGAAACGATAGAACAACAACGATCGGACACCAACGACCGAACAACAATGGTCGAACAACATCGATCGAACAACAATGATCGAGCAGCAGTGATCGAACAACAACGGTCGAACAACAACGATCGACCAATAATGATCGAACAACAACGATCGGAAAAAAACAATGATCGAACTACAACGATCGAATGACAACGGCCGAAAAATGACTCCGAAGTTCACACTTCAACTCAAGATATTAAAAGAACTTTCAGAAACTAAAAGACGTTAATTTCGAACAAGTTTCACAAGAATCGAACCGAACTCAAAAAAGTCACAGCGATAACCAGATCGATCCAAAACAAGATCATAGCTCGTTCGAACGATAAAAACCAAAATACAGATCAAGTTCAGAGAGTATCAACGAACACGAGCGAGTCGATCGAATCGAGAAAGAGAAAGTGCAGAAGTAAAAAATAATACGGATATTACATTCGACCGCTTATAAAAGAAGTGTCGTCTCCGAAACTCACAACAACGAAAGCAATGTGACAACACAACAAGCAACCAACAAAAACATCTTTCAAAGGCCTCTCAAAGCCGATCCTCATAACTGTGCTGAAGTTCGTACCCCGGAAGACTCGGTAACCAACTCGCAAAACAACATACCGGAGATGCCAAATCAGCACAACATATCCACGTAAGGTAACCCACATACACCAAATCACAGCAACGATGGCATACCTTCGGCGATTTCAACGGCCCGAATGATAACCAACACACAATCACAAAACATCATGAAACAATCACAGATGTACACAATCATATAAACCCAGGCTCTAACAGCTCGCACAGGTGCGATAGTACGCGAATCACCATGAAACGACAAGATTAAAGATCGACATCACACCTCTCACAGAGGGCTAACACAACAAATACATGGCGAACGACTCAACGCTCACACCACCAATTCAATCACAACTCGGGGGTTAACACCCTAACGAAAGTGCGAACATCATACATACATTCCCAGACCGCTAACAGGAATGATGGGTTTTAAAAATGAAAACTACCTTTTGAAAATAATTTGGAAACACCAGTTGATCTTGAGTATCATATTTCGAAAAAGTAATACAAACATGAAACATCGTTATCGAGACTTTAAGAAAACCATCTTGCGTTAGATAAAAAAAATGAGGACACCTTCTTTTCGGTAAAAACTTTCAGAAATATTCGACCCTCGGGTCTAAGCAAATGCGTTTCTAAAATACTGAGAATATCTCAAAAATATTTTGGTCCTCAGAGTGGAATAATTTTGAAACATACAGTGGCACCTTGAAAATACCGCGAGAAAATAATCCATTTTAAAAGTACGTCTAATTTTATTTTCTAAGATACTCAAGGTTTTCAGAAATCCATTAGGCTAAAATGCCCAAAAACTCACATGAAACAACATTCGTTTAAACACATCATAGTACACGTATCAAATCGTTGAAAATCAAGACAATACATGTCTTTTACCGAAAAACAAACAGTAAAATATCACAGTCGAAAAACCGCCTAGGATCGGGGCGAAACCACTGAAACCACTAATCCCATTCGAGGCCTCTAAAGACCCTCCCGGAGTGAGCAAATCGAACACATATAAGCACAATCCATATTAAGCACAAAGCTTTCCAAAAATACTTGCAAAGCGAGCAAGTCAATTTGAAATGCACACGCAGCGGACGAAACCAACAATCAAAAATGCATTAGCAGCGACACCACTCCTCATATAAATAAAATATGAGAGTCGAATAACCACACATCACGAAACCAAGAATCTACATAAAGATTCCATCACTCAACAACTAACCATACAAGTATCTCATGCCACACGAAGCACAACACAAAGAAGGAAGACTTACATCCACAGGTCGTACGAAGATGATGATCGCCCCACGATACTAATCACGACCAACAAACTCAGACGACGCGTCGCGACACGACTCAGTCAGACAAAATCCAACGAGTCAAAAACTCAACATACACCATTAAACCCGACAACCTAGGTTTCCACAACCTAAAGCTCTGATACCATTTATGTAACACACCCAATCCGTTCAGGGATATTACACGCCGTAGAACCTTTCCTCAAGGATCTACTAGGCTAGTAACAACATCGAACATCTCAACAATGCCTTTAAGGCTAAAATGACTCAGTAGACCGATTTGGTCTTTCAATAAATACATACAACTCAATCACAATCCATGCCCACGCTGGGGTCAAATACAATACACTCCCGTACAACGGAAAAAGAATACTGCAGCGGAAATAAAATACAACTGAACCAATACAACAATGTACGGATCCTCATATGATTAGTATCGATCATCTTTCATCATCCTCCGTGCCGACCCTGTGTTATGCTCCCCAAAACCTGAATACAATACAGATATCCACCTCCCGATTACTCGGGGGTTAGCAAAATTTCACTATTTTGCTAGTGCAAGTACAAAGTGCAAATACGAGTCATACAAGTTATGTTCCACGAATAATAATAATCGGGAATCCTCAAAGATTCAGACACAACGAAAAATCCTTCCCAAGGCAAGAGTTTGAGTAAAACTTTCCAAAACCGAAAGATCATAATTCAAGAGAAAACAGTTTACAAAGTGGTTTAATATGCCATCGGGAGTTTTAATATAAAACAATTTAGGATTATCGAATCCTTCTCTTTCCAAAAGAAACCAAAAAGAGGGGGGGCACAACCCCAAAGATTTACTTTCCGTAAAACGAGCTTTACAAAACCGTTGGGATCTCAACCCAAATCTCATCAAATTACATTATACGAGAACAATAACAAGGTCCGTTTTCCAACATCAAAACCCCACAACCAAAAGACTGAACACAACCGCCAAAATACTCCAGTGCCATCCTAGCCAAACAGGCCAAATGAACAACTTGCCTCTTACACACTTAGTCAATGCATGCAATCATGAAAACATCAGTTGAAACACACATTTCCGGAAATGCCATAATCCAAATCACATTTGTCAAATGCACCACAATTAACCGTCGATCCACGTCTCTGTGGACTCCTACCTAGGCCCCATCGGATCTAACCCATAGTAGTTAAAAGCAAGCTCGTCGATCCAGATCTCTGTGGACCCCTACCAAGACCTCGTCGGGTCTAACCCGTAGTGAGCATACACACACACATCCATTACTCATGTAATACTAATATTTCTAAGTTCATTAAGAATACTCACTAGAGATGGACACTTACCCGACACCGTCATCAAACTCGTCACAACACAACACGATTAATGTGGAATACATGATTCCATAACTTTAAACAACAGGGGTATCATCAAAGCCCTCAACGTTCAAAATAATCAAATCATAATCAATTCTCAAAACACATCGTTCACAAAATAGACATGCATTTTGAAAGAGAGCCTTTAACGAGGCCGAAACAATCTTTTGAAAATTCATTTCAAACAACCCAACAAATACACCAAGACGATCACCGATCATCATATCCACAAAATAAGAAATGTATGAACAAGGTACTTGCCTCGAATAATCATAAGACGGAGAATCAACCGAAGTGAGGAGGCTCGGACCGTCTACGAACCCGCCGACTCCGCCGAACGACAACCCGCGACATTAACTACGAACGACAACAATAACAACGAAAATGAATTCCAAAAATACGAGCCACAGCCGCCGAATTAAAAGAACAAACGATGGTGGTTCAAGGGTTTTCCCCAAAACGGCCAAGAACACAAATCGACCCGACAAAATCATGAAAACGGAATTCCAACATGTGGGTTGTGATCAATACGAATAGATAACGACAATAGAACCAACAATCTCGGATTGAAATCACGAAATCGAGACAAACCCAAAATATCTCAAATAGGGTTCTAAAACCTTACCTTGATTCGGAGAAGAAGGAAGGCTAGACGAGGATGAACACAAAGAAGACCCTCCGAGATTATTACTACGATCAAAGGCCGATGAAAGCTCATCCAAAATCCGCCCTCAAATTGCCAAAAACGCCGCAAGGAAGAAGGGAGGAAGGAAATGACCCGAAATCGGTCAACCCTCAAATATATATACCTGCGCGAAGCTAACGTACGTAAGCCAGAAGCCTTAATGTACGTTAGTGAGGTTTACGTACGTAAGCGACAAAGTATTACGTACGTAAGAGTCATCCAGACTCAACTGTCCGAAGACCTGAACAAGGTAACGTACGTAACGAATACTGTATTATGTACGTAATAGAGGTACCGATAGCGTGCGCTACCGATGAGGAACTAATCATCTGGCAGTACCAAACAGCTGCCAGATGTCATGTCCGAAAAGGATCGCGGAACGCGACGAACACGAATCACTACAGTCAAACAAGACAAGTAGTACAACAATAAAAACACGAGCTCAAGTTTACAACAAACACATGATCCCGACAACTCGGAGGTAGGTAAAAGCGAGTACGAAAACAAGTACCCAAAACTTTGGGAAATTACAAAACGGCCCAAACGTCCGAAAAATCAGGATATGACAACGGATAACCAAAATGAAGCTCACAACACGTATAACAACGTTAAACGGAGTTATGGGAAACTTGAAACAACAGTCTCGAACGAGATTCGCAAGAATCGGACTCAAATGCGGAAAAGTCATTTAAGGACACGGAACTCAACAAAACGACACTGAAACAATCTCGGATGTCAAAAAGTGCAGAATTAATCATTTTCGAAATGACGAAACGGTCCCAAGCGAGTCGTCAAAATGGACTCCTGCCAAAAAAAAATTACCGAAAATCAAAATTGCGGATATTACACCCAAAACATCCTAAAGATACGGTTCGAGATCGAACAATAAAACCAAAGATCGCAACATGTCAATAAACATTAGATGAACTTTTAGAAATACTGAAATGACAGTTTCAAACAAGATATACACGAATTGAACCCAAATGAGGAAAAATCATAACATCACACATATTAAAATAAAATGGCCCCGAAACTCGTTCCAATTGCAAAAAGTGCAGAACAAAATAATTTTAAATTGTCGAAATGATTACAAGCGGGTCGCCAAAAGTGAAAAAGCACCAAAAGTAAAAAATATCAAAGGTAGAAAAAATACGGATATTACACCTGCGGAGTCAAATTGTCAAATTTTCTAGTATAAAAATCTAGGAGTAATTTCTTTTCATCTTTTGGAGAATTATTTTGGAGTTTATGTGGACGATTTCAGGTCATGTAATTATATACAAGTAATTATTTTCGTTACTTGTTCTTCTTCTATATGATTTAATTATTATTTGTTTATTTTCTAGCATGATGATGTGTGAATTTTCTTATTCTTTTTAATCTACCAAGATCATAAGGAAATAAACTCCGAAGGATTTTGTTTGAGTTAACGTGAAGACAATTAATTGGTGTTCAATTTCTTGACTAGGTTAGATCTTAATCAATAATTGACCGATTGCCCATCTTTTAATTAATCTTAGATGATATAAGAGACTGACAGATAATTTTATTAGCGGAACAAAGTCCAGTTAAGAGTAGATTAAATCAGGAACATACATCTACCTTATATCTTATTGTTTAATTTTGTTAATGAAGGAAAATTCATATATACGAAAGTGATTGGATTTTCCGAATTTCTGCAATCATCTAATGAAAATAATGAATACGAAAGTAATTGGTTTTAATAGAGTGTCTCATTGAATAATTTATTGTATGTGAATCTTGATTAATTTTGCCCGGATCTGCAAATCACACGAGGCTGAGAATTGAGTCTGAATCCCACGACGTATCATGAAAGGGAAGCGGCCTTGGCCGACCCTAAAACCAAATGGGGATGACCGGCTCGACTCCGGCACTTTCTACCCCTGGAGTCGCCGCCAACGGCATCACCACCTCCGCCTCCTTGGACTCCAGTGAACCAATAGGGGCGACGTACGCCTCTCCTCCAGCTCGTCGCTCCCACCATCCCCCTCGCTCCAGTCCACCAGAGTATCCCCCATGAACGTCTCAACAACTACTGTCCGATCGGTCTACATGGACAGATCAGCGACCCTCTCGTCTTCTCAATTCGTCATAGTGGGATTAGAGAATTGAAAGATAAAGGGAAGTACTTACGGTTCACTCCACTAATCGGAAATTGCATGAGGATTTTCCTCTCCCTAAGAGACTAAAATAGTGGAATAATGAAATGAAGGATAAGGTGGGGGAAACCCTGGTTTTGTAAGATAAAAGTGCATTGATTGCCCCCACGCGGGCATACCCTCTCAAGGCGAACCGTTACGCGGATTAAGGGTGCGTGAAATGGCACCTTCATGTTAGATCACACCATGTGTCCCTTATCATTACTCATTTAAATCGGAATTTAAACCGACATATGTTTTGGGGATGAGACATCCCTCGAAAACTGGTGCAATCGCATTTATGGAATCGACAGACTTATCAACACAAAGCGCCATCCGTATCACGAATCGCCTCGTCGACAAATCAACCCCAGACCTGGCAACCTAGGCCCGACTCTAGGCTAGAGGGCCATTGATGATAGTCGATTCGACCTGTCATCCAGCTCAGCACCCACGTGTCCGTGACCCAGGCAACTCGGACAATTACCGGATCAGCCCGATCCATCCGAGTGGGAAGA
This sequence comes from Orobanche coerulescens, assembly GCA_033398695.1. Lineage (NCBI taxonomy): Eukaryota > Viridiplantae > Streptophyta > Magnoliopsida > Lamiales > Orobanchaceae > Orobanche > Orobanche coerulescens. The sequence continues at coordinate 26,511,783 of CM065804.1, forward strand.
TGATCCCAGAAATCCGGGTACAGGATCGACTGAGACGCCACTTTGAGGTTCGACCAGATATAGGGCCGGACAGAAAACTAAATCCAAATAAAGACGATGATGATCGAGCAGAATAATGGAGAATGGAGTCGACCCCAATGAAGACCCCATGCCGGCCTGTCAACAGATAACTACCAAACGACAAACACACAAGATAATTATTGCACTTTTCCTGCCGCTTCCCCAGGCTCCTTCAGACGTGGCCACGTGTCCCTGAAATATTCTCTTATTCTGCCATGTGTCTTGGACGCGAACCAACATTCCCCAATTGTCAACCTCTTGATTATCCGGATTTCTCTAGAAATAGCCATAATGCATGATGAAAAATGACTTTTGAGAAATTCCAGTTAAAATTCACACACTTATATTGTAATACATATAAGTACAAAAGACCGACCTGAATATCCAGCTTGCCTCTACATCCAAAAAACCATAAAATATAAATAAAATCTCACACTTTCATATTTACGCGGCATTTTCTTTCTGATCCTTTTTGTTACGTGCTTTTGATTCATCTATTCCTAAGTAGAAACCATACATCAATACATCGCTATAGACTACAAAATCTCATATATTAGTTACTTATCTAGAATTCAAATTGCCAAGATATAACATATTGGTAAACCATAATATTATACCATTAATTTTATAAAATTAGTTCTATGTTCGTTTTAGATGCAATTCATGATATCCGATTTGAGTATATTCAATAGGCGTCGGTGTTAATTTTAATATTCTTTGTCAAATTACCCAAGGTAGAATATATTAGTAAACCCAAAATTGTTACTGATGTAATTTTATAATTATAAAATCTGACAATACTTTGATCATAGTTGCTTATAATATTTTAATTATAAAAATTATAAAATCATATTTTATGAAAAAAAAGTATTTTTTATGAAAAGATTATTTCTAATAATATAATATCATAATAAATATGATTTTTCATAAATTTATGATTAAAAGAAATTAATCAATAAAAAATTGAACGGAAAATTTATAACAGGACTGAAAAAAATACTAAATATCTTCCGCCGTCGTCGGTCTTACTATTAGACAAAGAAATATACTATGGCTAAAAAAATATAGATTCTTGTCATAAATACTAAATAACAGACGTGGCCACGTATCACTGAAATATTCTCTTATTCTGCCATGTGTCTTGGACGCGAACCAACATTCCCCAATTGTCAACCTCTCGATTAACCGGATTTCTCTAGAAATAGCCATAATGCATGATGAAAAATGACTTTTGAGAAATTCCAGTTAAAATTCACACACTTATATTGTAATACATATAAGTGCAAAAGACCGACCTGAATATCCAGCTTGCCTCTACATCCAAAAAAACCATAAAATATAAATAAAATCTCACACTTTCATATTTACGCGGTATTTTCTTTCTGATCCTTTTTGTTACGTGCTTTTGATTCATCTATTCCTAAGTAGAAACCATACATCAATACATCGCTATAGACTACAAAATCTCATATATTAGTTACTTATCTAGAATTCAAATTGCCAAGATATAACATATTGGTAAACCATAATATTATACCATTAATTTTATAAATGTTCGTTTTAGATGCAATTCATGATTTCCGATTTGAGTATATTCAATACCGTCGGTGTTAATTTTAATATTCTTTGTCAAATTACTCAAGGTAGAATATATTAGTAAACCCAAAATTGGTACTAATGTAATTTTATAATTATAAAATCTGACAATACTTTGATAATAGTTACTTATAATATTTTAATTATAAAAATTATAAAATTATATTTTTTGAAAAAAAAAAGTAGTATTTTTTATGAAAAGATTATTTCTAATAATATAATATCATAATAAATATGATTTTTCATAAATTTATGATTAAAAAAAATAATCAATAAAAAATTGAACGGAAAATTTATAACAGGACTGAAAAAAATACTAAATATCTTCCGCCGTCGTCGATCTTATTATTAGACAAAGAAATATACTATGGCTAAAAAAATATAGATTCTTGTCATAATATTTTGTGGGGTACAATATTTGTTATAAAAAAAACCCAAGAGTCGGTCGTTAATAGAAAAGTACTAGAGTCGGTCGTGCTTAGTGCAATATCTATTATAATATCATCGTACTAATATTTGTTAATTAATAATATAATATAAAATAATGTAACCATGTAAAAATCATTCTTTAAATATATATTTTACATATTATATTAAAATTGTATTAAAAACATCTGATTGTTGAAGGGAAAATAACCGAGGCAGAAAGTAGGGCAAAATTGTTGTTGTATTATTCCATCAATGAGATCCCTTAAATAGGGTGAAGTACATACAAACAGGCCTCAGCCAAATCCTAACTAGGAAAGCCCGTAAACTAACAGACTTAGGCACACAATGGGTATTATTCCTTTAACACTCCCCCTTGTGCCTAGTCTACAAGCGCATGTCATGTTGCCTCGTTAAAACCTCGTCAAGCAAAAACCCAGTGGGAAAAATATCTTGATCGTAGGGAAAAGAGTACAGCATCTAGACACATCAAGTTTAGACTTCGTCCTTTGAATCTATCCTCTCATATGATCGTTACATTTGATCATAGCGCTACTAAGGTGACCATTCCATCGATCCCCAAAATCGTACATCTTGTTACCTCGTTAAAAACCTTTCCAAGTGATAAAAACCCTGTGGGAAAAATGATCCTTAGAAGGAAAAGAGTATAACGTACGGTGTGGATGTAAGACGCCCCCTCAAGTCTACATCTCCCCTTGATTTATTCATCAATCAAGTAGTCGTTGCCTCATTAAAAACTTCGCCAAGTAACAAAACCCAATGGGAGAAAATGAACCTTGATCAAAGAAAAGAGTACAACAATCTCGGAAGTTGGAAAACTCTACAGATCCCCCTAATGCTTACATTCATATATCGTTGCCTCGTTAAAAACCTTGTCAAGTAACAAAACCCAGTGGGAAAAATAAACCTTGATCTAAGGAAAAGAGTGCAACCTATGTAAGTATGTTACGTTATATCTCACATATTTCCCGTTATGATCATTCCATCAATCAAGGGGATTTACAAGTTACATCATGTTCATAAATGTAAGTATGTTCATCAGTGGCAGTACTTAACCGCTAGTTCCTCACAAGTGTAGAATGATAGTTTTAATCATGTACACTCACGGATTGATTCATGCAAAGCAATAATCATGTCATGAAGGAGGTAGCCAAAAAGGGGTTTGCTTAGTCGATTTCCAAGACATGAGCAATTCATACCAACACATACTTTGTGGTAGTTGCTTCGGCACCAGCATTTACTTTAGCATTTGCCTTTTCGTAAGCAGCTTCATTTGCCTGCTTGTAGGGAAAGAATAGTCCCAAGTCAATGGTTTCTTTTAAGTATCAGAAGATATTTTTGATACCATTCCATTGATGTTGCGTCGATGCTGAACTAAATCTAGTCAGCGGATTAACTGAGGAGTGATAGCAGGTCGTGTACATTGAGCTAAGTACAATAATACGCGATTACACTCAAGTAGGGAATTTCAGCTCCCAAAGCTCTTCGTCACTTTCGTTTAGACGAAATGGATCTTTCCTTTGCATCCAAATGTCCGACCTATCATGGGGTGCTAGTCGGGTTTACCTTGTCCATGTTAAAGTACTTGAGAATCTTCTGGACATAGGAAGACCGGTGGAATGAATTCCACAAACTCGATGTCTATGTCAATGCCTCGACAGAACTGAGTTTTCCCAAGATCTTTCATCTCAAACTTAATTTTCAAGTATCCGTGGTTTCTCTTATTTCATCAAGACCGATTATGTTCACGTCATCGGCGTACATTACGATGATCGTGAATCCGGAACTTATTTGTGAAGACGCAGGGACACAGTTCATCGTTCTTATATCCCTTCCTAATCAAGTAGTCACTTAGGTGGTTATACTACATCCTTAAGGATTGCTTCAAAACCGTAAAGTTGAGCGTTTCAATCAAATTGCATACGCACTCTGTGGTCTAGAGTTACTTGATTTGGGTAATGAAATGCCATCGGGCACTTCCATATATATCTCTGTATCTAGATCCCCATAGAGATACGTAGTAACCACATCTATTGGCTGCATTTCCAGTCCCTCGGAAATTACTATGCTAATCAAATAGCGGAACGTATATGTGGGAGTACATTTCCTCGTAATCAATTACAGGGCATTGTGAGAAGCATTACTTCGTGAAATCTTGTACATTAGGACTCTATATTCTCACTACGATTTACGACAAAGGTTCGTTTATGTCTTTCAGGCTTTACACTTGGTTAGGTTAGCACTACCTACACCAAATACATGTCTCTTTGTCGGAGAATCTAGTTCTACCTGGAATGTTTTTCTTATAGGACAATGTTGATTTCATCCAACTGAGCGGGGTTCGACATCATCGTACTTTATGATTCATGACATGTCATCAAAGTGGGTGGTTGATCAGGCCACACCCTCATAATTTCATCAAGATTCTTGATTTTCTGAATCATATCTTCGGGGCGTCCCCCTCGTCATGATTCATGGACATAATAAAATCAAGCATGATCTCATGAAACGATTTCATTGATGGTTAACATGTGAATTTGTGTCATACTCTACCTCTTACTTGTGCGAATATTTAGTCGAACCATGTGGCTTCCATCCCTTCCTTCGCAGGGAGCCACGGCCTCAACCACACCTCCACCAGGTGCAGTTGCATCACCCGGTTCATTGGTGATGTGCCCCTTGGAGGAGACTTCTAACCTTACAAGCACATTTGCAGCTGTAATATGAGATCTTGTCACTTGAACGATATCAGTAAATGCATCAGGCATCGAATCTGCTACATCCTGAAGATCGAGTGTTCTTTATGCTTTGTGCTTCACGGTAACATTGTGAAGTTCGGGGATCATAATGAGACAAAATGGAGACACACCACGACAATTCCTGTCGTTCCCCGAGAAATTACATTTTCTATCCTCCCCCTAATGACGGGAAGGTTGTTTCATAAAGTGATAATCCGCAAGTCGTGCGGTAAAAAGATCACTGTGAAGGTTTCAAATAGCAGATAAACGTCTGGAGATTTTTATCCAACGTGAATACTTAATCGTTTCTAAAGACCGATGCGCTGTGGGGCGCACAAGGCACATATAATGCGTAACCGAATATGCGCAATTGGCACTCAAGTCCGTCTGGGTCCAAAATACACAAATCAGGCTATCCAGTTACCAACTGGTATGCATAAACTAATTGGTTAGCAAAAGGTCTAAGAATGAACGATTTAAGTAAAGTTGCGTGCAATATTGCATAATCCCAAGCAAATATATACATATTGGTGCGCATAACCGATTACATAATCACCATACATATTCTTTCGATGGTGGTTTATGTGAGACCATTGCATATGCACATGGGACGAGATACTATTCATTAATCTCTATCATGCAATAAACATCAAGTACTTTTTGATGTGAACTCTCCAACATCATTGAGTCCTTTAGATGTGATAAGGGAGGTGAGTCCTTATAAATTATCTTGGAAGTTCTGCAGCCTTTTGAGTGGACAGGAGAGCGACATGTGACCAATATGTCGGAGAATCCATCAAAACCATAAATACATAAATAGTCCGCATATTAGGTGGATGGATCCACAAATATCTCCTTATATTCAGCGTAAGAATGGAATGCTTGCTTATGTTTCTTTAGCGTAGGAAGGTCTCGCTCCTACTTTGGCTAAAGAGCAGGCTTTGCAACACTAAGTGGTGGACATTTGATATGCATCTGGTTCTTTGGATGACATAACACGATTAATGTCAACATTGTTCTTTATGTCGAGTTGTTGCCACCTTTTCGCTCGAAAAGTAATGATGTTCGTACAAGTTCTTTAGTATATGGATCATTATACTTCGACCAGGATTACCTAGTCTATTGTGTGTTGTGTCAAGAATTAACACTTTCCGACCGGCGATCGCCTCGGAGGTCGGGCGACCGAGTCACTGCCGAGCGGCCAAGGCAGATCTGCCGATCAGCTACCAGGCGACCTAGCCTTAGCCCGGCAACCGAGGTAGATTTGCCGACCGAAGGTCCCAGGACCAGTCCCGGTGCCGAGCGATCGACATCAAATACGATCGCCTCTCGGTACTCGGCGAACGACTCCTGGCGACCGACAAGCGGACGACCATCCCTCGGCACCTGCCGACCGACCCTTGACGACCGACCCCTGCGACCAATTGGAGGCGATCCCCTCTCGGCACCTGCCGACCGACCCTTGGGGACCGACCAATGCCGACCCTCAGCAACTGGCTGATGGCGACCTCTGATGACCAGCTAGGGACGACCGCCTCTTGTCGATCGGGGCCGATGGCCATCCAGTCGGCAAAGGACGAGCCTCAAGACTGGCACCACATGCAGGGGCCGAGACAAGATCCGCGAATCACGGGCCATTGACCACAGCCTGGCAGGATCTTTCCACCAGCCGACAAGCCGCCGAAAGCTGTCAGTAGGGCCGCATGTGACCATTGATTCCGCCGAAAGCTGTCAGTAGGGCCGCATGTTGACTGACTCCGGACGCGTGCTGGCTCCTTATTGGACCACCCAGCTGGCGCAGCCTCTTCCCTGGACTTTAGCCCGACAGCCCGGGTGATCGCCTCATTATAATATTGGCCGGCGGACGATCGCCCCATTATTATAATGGCCGGAAGGCGATCGCCCGCTAGAGGACAGGACCCGGCTGCCCCTATATATACAAGGCTCCCTGCACTTGTATTTTCTCTCTGGCATTCTCGCATTACACACGCAATACAGAAGCAAAACATCAAGCACTTGGCTAATATCCAACTCTTGGCAATAGCTATCATTCGGTCTTACTTCTCCCGGCCTCTCTCATCAGGAAGACGATCGGCGGGGACGAAGAACACCGAGCTTCTCTCAAGAGCCGGATTAACAGAGTCTTTTTACACTCATTGTATTTAGATTTCTCTCATTAATACTTGTATCCACGAATATTCGTATTAATATCATCTCGCGAGAGCATTCAAGCCCGGGCCTAACAAACCCGGCAAATCTTGTATTATTTATCTTTTCTCGGAAGTGCTCCCGCAATTGTTGTTTGTTGTCCGTCTTCCAGCAGTATTAATCTTCGGATAAATATTTTGGGCAACAATATTGTGCTAAAGCCTATATGAGTCTATGTCCCAAAGTACATTGTTGGTGACAACATATGATTTTAAAAACCTAATAATAGTGAGGTACGTCCAGTATATCGACTCATCAGTTATTCTAAAATACGTTTACGGCCACATTCATTAGAATTAATAAAAGAAACTCTATTCCATTCTCACAGTGGGTTTCAATCTGGAAACCATTGCTACATATATTGTTGAAGCTAAGTAAGGTTCGAAGGGCTCTAGATGCATATAGAGCATCGGTAACTTAGAAGACTGCCGTTTAGGCATCAAAATTGGGCATTACCTCGCCATTTGATGAGTTGGGAGGACCCAATCATCGTAGTTACCGAGGTTTGTCAGGCAACTTATTCGATGAATAGAAGCCTAATTCTAAGAACATTCAAGCTCTCCTCGATTCATTTCTTAGAAAAGAGTGAAATTTCGAACCATAAGCATTCAAGCAATATTCAGTACTTCGAAATAAAGCTAAGAATCTAACGTAAGCAATATTAATATCTTGTTCGTGAAACAACGTGCATCACGCCATTATTGAAAAGAAAACACCAACATAGTCGTCTTGAGGCAACTATACCAAATGTAAACGAGAAAGTAAACATAATACTAAGATTCAGTCTATAGACTGTGGCTCGTATGACTCAATTCGACGATTGGTGACTGTGAAAATTGACATAGGGGGATTTGTCTAGATCATATTCTTCCATACAGTGAGTTCTCCTTTCTTTAGACTCTCTATATTTCTTGTAGTGAGATGCGACTTGCTTGCTTGCATGGCAGTTCTTGTACCATGTCCAGCATCTCCACAGTGATAGCATGGTTCATTGCTAACTTGAGCCTTAGAGGCGATAAGATGGGTAGGTGCTTTTTAGTTCCCTTAGCTAGTAGAGCCGGGAGCACCAAGTCTTCGCATTACATTAGAAGAACCCCCACGTCCTTGACCAAGAAGCCTATCATGTCCAGTCCCCTATTCATTGGGGTAGTTTCCATCCTTTACTTTGCCATAATTGGCCTTGTGAAATTTCTTTGTCCCAATCGGCCTGACATTATTGCTCACTAACACTTCGTTATGCCTCTCAGCTACTTGCAGTAGGTTGATTAGCTTACTGAAGGTAGTGATGCTTTTATTATCATACTCCAGCCTATACTGGTTCGTTAGTATAAGAGCGGAAGTAGAGAAGGTGAAAAAAGCTTTATGGATCATGGCATCTTCTGTGATGTCCTTTCCACAGAAATTCAGGCGTTGCCTTGAGATAGAGCATATCTTTGTTGAAATGGTTGATCCGTTTATAGTCAAACAAGCGGATTTCATTCCACTGCACGGTCAGTTCTGGGAGCAAAGTACATATGTTCCCAAATCGGCCCTTAAGGGCATCCCACAGTTCTTTGGGGATTTCAACTGTAGATATTCCCATCTTAGGTTGGGGTCGATATGTCGCCTAAGGAATATAAGTGCACTCGCTTTGATCTTATCAGACAATACTTGGTTTGTGGTGTTAAGGAGCGTACCACTATAATCTTTAGTGATAAATATGGTCTCGACGTAGGAGACCCATCTATGGTACTCAAGCTCTTTTGAGTCCAATATATCAAATTTGCAACGAGTTGGATCAGCTATCTTAATACAAGAAAAAGGGAAATGATTTTTCACAGTATATCATGAGTACTTTCCATGATAAAATTTTCAATAATGAGAGCATTATTATTTTCCGGAACCAAGATATGGTCAAAATTACTTTCGATGCTATTTGAGAATTACCCATGAAATTGCTTTATCACGGTTCGAGTTTATATAGGCAGTAGAAATAAGTCCTCTAAAGTCTACTAAAATGAAGCCTAATTGCATGTCATATCTATATATGCATGCAAATATATGTATATTTATAGATATAGACATGTAATCCTAAGAATATATCTATACACATATTATGCAGTCAAGTAAGTTTCTTATGCCGCAATAATATTAATTCAACGTGAATTTACTTTAATTCAAGCTGCTTTAAGCAATTTGGTTTAATTTAATTAAAAATTATTAATGCATCATGCTTTGGTTTAATTAAGTATAAATAAATTACGGAGTATAAATATGCAATTAAAGATATATAAACAGTATAAAAATTTGCACATTGCAGATAGTAGGGTTCGTATTGTGTACTTTCAATAGACAATGAATGAAGTTTGACCCGAGTCCATCGGCTATGGCCAGCAGTATATTCTTCATCTCGCTTCTGAACTCCTTCTGATCAATGGTCCCGCTGTTATCGCAGTCGAATTTCTCAAAAATCGACTCGTAAAGCTTCGCCTTGACTCCTCGTGGCGTGGCCACGTCGGCACCAAAGTGGGTCTCGTCGGCGGAGCTACCAACGGGACAGGAAGCCGTCGCTGATGAGGTCGATGGATGCAAAATCCTCGTCGCACTTTTATGTAACTTGGCTTCGTCGGCGAAGGAACGACTGTTGAGCCGTTAATTATTGCTACTCCCATGGTTGAGCGTCCGGTGTGTGTGGGTCGCGTCATTTACGGATAATTAAATTTGCGGACTTGCGGTCGGATCGGGAAGATGGGTGGTTTGGTCGTCTGGTGCAGATCTGGCATGGTCAGGGCCAGCGACACGAAGCAGATCTGGGTGCAGTGCCTGAATGAGCAGGCGAACGGCGGCTTGGGTTGGTGAAGAAGATGACCATCCGGTGGTGCTAGGGTTTTACAGAAAAGAAATCCGATTTTTTTTTATTCGTGGATTCGAACTGTGCAGGAGGGTGGCGGAGGGCGGATGTACAGTGGCACGGCGGCAGATCGTTGAGGATGGGCAGCGGCGTCAGACGCGGCGTCTGGAGCGGGGTTCTGCCGGGTCCGCCGCGGTTCCTGTTCAGCAGGTGGCGGCGGGTGGGGGTTAGGGTTTGCAGGAAAATATTTTTTTTCTTTTTTTTTTCGGAATTTTGCAGAAAATCGGGATAAATGCTCAGTTAGGAACTACGTGCTGATAACGTGTTGAAGGGAAAATAAGTGAGACAGAAAGTAGGGCAAAATTGTTGTTGTATTATTCCATCAATGAGATCCCTTAAATAGGGTGAAGTACATACAAGCAGCGCCAGTCGAATCTGAGGAAGCCGTAAACTAACAGACTTGACACCACGTATTATTCTTTTAACACTCATTAATATTTCAATAAATTCTTACAAACCCCAGCTCCGCTAACAATTTTTGGAAGACCGGGATAAAGCACAAACCATCCATTCCTTGCCCAATGCCCACCAGTCACTCCACGTGGATTACACGCACACTTTCGTCGTGCAAAATATGAAATTCGCGAGACTTAGGAGGGGGTACCTTCCCACCGCCCTCTCTTACCGTCTTACGTGGGCACCCAAAAAAAAAAAAGTTTGGTTGTGTTTAAGGCATGGGTTTAGTGTTTTTTTTTTTTTTTTCACACACGCACGCACACAAGGGGATCGTCCACTGCCCTGAGTTCCCAAGGCCGAAATTTCACCCCCGATCTGTATGTAGCTTACCAAAATGACTGATCGCTCATTGTCCCGTTTGGGTTCTGCCATGCGCTTTCTTGCGCGAGTTAATGGTTTCGTTAGGACATTCCTAAGGCTCAAAATTCCCAGGCATGGGTTTAGTGTTTAAATTCTTTGGTATTCAAGTGATGTCTAAATATATTTAAGTATGTATATTGTTCGATAAAAAAGTATTTAAATATTTTTGGTTGAGCATATGAATACTCGCGTATTCATATGAGTATTGGTCTATTTTTTAGAACGAAATATGACTACTTGTGTGTGTATATATATATATATTTAGTTGAGCATATGAATACTCGCTTGTTCATATGAGTATTCGTCTATTTTTTTGAACGAAATATGACTACTTGTGTGTCTGTATGTGTTTATATATATTACGTCTAAAATATTAGTCATATTGTCGAAATATAATAGTATGCATTAACCGAGTAAATAAGTACCCATATACTCAACTGACCGACTATGTAATTATTCAAGTACTCATTTTTTCAAATATATAAGTATTAGAATACTCAAATTGTTAAGCACAGTCTAATTATGGAAGACATAAGTACTTAGATCATTTCCCTTGTGTCGGAAATCAAACTAGTCCCAACGATCTAAATACATAAAGGTCCTCAAAAATATTGCTCGGTCAAAAAGTATTGAAGTATTCAGATAGCTATGAGTACTACTGCATTTATTTGGCAAAATACATAAATATTTGAGTACCATTGATCGAGTATATGAGTACTTGCATGCTCATTTGACCAAATATTGAGCGCTCGTGTACGCATTCGATCGGATACATAAGTATGCGCGTATTTTTTAGCGATATATGAATACTCGCGTATTCAGACTAGTGTTTACATTCTTTGATAAAGTGATGTTTAAATATATTTTAAGTATTTATATTGTTCGATCAAAAAGTATTAAATATTTTTGGTTGAGCATATGAATACTCGCGCGTTGATATTAGACCTGGCAATTCTTTCGTGTCGTGTACTTTCGTATTTCGTGTACCAAAAGTCCAAACCCATACACGACACGAAATGAATTCGTGTTATGTCGTGTCGTGTACCACGCAAATTCGTGTCGTTTCGTGTCGTGTTTTCATGTCAGGCACCTAATATAAAGTAAATATTAAAATATTATAAAATATAATAATTTTAATATTTTAATATTATTTTTATAGGTTTTAGTAGAAGAAATATAAAGAATGGCAATGAAAACACGAATGTTTACACGAAATTTATGAAAGTTCACATTATATTTTCAAATTTTAAAGTTTAGTACAAACAGAATTCATAAAATGTATATTTTTTATAAAATTAAATATGAAATATTGTATATATTTATTTATTTATTTATTTCGTGTAACTCGTGTCGTGTCGTGTACCCAAAGGGTAAACACAAAACCGACACTAAATCTCGATCGTTTACTTTTGTGTTCGTGTATTTTCGTGTCGTGTACTCAAAATGCAAACCCAAACACTAAATTTTCGTGTCGTTTTCGTGTCGTGTTTTCGTCGTGTGATAAATTGCCGGGTCTACTTCATATGAGTATTCGTCTATTTTTTTGAACGAAATATGAGTATTTGCGTGTTTGTGTGTGTGTGTATATATATATGAGCGATTTACACCTGACTATCTTTTTAGATGGCCTAGTTACAGTTTAGTCCCTATTGTTTCAGATATTATAATGAAAGTCAATCTTTGCTCTGTCCAGAAACTATATTTACAACGAAGGATAAAAGTCAAACTTTCAGATGATGTCACAGGAAAGAGAATATTGATATTCCGGATTTGCCCTTTTATTTTTCTTTTTGTTTTTACCCATTTATTTTTGGCCTCACGTGGGTGGCACATGGTGGACCTCATTGTAATATATATATATATATATATATATATAACACTTTTGGACTTAAGTGTAATAAATTTTCAAACTTTCAAGTAGTCGTTATTTTTAAATTTTACTGTTTAAGTTGAGCCAACTTATTTTTCAAAATCCCAACACATCCTTGCTCAAATCCGGCCCGAATTTTTTTTTCTAGAAAAAAATATTTTTTCCAAAAAAAGTACTTTCTGGAAAAAAATATATTATTTTTCGAAAAAATAAAAAAAATATTTTCTGGAAAAAAATTATCTTTTCGAAAAAAATATTGTTTTATGGAAATTTTCATTTTTTTGAAAAAAAATTAAAAAATATTTTCTACAGAAAAAATTATTTTTGGGTATAAAAAAATTTCGAAAAAAAAAATATTTTTTGGAAAAAAATACTACCTCTGTTCTTTTATAACTGCGACATCTGGACTTTCACGTTTGCCAATGCACAACTTTGATTATTAATATCTTCAATTCTTTATTTTTAAAAATTATAAGACGTTGATATTCTGAAAGTATATTTCGAGATGAATCTAATAAGATCTCACGTGACTATGTTTTTTCATATGTATAAATCACAAAAGATGGTCAAAAGAGAGTATGTGAACAGTGTAATAGTCAACACGTTGCAATAATAAAGCAACGGAGGAAGTATTATTTTTCGAAAAAATAAAATTATTTTCTGGATTTTTTTATTTTTTGAAAAAATTTAAAAAATTATTTTCTGGAAAAAAATAAAACAATTTTTTTTGCGAAAAAAATGAAAAAATTATTTTTTGGAAAAAATATTATATTTCGAAAAAACAATTATTTTCTGAAAAAAATATTTTTTAAAAGAAATGTATTAGCCAAACACTTTAATAACTTATAAATAAGCTATTTGTTTCATATGAAATGTATTTTAAAAGAAATATTTTATTTAAGTAAATAGAGGGGTATTTTCGTCTTTCTAATGAAAATCAACACCAAACCAGATTTTTGTCATTCGCTGTAATTTATGAAGCAATATGAACTAAACTATATACAAGCCATCTAATAAGGTAGTTGGCTGTATATATATATATATATATATATATATATATATTGCATCTAAAATATTAGTCATATTATCGAAATACAATAGTACTCATTTAACCGAGTAAATAAGTACCCATGTACTCAACTGACCGACTACGTAATTACTCAAATACTCATTTTTCCACATACATAAGTATTAGAATATTCAAATTATTAAGCACGGTGTAAGTACGGAAGACGTAAGTACTTAGATCATTTCCCTTGTGTCGGAAACACAGAAAAGTCCTTAAAAACATTGCTCAGTCAAAACATATTGGAGTATTCAGATAGATATGAATATCACTGCATTTATTTGGCCAAATACATGAATATTTGAGTACCATTGAGAGTATATGAGTACTTGCATGCTCATTTGATCAAATACTGAGCGCTCGTGCACACATTAGATCGGATACATAGGTACTCGCGTATTTTCTAGCGATATATGAATACTCACGTGTATTCACATATATTACGTCTAAAACACCGTTCATATTGTCTGAATATAAAAATATTCGTTCAGCTGAGCACATGGATATTCACATAGTCACTTATCCAAATACAAGAATATTGGAGTTAGGGCTGAGCACCGGGTCTGATCCTGCCCGGATCAGCCGGTCCGGAATGGACCGGAATATAAATGGTCGGACTTTATCGACCAGAAATCTAGACTTGTTCGGAACTCGGCCAGCCCGGTCCGGACCCGGTAAAATCGGGTCGGTCCGGGCTGGCCCGATTCTAGCCCGTTAGTAAAAAAAATCTTGTTGCATATTAAGTGTCCTGTTATTATATCCAAAATGCTTTCTTCTTAACATACTCCCATAAAATACAGTTATCAATCTTAATATCTTCATTTATCACCAAACTCCCAAGTTTAATAATATTTTAGGATAAATAAACTTAAATAGAGTAAGCGCAATCATAATCGAGCTATTAATCATCATTATTTCATCACCATCGAAGGTAAATTACAATAAAAAAATATTTTTTATGCATTTTTATTTTTATCGGTTGTTCGGGCTTGGACCCGAATTTTTCGGGTTTTGACCCGATACGACCCAGAACCCCAATTTTGTAAAAATACAGATCTGGAACCCGAACTTGATTAACAGATTCAATCTGAGTCCGGATAAAAAATGAATCCGGTCTATTTGTACTCAGCCCTAACTAAGTGGAGTATTCAAAATCTAATAACGATTTAACACGAAATGCTTAATCGATGAATTATTTCCCATGTGTTTGGATCCAAACTGGTCCCAATAATCGGAACACAGAAAAGTCCTCAAAAAACATTGTTCGAACTCCAAACTTTCCACATAAAAATCCAAAAACTTAAAAGGCGTAAACACGTTTAGGTTGTCTGATCCATTCCACGTATATTATTATAAGTCCATGCACCAAACATTCTCCACAAACCACATAATTATTACACCCCAAATATGGCTTGGTCTGAATCGGGAGTAGTCTGCAGAAAACACCCAAATCAAAACCCACAACCAGGGGTTTGCCCCTCTTGTCTGCGAGAAAGATTGTCCAAAATTGCTGGTAATTCGAGATTATTAGCCAACAATAATAACAGTTACTATTATGTTTCATCTAATTCTCCTTCAATTTCTGGTTCGCCTGCATATAATTACGCCTACTCCGATTCGACTTCTTCTTCCCGCGGACGCTCTTCGCCGACGCCGAGAGGCTGCCTCCATCGCCACCGCGGGCACCATAGGATTGCTTCCGATATGGCGGATTCGATTTATTTGGCGATTAGTAGTGGGAACATCAGCAGTGGATTGAAAAAGAGTAGATCTATGGCCTTTGCTTCGAGGAATACTGGAGGCGGCGATGGCGGCGTGTATAGGAAGAGGAAAGGGGGTTTCTGGAATAAGTTGATGCTGCAATTTTGATGGAGGCTTTTTTTTTTTAAAAAAAACATTTCGGTGTTGGCTGTTTCATTTAATTTGGTCAGTTTTTCTTTTTATTCTTTGTATGTTCTTATTTGATTATTGACTGTTTGCTTATAAAATTTCATTAATAAAATTGTTCAAAAAATAATATTTTTGTGTACAGTATTCTCAAAGTCGCATATTTTCCTAATTTTTTTTTTTCAATCTTCAAACCCAATGCTCCATTAATAATAGAAGAAAATGTAATAACACATTACAATAAGATGGCAAGCAAACGGGCAACAAGTTGCGCCGCAACCCCCTTTTGAATGGCAAAACCAATCCTACTAAAAATAAAGTTTTGTTTCTTGAGGACCGAAAAATTACTTTGCACCACCCGTTGAACTCTAGACAAAAATTAATATTGGAATTAAGATAGTATTAACTCTGATATATTATACTTCTCCATATATATAGTGATACATTATAACATCTTCAAGGAGATCTCTTATTGAATTTCGTAATATTATTTTAATATTGGAATTAATCAATCATGAGAGAGTAGCTTAATATTGGAGAAAGTTTTGTATAACTCTTTCGTTTTCATGATTGCTTAAATTTAATATTAAATAATATTAAGAAACCCGACAGGAACTCTCACTGTATTTGCTCTTAATGAGAACAATACATATTCTTTTTGTTATATTTTATGTCTCCTTTATTTCTACTTCAACACGTTATAAGCATGCAACAACAATTTAGAAAAGAAATTTTTCTCCCCCTCCAAGAAGAAATCATCCAAAATATCCAAAAAAAGAAAAAAAAATTCGATTGCCCCCTGCAGACTGGGAACCAATCTGGCCGTCTACCACTACAATACCTTGTGTTGTGTCGAGAATTATACGTCTCAACAGGCGATCGCCTCAGAGACCGGGCGACCGAGCCGGAGTCCAGCAACCAAGACAAATTAGCCGACCGAAGGTCCCAGGACAAGTCTCGGTGCCGAGCGATCGACATCTAAGGCGATCGTCTCTCGGTACTTGGCGATCGACCCTTGGTGACCGACCAAATGACGACCGCCTCATGCCACGCAAAGCCAACGATCGTTCAGTCAACAAAGGCTTAAGCTCGGGACAGAAACCCACGTGCAGATCCAGAAAAGGTGCCGCAGCACATGGATCGTTGACCACAGCCTGTCAGCATCTTTTCACCAACCGACAGACCCGCCGAAAAGTGTACAGTGGGACCGCCCGTGGCAAAGACTTCGGGACGCGTGCGGCTCCTCATTGGGCCGCCACAGTGTTGCCGGCCCGATCGCGGACTTTAAGGCAGACAGCCCATGTGACATAATGACGATCGCCCCTTATTATATCACAAGATAGGCGATCGCCCGTCAGGAAAAGAGCATCTCAGCTCCTATAAATAGAAGGCTTCCTGCACTTGGACAGAGGCTGGGCTTTTTCGGTTCTCACTCTTGGTAAAGCTATACACTTCGGAAAAACTTCTCTCTCAGCACCTCTTACGAAAGACGGTGGCGGAGAGACGAAACTTAACTCCCGGCGGTTCAAGAACTCAGAGCAACTCTAGTTCTTCCGGCAAGCACTCAACAGCTAGATAATAGGATCTTTTACACTCATTGTAATTAGATTCTTACATTAATACTTGTATCCCCGAATATTTGTATTAATAACATCTCGCGAGAGCATTCAAGCCCGGGCCTAACAAACCCGACAAATCTTGTGTTTTTTCCATTCCCTCGGACGTGCTCTCGTAATTTGCTGTTGCTCGACCATTCCAGCAATATATATCTTCGGATAATATTTCGGGCAACAACAATTGGCGCTAGAAGGAGGGCGATCTTAACCCTCATTTTTATTCCTACCGTCTCGAAGAACACTCACTGTTCTCCGGGGCATATACTTGAAGTGACACTCACTGCGCTTCAAAGAAAACCTTCAGAATCATGACTTCTGCCTCTGCATCGAAGAAAGCCGCTGGCCGATCCGCCAGACGCCTCATTCCGTCTCAATCCGAGCCACAGCCTATGGCAGAGGGTAGCCGCCGCGGTCCGAGACTCTCGATCCCGCCCCCGAGGGACGGCCCAAGCCTCTCGCTCGATCAGTTCCAAACCGCGGAACAGATCGAAGGAGCCCTGGCCATCCTACGGGAGCGACAGAGAGCTTTCGACGCGCCACCCACTATAACCCCCTTGGCCATCCGCCGCGTGACCACACGGAAGTTTAAGGGGCTGCTGACCGAGCGATCGCCAGAAGGCCCCCATTCGCAAGAAGAGGCGCTCGCTAGCCGGGGCACCTCTATTTTCGATCGCCTAAGCAGCGACCCGTCATGGCGACTGGGGCAGTCCGGACCCAGCCACGAGACGACGGAGCTCGAGTCCGTCACCAGGAGTTCGGCATATCCGACTCCTAGAAGGCAGGCCAGCCATCTGGCTCCTCCTCGCCGAAGAACCGAGGTCGGCAACAGCGGAATCAGGATATCAGTGCACGATCGCCCCGGCTCACGTTCCAAAAGCCGAGCCACGAGCGACCAAGCTAGAGTGATGGACGCGATGCAACGCCAGCTCGACGACATGAAGGCGCTCTTAGAATCTGGGGCAGGCGCCAGTAACAAGATCGTTGGGCCGAGCGAGCCGCTCGCAATCCACATCGAGCTCGCTCCCGTACAACGAAGGATCACTCCTCCGCAAACACCTTTGTACGAGGGGAGGTCGGACCCCGAAACTCATCTGAGCAAGTTTCGGATCTATATGACCGGGTGTGGGGCATCAGACGCAACCAGATGCCGAATGTTCCCACTGACGCTGGACGACCTTGCCCATAGGTGGTACACATCATTGCCGCCGCGATCCATCGATTCCTTTGATCAACTGGCGAACAGCTTCACAACTTACTTCGTCGCCAAAGTCGCTCGGCCGGAAGGTCCCCATCGCATGATGCAAATCAAGTAGGGAGAAAAAGAGTCCGACGCAGACTACATCAACCGGGTAGATGAGATCATCCTCAACGGCGCGCCCGTAAGCGATGAGATCGCCCTCTACTCGGTCTTAGGGGGATTCCATGGTCTTTCGCCTATGTTCAGGCACCTTACGAAGGACCATCCCCCGACCTACGCGATCTTCCGTGCTAAAGCCGCAGACTTTCTTGCCAGGCAAAAGTTTCTTCTCAACCTATGAGCAGCGCGATCGGCGACCGAACGACGATCACCAGTCTTCCAACCCGATCGCCAAAGTCAAGCAACATCGCCAAAACTGGAGGACTCGCTCGCCATCTACAGTTCATCATCTAACATGTTGGACTAAGGCACGAGATCGCCTCCCCCGCACAACGTACACCGTCGAAGGTCGGCATTTGACATGACGATCTGAGGTGGAAGAGTGCAGCCATGGTCCTGGTGGTCGATGGAACCGACTGCTTAGGCCATGCAAGGTTCCTTTGGGCTGAGATAGCTCACCCTTCGTTTAAATACGAGGCGGGCGTAGTCGAAGGACCCTCCAAACTAATCAGTGGACACGATCGCCCGCCCTCAAAGGTTCGTCATCTAACATGATGGACCCGGACAATGCGACGCGTCACTACCCCCGTCTCAACGTATACAGTCGAGGATTGCCATCTAACATGACGATCCGAGGTAGAAGAGAGCTAAACTAGCCGCGGACGTGGAGTCGATTCATCCGATGACGCCCCGCACAAGGACTTCTCCAGACCAAGACCGCACGCCCTTCGTTTAAATACGAGGCGAGGCGCAGCCTAACGGAGGACCCTCACAATAAAATGAGTCACGAGACAGACAATGTCGCTCGCGCACAAGACATGGTCATGGAGTCGGTCCATCGAACTCCGCGACTGTGCACGGTTCCTCAACGACGAAACCATCAAGTTTCTAAGAGGGATCGAAAAAATTGTTTATTGCAGGTACAAGACCGAAGATAGCTCGCCAATCGATCAGATCGCCCAAGTTCGAAACCAAAATCTGCTCAACGGGTCGCCTATCTTCATCCTACACGATCGCCAGCAAGAACCACCTCACCCCATGTCTTCAACATCAGAGCAAGCTGGGGGGCAATTGTTGTGTCGAGAATTATACGTCTCAACAGGCGATCGCCTCAGAGGCCGGGCGACCGAGCCGGAGTCCAGCAGCCAAGACAAATTGGCCGACCGAAGGTCCCAGGACAAGTCTCGGTGCCGAGCGATCGACATCTAAGGCGATCGTCTCTCGGTACTTGGCGATCGACCCCTGGTGACCGACTAAATGACGACCGCCTCATGCCACGCAAAGCCAACGATCGTCCAGTCGGCAAAGGCCTAAGATCGGGACAGAAACCCACGTGCAGATCCGAAAACGGTGCCGCAGCACATGGATCGTTCACCACAGCCTGTCAGCATCTTTTCACCAACCGATAGACTCGCCGAAAGGTGTACAGTGGGACCACCGTGGCGGCCTTTCGGGGCCAGCGTGCGGCTCCTCATTGGACCGCAGTATGACGGCCGCCAGAGACTTTAGCGGACTTAACCCATGTGACATAATGACGATCGCCCCTTATTATATTACAAGATAGACGATCGCCCGTCAGGAAAAGAGCATCTCAGCTCCTATAAATAGAAGGCTTCCTGCACTTGGACAGAGGCTGGGCTTTTTCGGTTCTCACTCTTGGCAAAGCTATACACTTCGGAAAAACTTCTCTCTTATCACCTCTTACACGAAAGACGGTCGGCAGAGACGAAACCAGAACTCCCAGCAGTTCAAGAACTCAGAGCAACTCTAGTTCTTCCGGCAAGCACTCAACAGCTAGATAATAGGATCTTTTACACTCATTGTAATTGGATTCTTACATTAATACTTGTATCCCCGAATATTTGTATTAATAACATCTCGCGAGAGCATTCAAGCCCGGGCCTAACAAACCCGACAAATCTTGTGTTTTTTCCATTCCCTCGGACGTGCTCTCGCAATTTGCTGTTGCTCGACCATTCCAGCAATATATATCTTCGGATAATATTTCGGGCAACAACAATTGGCGCTAGAAGGAGGGCGATCTTAACCCTCATTTTTATTCCTACCGTCTCGAAGAACACTCACTGTTCTCCGGGGCATATACTTGAAGTGACACTCACTGCGCTTCAAAGAAAACCTTCAGAATCATGACTTCTGCCTCTGCATCGAAGAAAGCTGTTGGCCGATCCGCCAGACGCCTCATTCCGTCTCAATCCGAGCCACAGCCTATGGCAGAGGGTAGCCGCCGCGGTCCGAGACTCTCGATCCCGCCCCCGAGGGACGGCCCAAGCCTCTCGCTCGATCAGTTCTAAACCGCGGAACAGATCGAAGGAGCCCTGGCCATCCTACGGGAGCGACGGAGAGCTTTCGACGCGCCACCCGCTATAACCCCCTCGGCCATCCGCCGCGTGACCACATGGAAGTTCAAGGGGCTGCTGACCGAGCGATCGCCAGAAGGCCCCCATTCGCAAGAAGAGGCGCTCGCTAGCCGGGGCACCTCTATTTTCGATCGCCTAAGCAGCGACCCGTCATGGAGACCACGAGACGACGGAGCTCGAGTCCGTCACCAGAAGTTCGGCATATCCAACTCCCAGAAGGCAGGCCAGCCATCTGGCTCCTCCTCGCCGAAGAACCGAGGTCGGCAACAGCGGAATCAAGAGATCGGTGCACGATCGCCTCGGATCCCGTTACAAAAGCCGAGCCACGAGCGACCAAGCTACAGTGATGGCCGCGATGCAACGCTAGCTCGACAACATGAAGACGCTCCTAGAATCTGGGACAGGCGCCAGTAACAAGATCGTCGGGCCGAGCAAGCCGCTCGCAGTCCACATCGAGCTCGCTCCCGTGCAATGAAGGATCACTCCTCCGCAAACACCTTTGTACGAGGGGAGGTCGGACCCCAAAACTCATCTGAGCAAGTTTCGGATCTATATGACTGGGTGTGGGGCATCAGACGCAACCAAATGCCGAATGTTCCCACTGACGCTGGACGACCTTGTCCATAGATGGTACACATCATTGCCGCCGCGATCCATCGATTCCTTTGATCAACTGGCGAACAGCTTCACAACTTACTTCGCCGCCAAAGTCGCTCGGCCGAAAGGTCCCCATCGCATGATGCAAATCAGGCAGGGAGAAAAAGAGTCCGACGCAGACTACATCAACCGGGTAGATGAGATCATCCTCAACGGCATGCCCGTAAGCGATGAGATCGCCCTCTACTCGGTCTTAGGGGGATTCCATGGTCTTTCGCTTATGTTCAGGCACCTTACGAAGGACCATCTCCCGACCTACGCGATCTTCCGCGCTAAAGCCGCAGACTTTCTGGCCAGGCAGAGGTTTCTTCTCAACCTATGAGCAGCGCGATCGGCGACCGAACGACGATCACCAGTCTTCCAACCCGATCGCCAAAGTCAAGCAACATCGCCAAAACTGGAGGACTCGCTCGCCATCTACAGTTCATCATCTAACATGTTGGACTAAGGCACGAGATTGCCTTCCCTGCACAACGTACACCGTCGAAGGTCCGCATTTGACATGACGATCTGAGGTGGACGAGTGCAGCCATGGTCCTGGTGGTCGATGGAACCGACTGCTTAGGCCATGCAAGGTTCCTTTGGGCTGAGATCGCTCGCCCTTCGTTTAAATACATGGTGGGCGTAGTCGAAGGACCCTCCAAACTAATCAGTGGACACGATCGCCCGCCCTCAAAGGTTCGTCATCTAACATGATGGACCCGGACAATGCGATGCGTCACTACCCCCGTCTCAATGTATACAGTCTAGGATTGCCATCTAACATGACGATCCGAGGTAGAAGAGAGCTAAACTAGCCGCAGACGTGGAGTCGATTCATCCGACGACGCCCCGCGCAAGGACTTCTCCAGACCAAGACCGCACGCCCTTCGTTTAAATACGAGGCGAGGTGCAGCCTAACGGAGGACCTTCACAATAAAATGAGTCACGAGACAGACAATGTCGCTTGCGCACAAGACATGGTCATGGAGTCAGTCCATCGAACTCCGCGACTGTGCACGGTTCCTCAACGACGAAACCATCAAGTTTCTAAGAGGGATCGGAAAAATTATTTATTGCAGGTACAAGACCGAAGATAGCTCGCCAATCGATCAGATCGCCCAAGTCCGAAACCAAAATCCGCTCAACGGGTCGCCCATCTTCATCCTACATGATCGCCAGCAAGAACGACCTCACCCTATGTCTTCAACATCGGAGCAAGCTAGGGGGCAATTGTTGTGTCGAGAATTATACGTCTCAACAGGCGATCGCCTCAGAGACCGGGCGGCCGAGCCGGAGTCCAGCAGCCAAGACAAATTAGCCGACCGAAGGTCCCAGGACAAGTCTCGGTGCCGAGCGATCGACATCTAAGGCGATCGTCTCTCGGTACTTGGCGATCGACCCCTGGTGACCGACCAAATGACGACCGACTCATGCCACGCAAAGCCAACGATCGTCCAGTCGGAAAAGGCCTAAGCTCGGGACAGAAACCCACGTGCAGATCCGGAAAAAGTGCCGCAGCACATGGATCGTTGATCACAACCTGTCAGTATCTTTTCACCAACCGACAGACCCGCCGAAAGGTGTACAGTGGGACCGCCCGTGACATCAACTCAGGACGCGTGCCGGCTCCTCATTGGACCGCACGGCTGGCTGCCAGGAGCAGCCGCGGACTTTAAGGCAGACAACCCATGTGACATAATGACGATCGCCCCTTATTATATTACAAGATAGGCGATCGCCCGTCAGGAAAAGAGCATCTCAGCTCCTATAAATGGAAGGCTTCCTGCACTTGGACAGAGGCTGGGCTTTTTCGGTTCTCACTCTTGTCAAAGTTATACACTTCGGAAAAACTTCTCTCTCAGCACCTCTTACACGAAAGACGGTCGGCAGAGACGAAACCAGAACTCCCAGCAGTTCAAGAACTCAGAGCAACTCTAGTTCTTCCGGCAAGCACTCAACAGCTAGATAATAAGATCTTTTACACTCATTGTAATTAGATTCTTACATTAATACTTGTATCCCCGAATATTTGTATTAATAACATCTCGCGAGAGCATTCAAGCCCGGTCCTAACAAACCCGGTAAATCTTATGTTTTTTCCATTCCCTCGGACGTGCTCTCGCAATTTGCTGTTGCTCGACCATTCCAGCAATATATATCTTCGGATAATATTTCGGGCAACAACACCTTGCAATTCACCAACCCCAGATCATTCATCCAGGTCACATCGACCTTCTTCCCCGTTCCACAACACAACTGGACTCTCGGCTCGTTTGCAACACGTCGTCCGCCATCGGCCTAACCGTCGATCCCCAGCCGCAAACCCGACACCAACCACCGGCTAGTCTGATACAGTCTAGATTCCGGCCCGCCGTCTGCACCTAACAGTCCGGCCCACTCTGCCCAGCCTGCTGCAAATCGTAGCCCGACCCACGACCTAGAACCAGCAGCAGACATCCGACCCCTCCTTGATCCAGCACCGACTCTGACCCGTCCACGACATGGAGACAAGAACCCGAATTGTCGTTGCCCGTCCAACCCGCTGTCCATCCGTACACGATACGAACCCTCCATTTGTAGGGTTCAATCCAAAATAAATACAAAGCATAGATCCATACAAAATGTGATCATCCGAACCCCTAAAGAGGATCGATCAATGATTGTATAAACGATTATATGAAAGGATAAGAAACAGAAATCATACTCTTCAAATCCTTTGATTATTTTGTTGATATGACGAAAACAATCCCATATTTCTCAAATTTTTATTACTATTGCTACGTGTATGAAACCTTTAAAATGATTTTGCAACTTCTACCAACCTCCAAAGAACACACTTGCCGTGTGAATCATTCTCATCCCCTATTTCAAGACTAAATATCTTGATATTATTCATTGAACTATTCATCAAACCTTCTGACACACTAAATAAATATACCACACATTATTTAGCATGAAGACGAAGCTTGATATAAATATCATGGTGTTGGGAGGGGTCGGGGGAGGCTAAGAGAAATGAGTGAGAGTTGGTTCGTTCTGGTTCATAAAACAAACACCTGTGTGTCTAGTATAATAGATATTGGTTCGTTCTGGTCCGTAAAACAAACACCTGTGTGTCTAGTATAATAGATATACCTTTGTACATCTCAATACATCAATACAATTGTTATAATCCAATTAATTATATCAAATATAATTTCTGTAAGAAGTAATATGCATTAATGAATTACCCAACAAGTTAATTCACTAAGAGGATGAATCTTATCTTGGTATTTAATAGAGAGTGCTATGTGCCCATCAAGTTGCATATTGAGGTTTCCACACCAGTCGGTGATTGGATCGAACTACTCTAGTGACTAACTTAATGTCACAAGCACATCTCCTACTGAATGCTCAAATCAAAGGTTCACGTATACCTATCACAACCTTTGAATTCGGTCATTGACTATACCAGTGTGAAATCCATGTGACTGAATCGAGATGAGTCATGTCCGAGTATACCAATTGCATCAGCATACCTATAACGCGTGCTACCATAAATTCTTAGTGAAACAGGCACCATACATGTCAAAGTATATGTTATAAAAGTCTAAAATTAATGCCGAGTTAAATTTCATCGACTTGCGAACCTGTTTAGCATCTGAACCTAAACACTCTGAATACCAATCTCATTTTCTATAACAAGTGGAATATTTGCTCTCAGATGCATGAACTATTATTCTATATACTAAATCATACTGACAATGATATACAATAATATAGAAATAATAAATATATTTCATAAATATATGAGTGATGTTCACAATTACAATACACTCTCTCACTCTCTCATCCTCTAAGTGGCGTTCGAGGAAATATTCATAATAATCTCTCACTTGCACTCAATACCATAAATTATGGTATCTAATATCCATACTCTCCAGATCTCGCTTTAAGACCATCTGAGATAGTGGCTTGGTCATTGGATCAGCAAAATTATGTTCAGAGTCTACTCTCTGTAGTGAAACATATCACTTTTCAACCATTTCTCTCACAAGGTGATATTTTCTGTCAATATATTTGATATTTTCTCTCAACATGTTGTATTGTCGCATAATATTATAATATTCGGCAGTAATTTTTTATTTTATACTGTTGTATTGTACGCATTCAGTTGGAATTATACAAGTGGAGTTGTACTATATTTGGTGTTATATTATAAGTATTATATTGGATCATTGTGGAATTGAACTATTTTTGTTTGTCATCAATAACATTTTTATCAATTGTATGATACTTGGTGAGTTGCATTTTTTTTACTAAGTTTAGCATAACTAGCGCGCATTACATAGAGAGATAGCGCACGCTAGCTTACAGATGCAACATACGCCAAGGTTCAAGATTAGTGCATGTCAGGCCTAATCAGATAAGGATCCAGGCAGTGGCCGACAGCTTTCGACATGCATGTGTATGGCTGAGTCAATAGGCGTTTAGCGCACGCTAAAGGATAGGGCTAGCGCACGCTAAATGTAGATCAGTCCAAGAGAATCTATCATGTGGTCACTACTGCTTTCGGAACGTGATTGGATATTATTGGAAAAAAATATCCCAATTTTGATAAATACATCATACAGCCTGTCCCTACAACGAACTTCATACAACGCCTAAAGATGTATCCTACAGCTAAATGGAGATTCCAATAGTACAAAAAGAAAGATTGTTGGTTACAACAATGAAACTGTAGATACTTTATTCAAGGAAAGTAAAATACAATCCAGCAGGATTTAGACTTTGACCTTTAAATCACTGTGAGATAAGTCTTTCTTTATTCACAAAGTATTTAGAGTTTCAAAGGAGCATTTAATGCTGACAAGACACCATTTAATGCATCCAAAAAATTGTATACTGAAGAGCATTTAATGCGGATCAAAAAGAATATCTGAAGCACTAAATGCGAACATCTTTAATTCAAACATTCCACAATCCACCAATCCGATTTGTCTACATCTCACAACCGGCCAACTGCTATATTTATAATGGATCTATTTCCAAGATTATAAATAACCCAAGCAAGAGGACATTGCCCACTTACTGAAAATTGACTTACAGATTGGTCAAGAATCCAAAGCCTTCATTATCTAAGAGCAATCTATTTCTTCAAGCATACCACGCATATTCTTGAATGAAGAAATACCAAGTCCTCAACTGAGACAACACACTACAACGAAAACTTACAAAGCCTACAACTATTGTTCTGATTCCTATTAAGATCATTATCCCTGTGTGGACTAAGTTGAACTATTTCAACCTATGTGGGAAGAAGAGAGTTAGAAGACGATGTTAGGAATATGCCCTCGAATGCCACTCAGAGGATGAGAGAGTGAGAGCAATTGTATTGTAATTATGAATATTATATTTAATAAGGCAATTATTATTTCTATATTATTGTATATCACTGGCATTGTGATTTGGTATATAGAATAATAGTCCTTGCATTTGAGAGTGAATATTCTACTCCTTATGGAGATAAGGA
Organism: Orobanche coerulescens; assembly: GCA_033398695.1. Taxonomy (NCBI): domain Eukaryota; kingdom Viridiplantae; phylum Streptophyta; class Magnoliopsida; order Lamiales; family Orobanchaceae; genus Orobanche; species Orobanche coerulescens. The sequence goes on from CM065804.1 coordinate 26,538,863, forward strand.
GATAGGCACTAGAAGTGTTTAGAGTTCGAATGCTTAACTAGTTCGCAAGTCGATAAAACTTAACAGGACATTAAGTTTTAATAAGACTTGTATAACTAATGCTAGGATGTGTGCACGTCTTGATAGCATAGTTATAAGAATATTGGTGGGACCAGTATACTCGAACATGACTCATACTCGATTCAGTCACACGGTATTCACTCTCAGAGAGTCGATGACGAATCGAAAGGTTGTGATAGTATAGGTGGACCTTTGACTTGAGGGTTCAATAGAAGATGTGTCTGTGACGTTTAGTTTGTCATTAGAGTAGTTAGACTCATTTGCTTAATTGCTGAGTCGACCTCGAAATGCGGACTATACGGGCAGGTAGCAGTCTTTGCTGAACGCCAAGAAAGGATTCTATCTACTGTTAGTGAGCAGGCGAATGTCCTATACGGTTAATGGCAAATAAGATCATAAGTCTTTGGCCAAAGCATTCTGATATAGTCGTATTAGATACACTATTAATCAGTCGGTCTTGATTTGCATTAACACATGTATAGAGTTTAGTTAACAGTAGGGTTTGACTTTACCGTGACCCGAAGACTTGACCGGGACATCTGATGAAGGGTCTATACGTATATAGTATTCACGACATAATGGTTCTGGAATGATTCGTTCATTCGTTCTCAGTCGGGGTTTACAGTGCGGCCCGCCAGTGGCTAAGTGTTGCCCGCACTCATTAGTTCCTCCCAATGCCTACCGAGACGAACCTACGGAGTCGCGCAATAGGATCATTGATGGATAAATGTGAATTAATAATCTCTCTTATAATATTAGATATTAGATATCTAAGTTTGATTTATCGGATAAATCAAATAGCGGTCTTATGAATTGTAAGTAGGTTACTGGGTGATTACTTTAATTCATAAATTATATTTCTTAGAGAAATATATATTTGTGTTTGATATAATTAATTAATTAGATTAATTAATTAGTCCAAACACATTGGAAATAAAACGGATTCGTTCGACGAACATCCGGTACATGAGGGATTCGTTTTGACGAACATCCAGTACACGGGCCGAGTAAATTCGACCCGTCTTCTTGGAAATTTCCATTAAGGCTGCCCCCCTCCCTCTCTTGTCTCTTTTATACTTATTTTATGTCACTAGGTGACATATGTGAGGTGTATTTGATATCCTCAATCATGTGTTAAAGGAAGACTTTCATTTTTTTATAAATAAAAGTCTTTAAAAGGGAGAGAGAACAACTTCTTCTTGTATGAACTCAAAATCACGAATTTGAGAGAGAGAGTAAGGTTGAAAACTTCATCTTGATCTTAGAGACAAGATATAAGAAGAATACATTGAGAGAGAAAATTCATACAAGCTTCCCTAGCCGCATTCTTGAAGAAAGGAAGCTTGTCGATTTTTTCATCAAGTTCCGGCGTGTGAAGTAGAGGCATCTTGATTTAGGTGCTTGGAACGAAGGGCTCTTCATCATCATCATCATACGAAGGTTTTTCAGAGACATCATAGGTATGGGACTTTGATTCCTTGATCTTCGTATTTTTCTTTTCGTATATACGTTACTTGATCGATCCTCTTAGGGATTCTGTTATTCTTCCGCTGCATTTATTTTCTGTGGAATCCCAACAGTGGTATCGGAGCGAGGTCAAATATATCGTATATACGATCATCTTTGCATTTGGAATGTTATTTGATGATGTTTATGATTTAGAATCATAATAGATATAATCGAAGAAATTTAATCGTTCGTAGTATGTCAAGTTTCGACTATTTTATGTGAATTATAAATCTGAAAAATTTGTTTTTTGTTGATTTATAAGTTCTTCATGAAGTTAAGAAACTTTTTTGTTTTGGAAGCGAGTCGAAAAAATGAGTAAAACGGGGGTTAAACACGAATACCGCACGAAGACGCAAACGGCAGCAGCCATCGATCTTGCCGTGGCCGCCGAGAGTGACTCGGTAGGCTATCAGTAGCCGCCGCCACCGCTGGCAAAGGGGGCCGAGAGTGACTCGGTCCGGCGATTCTCGGGTTTTCGCCCGATTTTGAATCGCCGTGGCCTGGCCTCGACATCGATTTTCCGGGACTCCATTTTTGTGTTTATATTTCGTTGTAATAATTTTTGAAATTTAAATTGGATTTAATTGGATTTAATAAAATATTTGGAATATATTTTTATTAAGGAAAATTATTAGACGAGAATATTGTTTTGGCCGAATTACTTTGAACAGATTAAAATGACGATTATAAATATTAATTTGATTAATATTGTAGAAATTAAATAGATTAATTTTTATATTAATTGGATTAATATATTAATTGATTATTTAATTTCATTTACCGTTACATGTTGTATGGAATGCCTTATGTGATGGTGATATAGCTCGTGGACTTAGTTGTTGATTTGTTCGATTCGATATGGTTGTAAAGGCCATTTTGAGCCTATTTATTTTTACTAGAAAATATGTATTATAGGACGTATTGTTCAATGATGTAATTATTCATATGGCTATGACGAAGACCGAAGACGACCGACTAGAAGACGAAGAATCAATACTGTATTTTTCCTTTCTTTATTTGGCTTGGCCCAATGCTTAGGAAAAAGTCCATGAGCTATATGTTGGTAGTAACTAGGTTGCTATTTATTGTTTTTCATTTTGAATGATTGACAAACCACAAACCGCGCTTATAAACGGATTAATGTGCAAAGTGTAACATATAATCGCGTTAATACTCCCACTTACAAACACTAAGTTATAAAGGTTACGAGGTTTCCTACCCTCCGTCAAACTCATGGAAAATTGAAATTTAAACCGGAATATTATTCTTCCGAGTATGTCGGGGTAATATTTTTGGGGAAAGTTGATAAATTCCTAGAGTGCATTAGATGCCTTTGGTTGTGACAAATCAAACCCCTATAAACCTTATGTGTTGCCGGGTAAGATTCAATTGTCAGACTAATAGGAGTTGACGGTTTAAACTTAGATAGTTCAGCGAGCCATAGAAACCGAATGGGTTGAGGGCAAGTGAACTAGGGGTAAAAGAAGATCGAATCATCCATTAGATGGGTTGGTATTAGACACCACTTTATAAAGAATAATAGAATATAAACCGTATGGGTTGCCCTCTATTAAACTTTGTAAAGAAATCGATAACCACTATGAAGTCACCCAAGACTTCCGGATTTAACATGGGAGTGTGTAAATGCCGATAAAATAGTGGGAGCCGAGTTATGAATAAAGAAAGTCCTTAAATTCTTTACTCGGATCATAATTAAACAATCACTAACGAATCTCATATTATTCTCTGCAGTTAACAAAACTCTCAATATGACAATGAACCCACTCGCTATACTACTTGAAAAGAACGTCTGGTGGTCCGAACTATGTGGGTGGCCGGAACTTGAGGATTGTCCTAACTATGGAAATGCTGGGATACGTCTTGGAGGCGGACATCCCAGTGGCTCCTGCAAGAACCCGAGCCAATCAGGAAGATGTCGATGCCCATGAGAAATGGGTAAAAGACAACATAAGAGTGCGAGGGTACATGTTAGGCTCAATGACCAATGAGCTTCAACGTGCCCATGAAAAGATGACGTCTTCACGAGCCATCTTAGCGCACCTGGCTGAGCTCTATGGAAAGCATAGCCGAACTGCTAGATATGAGATATCAAAGCAATTATTCGGCGCTAGGATGAAGGAAGGAGAGAAGGTTGGGGACCATGTCCTCAAGATGATCTCGATGATTGAGAGATTGAAAGCTCTTGATTTTCAGATGCATGCATCTCTCCAAACTGACCTTATCCTGCAGTCACTTCCTGACTCATTTTCCCAATTTGTCATGAACTTCAACTGCAATGAGATTGCATATAACTTAGCTGGGCTAATGAACAAACTGACGACTGCCCAGTCTCAGATGAAGACAAAGGGAAAGAAAGCTGCACTTGTGATTTCTTCTAAGACTTGGAAGTCCAAGAATAAGAAGAAAAAGAACAAGAAGCAGTTAGGTCCGATAGCCAAGATCGACAAGGAAAGGGGCAAGGCCCCAATGGTTCAAAAGAGCAGAGGGGCCAAGAAAACGGATGTATGCCTCAACTGCGGTGAGCTAGGCCACTGGAAGAGGTATTGTCCAAAGCTTGACCGGAATGCGCCTTCAGGTACGGAACTACTAGTTTTAGAAACAAATTGTTCCGTAACTGTATATTCTACTTCTTGGATACTTGATTCCGGTGCGAGTTCTCACATTTGTACAATGAATCAGGATCTGGAACGAAGTAGGAAGCTGGATTCAGGGGATGTGATGGTCACCGTCGGAAGTGGGCATAGTGTCGAGGCTTCTGATATCGGATCTCTTATGTTGGATTTAGAATCTGGTTTTATTCTCACTTTAGAATATGTACTTGTTTTGCCCAAGGGGCACAAGAATATTGTATCAATTCCGGTCATGGACCGAAAGGGATTTCACTTCTTTATTGGAGATGGGTCCTGTCGTATTTATTTCAGAAATAAATTGGTTGGTACTGCTACATTATTAAATGGTTTATACCATTTAAATTTAAAGAATAAGACAAGTGTGAACACTATAACTAGGAAGCGTGGTAGGGATGAAACGAACCAAGCACTTAAGTGGGATCTTAGACTTGGTCATATCGGTTAGACCAAGGTTCATAAAATGGAGAAAGATGGGCTTACGGGTCCATTGGGATCAGATCCCTATCCAACTTGTGAATCTTGCCTTCAAGGCAAAATGACTAAGTTACCCTTCGCAGGACTTTTGAAAGAGCTTTGAAAAACTTGGATTGATCCATACCGACGTCTGTGGCCCTTTTGAAGTGGCACGAGACGGCTTTCAGAATTTCAGTACATTCACTGATGACCATACCAGGTATGGATTCGTGTACTTAATGAAACATAAGTCTGAAGCTTTTGATAAATTCCAGGAATTTAAAGCCCTAGTTGAAAATCAAACAGTAACCGTGTTAAGACTCTTCGGTCAGGCCAGGTGGTGAGTACATGAGTACCGAATTTGATGAGTTCTTAAAAGAACTAGGAATAGTGTCACAATTCACTCCTCTAGCTACTCCACAATTAAATGGTGTATCAGAAAGAAGGAACCGAACCTTGTTGGACATGGTTCGCTCCATGCTTAACTATACTGATCTACCGATTTATCTGTGGGGTTACGCGCTCCTTACTGCTGTGCATATATTGAACATATGTCCTTACAAATCCGTTCCTAAGACTCCCCATGAGATGTGGAGAGGTAGGAAACCAAGTCTTAATCACATTAGGATTTGGGGATGCCCTGCTTATGTCAAGAAGACTAAAGTAGAGAAATTGGAAACTAGGTCTGTGAAAGGTCGTTTCATAGGATATCCAGGGGATTCCATGGGATATCTATTCTACATGCACGAAGATCATAGGATCACCGTTGCTATACAATCACACTTCCTGGAAGATCAGTTTATTCAGGAAGGAGGGGCAGGTAGAAATATTTCTTTGGAAGAAATAAAAGAAACACCAAATGAGACACCTATGCAAGATATAAGAACCGAACCTTCTGAAATACAAATACAACCTCGCAAGTCTAGTAGAATTTCTCAATTACCTGAGAGGTATGGCTATCTGCATCAAGAGGAACTGGGTGTCCATGAGATGACAAAAAGTAGTCAAGAGAATGATCCTTCTACATACGACCAAGCGATGGTAGACGTTGACTCCACCAAGTGGCAAGAAGCTATGGAAGCTGAGATAGACTCAATGCATGCTAATCAGGTCTGGACTTTAGTAGATCGTCCTAAAGGCATAGTGCCTATTGGAAACAAATGGATCTATAAGAGAAAGACTGATGGAGATGGCAAGGTTGATACCTATAAGGCCAAGCTTGTGGCTAAGGGTTATTCCCAAAGAGAAGGAATCGATTACTTCGAGACCTTCTTGCCTGTAGCTATGATTAAGTCTATTCGCATGATGCTTGCTATAGCAGCCCACTTAGATTATGAAATATGCTAAATGGATGTGAAAACGGCATTCCTAAATGGATTCCTCGAGGAGGAGATTTATATAGAACAGCCTAAGGGATTCATATCTCAAACCAATATTCATAAAGTATGCAAACTTCAGCGTGCCATTTATGGACTGAAGCAAGCTTCACGGAGTTGGAATCTTCGTTTTAACGAGACAGTCAAAGAGTTTGATTTTGTCCAAAACGAAGAAGAGCCCTGTATTTACAAGAAGGTTAGTGGGAGCAAAATTGCGTTCTTAATACTATATGTAGATGACATTCTACTTATAGGAAACGACGTAGGAATGCTCAGTTCTGTGAAAGCTTGGCTTTCTAAAGAGTTCTCAATGAAAGACTTGGGAGAAGCTACCTATATTCTGGATATTCGTCTCTACCGGGATAGAGCGAAAAGAATGTTAGGTCTTTCCCAAGCCCTCTACATAGAAAAGATCGTGAAGCGATTTAGGATGGAAGATTCTAAAAGAGGGTTTCTACCTATGCAACATGGTGAAAAACTTTCCTTAGAGATGTGTCCTCAAAGTGAGGAAGATAGAAAGGAAATGAGCAAGGTACCTTATGCTTCGGCAGTAGGTAGCCTTATGTATGCAATGATTTGCACTAGACCGGACATTGCCTATGCTGTGAGCGTAGTAAGTCGGTTTCAGTCAAATCCAGGGCAGGAACATTGGACTGCTGTAAAGAACATTCTTAATTACCTAAGGAGGACTAAAGACTTGGTTCTTACATACGGCGGTGGAGAACTAAGAGTGATGGGTTATACAGACTCAGATTTTTCGGGGGACATGGATGCTCAGATGTCCACATCAGGGTATATCTTTACTCTGAATGGTGGGTCAGTTTCTTGGAGAAGTGCCAAGCAAAGTTCGTGATAGAACGAAAATAGTGTGCTAAAAACATTGTTAATTATAAGGTTTTAATGGATTTTATGTTGGCACACTTGGTTATTTTCCATATATTTATATTTTGGATGCAATTTACTTCACTTGGCAATTTGTTGTTTAATTTAGGTGTTTGATGGAGTTTTTAAGCTTAGGAATAATTTGGATCATAAAACGGACCAAGCCAAGGTGATTTGGGCTTAAATGAAGAAAATATCGCGCGACACTGGGTGGCCCAATGTCAGTTCGCTGACCCAGTGCCAGTCTTGTTACGAAAATAACCTTACTTGGGGCCCAAGAAACGACTCAAAAATCGCCCAATCAGTTCCACAAGGCAATAAATTGGTCCATATGCTGGAAAAAGGAATTGGAATAGATTTGGGAAGAAAGACTTCAACGAAATTAAAACTCAAGAAGGAAAGAGTCCTAATTAAAGAAGGAAACTATGAGATAAGGAATAATTATAAAAGGGGAGGAGGGCTGGAATAAATTAAAAACTTCTGGAACAGCAAATTCACGGCTGAAGGAGCAGATTCACGGCTGGAACAAAAGAAATTACGAGGGATGACCGATCCGATTTTTCGCCGGAGCAACCGAGCCGATTCCGACGTGGAAGAAGAAGACTATACCGTTTGAATTTCTTTCTTCTCATGTCTATCTTTAATTTGCTGTTTTCAAAAGCCAACATGTCCGACTAATTTTCCATTCTAGTTCTTAGTGAAGTTTGAAACCGTATTTGAATTATTCATGTTTTAATCCCGCAGCGTATTCTCAACTCGAATTCTCTTGAATTACTTTTGTGTTATTGAATTCACGACTATGCCATTTAATTTCTTGATTTGGTTTGGCCAACTAGATTAGGAGTTTTATGTCTTATGCTATAAATTGAGTTGTAATCCGTAATTGTTGCAATTTTAATTTCACAAGTAGCAAACAATTGATTTTTCCCAATTGGGTAACACAAAATCGAGATCCCTTAAGTCGAGCTTATGAACTTAATATCTTGCCTATTCCATTATTTTGGTTTTTAATGCATCTAGCGAGATTTGAAGAGCTTGTTTTGAATCCACCGTATAGATAGGTTCGATTAAAGAGCTTGTTTTAATTGAATAAACTTAAGAAATAATTGAGGTCAACAGAGCTTGTTGTTGGCTTCGGAATAGGAGTTCATGAGATTAGAGAAGAGATAAGCGCTGCATTGAAACTTGAATTAATTTGAAACGGTGGATAACGGAGCTAAGGACTAGATTATTCCTCAATTGATATTTTCAACTTTTTATTTCTTTTGTTTATTTTATTTTATCATACGCCATTTATTTTAGTTAAGATTAGAAACTGAAACCCCCCTCTCGTTTATTTTATTTTATTTTATTTTAATTGCTAAAAGTATTTAATCCTTAATTAGTATAATTGATTTACCGTTCTCCGTGGGATCGACCCTTACTTGCCGATACTACTAGTTAGTAGAAGTAATCTAAGGAAAAATATAAATAACTAATTTTGGCGCGTCACGACAGCACGGTCAAAATTTTGGCGCCGTTGCCGGGGAACGGTGTTAAATTAATTTTACTTATTTTGGGTTTAAAAACTTTCTGCAATTTCGACACTGGGTCACCCAGTGGCAGTTCTGGAAATTTATTATAATTGTCAGTTGTGCACTAATCCGTTTGTTTTAGTTTTGCATGAATACAAGGTCACGTGGAGATAAGAATTTACAATATTTTCCAGAAACCACCAAGCGAGATCGTGTTTTCAGGCAGAAAGCAAAAGAAGTCAAAGAAGCACTTAGGACTTTACATTTTCCCTCGAAACATCACCGAGTGAGCCGGAGGACGAAGTTGGAGTCATGGCAAATAACGCTGAAAAGACGCTGAAGCAATTAGCCAACCCGGAACTACCTCAACAACCACTGTGCATCACGATCCCGGCTACTGACAACAACAACTACTTTGAACTGAAGTCAGGGTTGATTCACTTGCTACCTGCATTTCATGGTCTATCGGGAGAGGATCCGCACAAACATCTCAAGGAATTCCATGTCATTTGTTCAAGCATGAAGCCGAACGGTGTCACCGAAGAACAAATCAAGCTTAGAGCCTTCCCATTCTCATTAAAAGATTCGGCTAAGGATTGGTTATTTTATTTACCGTCGGCCACCATCACAACGTGGAACGAGATGGAGATCTTATTTCTACAAAAATATTTTCCAGCATCTCGAGCGGCCAACCTAAGGAAAGAAATATGTGGTGCAAGGCAAATGACCGGAGAAACGTTGCATGAATATTGGGAACGATTCAAACAGTTGGTATCTCGATGCCCGCAACATCAAATTAGCGATCAACTCCTGATTCAGTATTTTTACGAAGGACTTAATCCGATGGAGCGAAACATGATAGATGCAGCAAGTGGAGGAGCCCTAGTTGACAAAACTCCCACGGCCGCAAGGGCTCTCATATCCAACATGGCGGCTAATTCACAACAATTTGGATGTCGCGATGCACCCATAAGGATGGTGAAGGAGATCCATGACTCGTCCCTTGAGGAAAAATTAAATGAGCTAACCACTTTTGTTAGAAAACTTGCTGTAGGTAATAGCACTCCAGTCGCACCCTGTCGCATTTGCAAAACCACGGAACATACAACGGACAATTGTCGGATTTTGCTTGATGAAATCGAGGCACATGCCAATGCAATTGGAACCGAAAATTCTTATGGGAGGAAGAACGATCCGTACTCAAACACATACAACCCAGGATGGAGGGATCACCCTAACTTTCGATGGAGAAATCAGCAAGAGGCGGCCCTACAAAATAAAGGACAATTCTACAAGCAGCCCACCGAAAATCCGACACCATCCTTGGAGGAGATGATGAAGACCCTTATGGCAAACACTATGCAGCTACAACAGGGCATGAATCAGTTCCAGCACGACACTAAATCGAGTATCAAAATTCTCGAAAATCAAGTGAGTCAACTAGCCACCACGGTGAGCCGCTTGGAAAACCAAAATTGTGGGAAATTGCCATCCCAACCTGAACCGAACCTAAGGAACGTGAGTGTTGTAACTCTAAGGAGTGGGAAGCAGCTTAAGGAGCCTAAGGAGGTGGAGGAAGCTGAAAACGAGGAGGAAAAAACCCAACAGATCAACCTGGGGCCTTGATCAGAATCGATACCCGGTGCGAAGCTGACAAAGAAGGTAAAATCGTCCAAAACTGCTCCTTTTGAGACTAACGAGTTACCTTTTCCATCTAGGGTCAAAAAGGCAGCGATCGTGAATAAAGAGAAGCAAATCCTCGACGTATTCCGAAAGGTTGAGATCAACATTCCCTTACTCGACGCAGTTCAACAAATTCCAAAATATGCAAAGTTTCTTAAAGACTTATGCACCAGCAAACGGAGGCTAAAAGGGAACGAGAATGTGGTGATGGGAGAAAATGTGTCCGCTGTATTCCAAAAGAACTTGCCACCAAAACGGGAAGATCCAGAGCTTCAAAGAGAATTACAGCCAATATATGAGGAATTATATGGAAAAAGTGAACCAGAGTTGGCCTTCGATGAGCATCTCAAGGGAGGAAAGTTTTCAATAAACACTCCGAGAAAGTTTGGTGTGGTTCAAGAAGACGAGTCATCAGTTGTACATTTATTGAGACCCATACCAAAACCTCCTTGGTGTGTTCACTAAAAAGGGAAGTTCTTCGTCGAGCCAACGACGTAAAAAAAAAGGCGCTTGTTGGGAGGCAACCCAATTTTTTTTTTTTACTTCTTTTATTTTTTTAGTCCAATTTTCTTTTTATTATTTATTTTTTATGCTAATTATATTTTAGGTAAGTGGTAATCTATTTCTTGTATTTCGTATTTTATTTCTACCTTTCTTTATTTTATTTTTTATTTTTTTATTATGCTATCCCTTTTATTTTTTTCTATTCTATTACTTCCCTTATTTTTATTTTTATTCTCTTCCTTCTCTCTTTTTATTTTTCTCTCTCTCCGTTTCTCTCTTTCTCGGTATCTTCTTTTTACTTTGCAACCCCTAACTTCTCCATCTCTCTTTTCAGTCGACATCAGCCCAAGCGCCGCCCGTTCGAGATCGCCTCAAGATGTTGAAGCTAATGCGACGGAGGTGCAATAAACATGGGATGGAGGACCGAACCGAGCAGCTGGAAGCCCTTCTCCCCCATTATCCCGGTGATTCCTACTCTAGACTTTTTACTATCTTTTATTTTTGTTTTTCTCTTCCTTCCTTTCTTTAGAGTCGTGTGCTGAATTTTAAGTTTGGGGAAATTGGAGTCGGAATGATTAATTGAATTTGGAAAGTGTGATGTAATATATTCAGAATTGTCCTTAGCTAAATTTGTGTGATTGAATCAAGTTCGTGTATTGGGGATTTAAGTATGGCCTGACATAGGAAATGAATATGATTGACTAGTTTGATTTTAATTAGGGTAGTTCACTAGTCTTGATTTTGGATTTGGATAAAAGTGTGAGGGATTCATGGCACAAGCCCTTTTTTTATTCGTGAGTTTTGAGTCGTAGAGCAAAATATATATATATACACATATATAAATAATTATACATATACATGCTCACTATTTCTTCTTGTGGGGTCGAACGTGCTGTGTTCATACTAGAACTTAATCAATTATTCATGTCAAGACTATGTCAGTGTTCTCATGCAGTAAAGTGATAAGGGCAAATTAGGAATAACCCACTTGGCTTATATTTTCCCACCTCGACATATTCATCATTAGAAGCCCATTTGGACCTAACCCTTATTCTTTGATCCACCACATTTTATTAGCCATTATCTATTTTTTTGGTGAAAATTCATCCGTTTGAACCCTTGGTCAAGGATTGGTTGTGAATTAGGTGTATAACAAGTCGGGGGAAGGACTAGAAATTATCAAAAAGTGGGTGGTGAAGTGAAAAAAAAAAGTGCTGAAATTAAGAAAAAAAAATAAAGGCCGAAACAAAAAAAAAATATAAAAAAAAATAGGGGGGCGGCCGTAAAAATACCCCCTCGAATGTTGTTAAAGCCATTGACCTCTATTGATCTTTCGTGGCTATGCGATTACATGTGCCTAAAAGGGGGCCCAAGGAAAGGATGGTGCTTCATTGCTTGTAGGATTTGCTATGCACTTAATTTCATGATTAGTCTTGACCAACGAATCCTTTATTTATCCCTTTTTATCCTACCCATACCTAAAGCCCCGTTACAACCATAAAAGCCCTTTTGATTATATGCATGAGTTCTTCTACGTAGTGGAGATTTGATTTTTGTGCGAGTATATGGTAAGGACACACCATGTTTTGACGTGAGTGATTGCTTAATAATCCCTATATCTACTTGAGCGAGAGTGACCCCTTGTGAGGCCATTGAATTTTCTCTCACTTGATGCCAATGAAGATGTTGAGATTGATTGAGGTACTTTAATTTTCCTCTTACTTGTTCATGATTATTTATTCTCCCTTGAATATGGCTATCATCTTGAATTTTTCAATACATGCTTCTTGAAATTCTTTCAATCGAATTATGCTTGAGGACAAGTATTGGTTTAAGTTTGGGGAGATTTGATAGAACGAAAATAGTGTGCTAAAAACATTGTTAATTATAAGGTTTTAATGGATTTTATGTTGGCACACTTGGTTATTTTCCATATATTTATATTTTGGATGCAATTTACTTCACTTGGCAATTTGTTGTTTAATTTAGGTGTTTGATGGAGTTTTTAAGCTTAAGGAATAATTTGGATCATAAAACGGACCAAGCCAAGGTGATTTGGGCTTAAATGAAGAAAATATCGCGACACTGGGTGGCCCAGTGTCAGTTCGCTGACCCAGTGCCAGTCCTGTTACGAAAATAACCTTACTTGGGGCCCAAGAAACGACTCAAAAATCGCCCAATCAGTTCCACAAGGCAATAAATTGGTCCATATGCTGGAAAAAGGAATTGGAATAGATTTGGGAAGAAAGACTTCAAGGAAATTAAAACTCAAGAAGGAAAGAGTCCTAATTAAAGAAGGAAACTATGAGATAAGGAATAATTATAAAAGGGGAGGAGGGCTGGAATAAATTAAAAACTTCTGGAACAGCAAATTCACGGCTGAAGGAGCAGATTCACGGCTGGAACAAAAGAAATTACGAGGGACGACCGATCCGATTTTTCGCCGGAGCAACCGAGCCGATTCCGACGTGGAAGAAGAGGACTATACCGTTTGAATTTCTTTCTTCTCATGTCTATCTTTAATTTGCTGTTTTCTAAAGCCAACATGTCCGGCTAATTTTCCATTCTAGTTCTTAGTGAAGTTTGAAACCGTATTTGAATTATTCATGTTTTAATCCCGTAGCGTATTCTCAACTCGAATTCTCTTGAATTACTTTTGTGTTATTGATTTCATGACTATGCCATTTAATTTCTTGATTTGGTTTGGCCAACTAGATTAGGAGTTTTATGTCTTATGCTATAAATTGAGTTGTAATCCGTAATTGTTGCAATTTTAATTTCACAAGTAGCAAACAATTGATTTTTCCCAATTGGGTAACACAAAATCGAGATCCCTTAAGTCGAGCTTATGAACTTAATATCTTGCCTATTCCATTATTTTGGTTTTTAATGCATCTAGCGAGCGAGATTTGAAGAGCTTGTTTTGAATCCACCGTATAGATAGGTTCGATTAAAGAGCTTGTTTTAATTGAATAAACTTAAGAAATAATTGAGGTCAACAGAGCTTGTTGTTGGCTTCGGAATAGGAGTTCATGAGATTAGAGAAGAGATAAGCGCTGCATTGAAACTTGAATTAATTTGAAACGGTGGATAACGGAGCTAAGGACTAGATTATTCCTCAATTGATATTTTCAACTTTTTATTTCCTTTGTTTATTTTATTTTATCATACGCCATTTATTTTAGTTAAGATTAGAAACTGAAACCCCCCTCTCGTTTATTTTATTTTATTTTATTTTAATTGCTAAAAGTATTTAATCCTTAATTAGTATAATTGATTTACCGTTCTCCGTGGGATCGACCCTTACTTGCCGATACTACTAGTTAGTAGAAGTAATCTAAGGAAAAATATAAATAACTAATTTTGGCGCGTCACGACAGCGTGTTCAGTTCGACTGCTATCTCTACATGTCAAGCCGAATACCAGGCAGCCACGGAGGCTGCTAAAGAAGCTTTTTGGATAAAGAAGTTCACTGAGGAACTTCAAGTGGTTCCTAACGCAGAGAAGCCCGTGACACTATTTTGTGACAACGACGGAGGCCGCACATGTGCTAAGGATCCTAGGGCTCACCACAACACCAAACATATTGCGAGAAAATATCATTTTGTCAGAGAAATGGTTCGGGATGGGAATGTTACACTGCAGAGAGTAGACACAACAAATAACGTTGCTGATCCGCTTACCAAGCCACTATCTCAGAAGGTCTTAGAGAGACATCTGGAGAGTATGGGTATTAGATACCATAGTTTGTGGCATTGAGTGCAAGTGGGAGATTGTTAGGAATATGCCCTCGAATGCCACTAAGAGGATGAGAGAGTGAGAGCAATTGTATTGTAATTATGAATATTATATTTAATAAGGCAATTATTATTTCTATATTATTGTATATAACTGGCATTGTGATTTGGTATATAGAGTAATAGTCCTTGCATTTGAGAGTGAACATTCTACTCCTTATGGAGATAAGGAGATAGGCACTAGAAGTGTTTAGAGCTCGAATGCTTAACTAGTTCGCAAGTCGATAAAACTTAACAGGACATTAAGTTTTAATAAGACTTGTATAACTGATGCTAGGATGTGTGCACGTCTTGATAGCATAGTTATAAGTATATTGGTGGGACCAGTATACTCGAACATGACTCATACTCGATTCAGTCACACGGTATTCACTCTCGGAGAGTCGATGACGAATCAAAAGGTTGTGATAGTATACGTGGACCTTTGACTTGAGGGTTCAGTAGAAGATGTGTCTGTAACGTTTAGTTTGTCATTAGAGTAGTTAGACTCATTTGCTTAATTGTTGAGTCGACCTCGAAGTGCGGACTATACGGGCAGGTAGCAGTCTTTGCTGAACGCCAAGAAAGGATTCTATCTCCTATTAGTGAGCAAGCGAATGTCCTATACGGTCAATGGCAATTAAGATCATAAGTCTTTGGCCAAAGCATTCTGATATAGTCGTATTAGATACACTATTAATCAGTCGGTCTTGATTTGCATTAACACATGTATAGAGTTTAGTCAACAGTAGGGTTTGACTTTACCGTGACCCGAAGACTTGACCGGGACATCTGATGAAGGGTCTATACGTATATAGTATTCACGACATAATGGTTCTGGAATGATTCGTTCATTCGTTCTCAGTCGGGGTTTACAGTGCGGCCCGCTAGGCTGGCTAAGTGCTGCCCGCACTCATTGGTTCCTCCCAATGCCGGCTGAGACGAACCTACGGAGTCGCGCAATAGGATCATTGATGGATAAATGTGAATTAATAATCTCTCTTATAATATTAGATATTAGATATCTAAGTTTGATTTATCGGATAAATCAAATAGCGGTCTTATGAATTGTAAGTAGGTTACTGGGTGATTACTTTAATTCATAAATTATATTTCTTAGAGAAATATATATTTGTGTTTGATATAATTAATTAATTGGATTAATTAATTAGTCCAAACACATTGGAAATAAAACGGATTCGTTCGACGAACATCCGGTACATGAGGGATTCGTTTTGACGAACATCCAGTACACGAGCCGAGTAAATTCGACCCGTCTTCTTGGAAATTTCCCTTAAGGACGCCCCCCTCCCTCTCTTGTCTCTTTTATACTTATTTTATGTCACGAGGTGACATATGTGAGGTGTATTTGATACCCTTAATCATGTGTTAAAGGAAGACTTTCATTTTTTTATAAATAAAAGTCTTTAAAAGGGAGAGAGGACAACTTCTTCTTGTATGAACTCAAAATCACGAATTTGAGAGAGAGAGAGAGTAAGGTTGAAAACTTCATCTTGATCTTAGAGACAAGATATAAGAAGAATACATTGAGAGAGAAAATTCATACAAGCTTCCCTAGCCGCATTCTTGAAGAAAGGAAGCTTGTCGATTTTTTCATCAAGTTCCGGCGTGTGAAGTAGAGGCATCTTGCTTTAAGTGCTTGGAACGAAGGGCTCTTCATCATCATCATCATCATCATACGAAGGTTTTTCTGAGACATCATAGGTATGTGACTTTGATTCCTTGATATTCGTATTTTTCTTTTCGTATATACGTTACTTGATCGATCCTCTTAGGGATTCCGTTATTCTTCCGCTGCATTTATTTTCTGTGGAATCCCAACAGACGAAGCTTCAATCTGTGTGAGAAGAAGCAAGTCAAAGAAGCTACAGCCAATCTGTGTGAACGACTCAAGCTACAGCCGACTGGATTAATCTATGTGAACGATACAACAATCAGCTTAGTTAAGATCATACAGTTGTGCACGACTTGATTTTAGTAAACTATTTATTCATATGTGGAGGATCTGTGGACATAGAGGGGTTTACCTCAAACCACATTAAACCTGTGTGTTATTACATCTTGTACTTACTGTTTTCTTATTGCGTGTGATTTATCGTATACTTACTCTCAAAATCCTATAAGCACCAAGTTGCAGGAGACTGTCTAGTTGTTGTACTTACAGTAACTTAGTTTAAGTCTTCCGCTAGGCATAACAAACTTCGAGAAGAAGTACAACTTATTTAACCCTTCTTCTAAGCTGTAAGTAAAGTATACAATGACCAACAAGTGGTATCAGAGAGGTCGATTCTAAAAAGAATCGGTCGATTTTTAACCTGAATCATATCCAAATCACTAGTTTTCGAAAGCTTAATTTTCGTATCTTTATCATTGATCTTATATTATTGTAATGGATACATCAAGGATCAACAAAGTTCCCATTTTTTCTGTTAATGAGTTTGATGACTGAAGAATCAGGATGGAAGTCCATCTTACTGCCATGCGCGAATAGTTGATGTTCGTGATATAGGAATGACCTATCACCATTATGAATGTCAACCCAGCTGCAAGGGTGGAAGGACAACCCCATGTAAAAATGCTCGAAGAAGAAAGGGAACAGTGGATAACTGACGAATGCAAGTGTGTAAATCTGGACAACGTCGCCAAGAATGCGCTATTTGTCACTCTAAAAAAAGGCACATTCTGGAAGGTTTAGAGCTGTAAGGAAACTAAATAAATCTGGGAAAAACTTAAGTTAATTTGTGAGGGAACTAAGCTTTCGAAGGAAAATAATAAAATTCCAAAACTCACTCAGCAGTTTGAATCTTTCGAAATGAAAACCACTGAAACACTTGAGGAATTGATCTCAGATTCACTGGCATTGTCGGTTAACTTGAATCGTGTGCACCCAAAATGAGAAAAATCTCAAAATCTTTAGATCACTCCCTGCCTGTTGGGACATTAAGCACACAGCTATGTGCGTGTCTTGCAATCTTCAGGATATATCTACTTTTGACCTCTTCATTGACCTCAAAGCTTTTGATAATGATATTGACAAGAGAGGAAAGGCTGAAGAGTCCCCTACCAAGACTATAGCACTGGCGGCTGTATCCGAAAAGAGACGCAGCTCTGCCCCCAGCACATCCAAAGCCACTGATAGTGATGATAGCATCCTGTCATAAGACGAAATGGCTTTGCTCATGCACAAGTTCCGGAAATTCAGAAATTCGAAAAGGCTCCCTACAAGCCTAAACCCTTCAATAAGGTGAGCATAGAGTCACCATCTTCTGGAGACTCTAATTTATGTTATAATTGTAGGAATCCAGCACATTATGTAAATACATGTCCTCATCCTAAGGTACAGAAGCTACGAGAGTCTGAGCAATAAGTGAAGTAAGTTGTAGACACTGATCGGGGGATGAGTTTTGGACCATTCAAAAAGCCCATGAGTTGCTTAAACAAGAAAGCGCATAGCTCTCTCTTTTCAACCTAGAGCTGAATGATGAAAATGACTTGCTGAAAGTCAATTACGAAAACATGTGTTTAGATTGTGAAAATAGCAAGGTCACTCATGAAAACACATGGAAAGCAATCATCAACTTACAATTGAACTAAATAAGGTAAAATCTTATAATCAATATCAGAAAAATTGATTATATTTTACTGGAAGCTAAGATACAACTTCTCGAGAAAAGAAAAGGAGAACTCGAGACCATCTTCAAGTCATTTGAGAAATCATCTAGGAGGATGGAAGACATCCTGAGTGTAACACCCCAAATCACTTAAGGGACGTTACATGCCGTAGAACCCTCATAAGGTCTACCAGGCTAACACACGACACAAATACCACAGACAAATCCCATAAGACAAATTCACCATAGTAAAGTAGGGCCGTGGCCTCGGCCAAAACATTTCACTCGAAATACATGAAAGATAAGTTAAAACCAAGTTCATTGCCCACGCATGGGACTTTAGCCGAATTTAAAAGTAACCAGTCTAAGGCCCTGTTCTTTTGGACTTATTTTTCGATTTTCGATTCGATTGATTGATTGATTCAATTCAGTCCATTCGATTCGATTCGATTCAGTCCATTCGATTCGATTATTTCGGTTCTTCTTCTTCTTATTATTATTATTATTATTAATCTTAATTATTATTATTATTGTTATTATTACTAATAATATTACTATTATCGTTGTTGTTGTTAATTACTATTATTATTATTTACCATTATTCTTATTATTATTTATCCTTAATATATATTTCATTCGATTCGATTCGATTGATTCGATTCGAATCCATTCGATTCGATTCGATTGATTCGATTCGAATTCATTCAGTCCAAAAGAACAGAGCCTAACTCCGACACCCAAGAAAATATAATGACAAGACATAAAACATAGACTCGAGCCTCATCATCACACTGGGCCCTCATTTGCGTGCATATCCCGCGCCAGCTCCTCGTCTCTTCCGATACCTGAAATGCATAAGATGCATTTTCCCCATTTAAGGGGTTAACATTCGAATAGCTAGTGTAAGTACACAATTACACTACATTATATACATACATGATTCAACGCAAGCAAACCATTTTAGGAAAAACATTTGCAAACAATATTCCGGAATATCATATTTACATCTAAAACAGTAAATTCTCAAGTTTTCCATATCACAACTATCCACGCTTGGTAACCCATGGCCGTACCCATTAGTATCGGCCCCTAGAGGCCCCGTCGAACCATCCCCGGGTGAGAAACCACTTCCGTGGCCATACCCATTAGTATCGCCCCCCAGAGGTCTCGTCGAACCATCCCCGGGTGGAAGAACAACAACATACGCACCCAAGTC
This sequence comes from Orobanche coerulescens, assembly GCA_033398695.1. Classification (NCBI taxonomy): domain Eukaryota; kingdom Viridiplantae; phylum Streptophyta; class Magnoliopsida; order Lamiales; family Orobanchaceae; genus Orobanche; species Orobanche coerulescens. The sequence continues at coordinate 26,558,119 of CM065804.1, forward strand.
CACTCCCGTGGCCGTACCCATTAGTATCGGCCCCCAGAGGCCACACATGCCATCCCCGGGTGGAAGAACGACAACATAACCATGCAATAACACAATTTACATCATTGTTGGCCACTAAGTATACTGGATACAGCTTGGAAAGTAGTTTAAACAACAAGCTGTACTGATTTTAAATCTGATTGCGTAGCGGAAGTCTTAAATACAGTAAGTTGCTGTGGATACAGCAACTCGATGTGCAGTGTATACTTAAATAATCACAGTAATTAAAATAAGTAAGGCAGAAGGTAAATAACGCAGTATTTAAAGTGGTTCGAGGTAAACCCCTCTACGTCCACTGCTCCTCCACACAGGAGTAAAAACTTTATTATAATTACTGCGTACACAACTACGTAATTATAACAATACACAATCAATATATCATTCACACAGATTGATATAAAGATCTTAGCTTCAACTGTTCACACAGATTAGTTTGAGCTAATGCTTTGACTGGCTTCTTCACACACAGTTCTGAGGCTTCGTCTTCTTCGATTTAATTCCTTCACACACAGTTTCGGAGAAGCAAAGATTACTCAGTCCACACAGGGCTGATCTGGGTTTGTTCAAAGGATAGAACAGGGTATGAACAACAACTTTGACTTTCTGAGATTTTAGCTGATGATGTGTTGTTCAAGTTGTTGAGCACTGTATATCTCTTAGATCTGAGTTGCAGTAAGCTTTGGAGATATGTTTTGCTCTGAGTATTTCTTTGTAAGCTTGATCGTTCAGTAGTTCAGTAGTCTTCAATCTTCAAACTCTGGAGATATATATAGTCTCTGAAATATATTCGTTAGGATAAATTTGTTGAGCACGATTCCGTTCCAACGGGATGAAAAGCACGATCCAGATTTTGCAGGATTTGAAGATCTTCTGACTTACAGTATTTAAATACTTTATCCTTGAGTATTTAAATACTTATTTATCAATGGGACTTGACTTCTAGTGAGAACTGAAGATTACTTCTTTGTCCTTTTGAGAGCTGTATGGAAGGATTACGTATTGTCAATTCGAGACAGCGTCCATAGTCTTTATAAGTCTTCTTTGCTGTACGGAAAGGTTCCTCTATATGCTGGATCTATGACAGTCCTTCGATACAGGTTGACACTTCAATTTATCGATACAGTTTCCTTACTGTATTGAGGATTGGCATATTGTCAAAACCTCTTAACATCACTATTCGATACAGGGATTGTCCTGGCTGTTTCGATACAGGGTATTTGTTATCCCAACAATTTCCCCCTTTTTGACAATTCGCCAAGACTTTAAATCTTTCAAGTCCTTCTTGATGATGCCAAAACCTTCTTCATGAAATAATCTTCTTTGATGACTTCTGGCAGATTTCTTGGTCTTCTGTCAAATGATCTGGCTTTCAGTAACTTAGACTAATTTATGAACTGCTCGCAGGCGAGTTCGATACATCTAAGAATTTTTACAACTTAAGCTTATGATTGGCGCGTAGGCACAATCTTACAATGTATTCTAGATGCATACAACTGAATCTATGAACTGTTCGTAGACAAGTTCGTACAGCTTAATTTTTCAAACAAGTTTCTATACTTGTGATTGTTATTTAACATTTTAAGTTATGTAATCATACATTATCACAGTAGATTACGAGTTGTAATATTTCAAGACAGGCAAACATTTTTATTGATATTCAAAAATAAAGTACAAGGATTGTTGTTTTGAAAGAAAAAATTACAAACAAAAATTACAAGGATTTCAGCTCCTATAGTCCGCGTGTCTCCATGGCTTTTTCCCTGGGTCATTTTCGGTTCCACGCCACCAGTGCTGTAGGGAGTCGTTGCCTCGATCTAGGTATATTGTTCTACCATCATATGATCTGTCGAAGGCAAGAATCCAGTCTTCTGGATGGGTAATCCGATCTCCTTTTCTATGCTTGGATTTCATTTCGATTTGGAGAGGAAGCATTCCTTCTTCTAACATCTTCGTAAATTTGTCTGCAGCCTCTGCTAATGTCTTATAACCTTTAAAGATGGCGGATTCCCTGACGAGTTTAACAAAATATCTCATCAGTTCATTTTTCCTCCATTGCTTCACTTCTTCGGCAGAGGGATGGCGGTTGGTTGGCAAACGAATTTCAGAAGGTCTTTGAATTAACCTTTGCCATGGGACATTGGGATCATGAAACTCAGGTCGGGAACCTGAAATCTTGACACTTTGAGAGGGAGGGGCTAGTTTGTTCAATTCAGCGGTAATGCTGTCTTGAGCAGCATTAAATTCCATTTCGTGCTGAAGCCTTATTCTCCTAGCAGCTTCTCTCGATTCTTCCCCCTTTTTGGCCGACATCTTCACCAAGCCTCTCGACACAGCTAGATTCAACAAGCTTAGACAAGAATTGGGAATGCTACATCCCGACTCCCTGTAAGTAATTTACTGTTTTTACTCAACAATTGAGGGGGAATGCTGTAAGACCCAAGAATACAGTATCCACCATTAATTATCTATACACTCGGAGCCTTCAATACAGAACTGTAGGGAACAAAGACATATGAATCATCCTACAGCTGACGTGTGCAATAATTAAGGGGGAATACAGTATGACCCATGAATACAGCATTAATCCAAAAGTTACTGTATGGAATTAAAACCTATATGTACCTTTTAAGGGGGAATGCTGTATCGTCGCGGATACAGCACATACTATAGGATTTCGATTCAGTATATATATATATATTATAATATTTCATTTTAAAATAATTTTTGTCCACGTGCCCTGTTTTCATGTCAAACGTCATTTACATTAAATGCCTTACACGACATCTGGACAACTGAATCTCAAAAACCGTCGTTTCAGGCATTTAGGGTAACAACATATGTCAGAAGTGGGACCCGCTCATATTTTTAACATTTTAATGGATAAGTGTACCAGTTACACTGAGTCTATCTTGACCGTTCATTTCAAAAACCGGTTTCCATCCCTTAAATCTGACCATTCGTTCTCTGAGAAACCCTTCTTCGCCGCCCACTATAAAAGGACTGATACTGCCATTAGAGACTTTTTACGCTTTCTGCAAAATTTAAGAGTACTCAAGCAAATAAAGCCTACAAGTTTTCTTTGCGTTTTACTGCAAATTTCTTTTAATCTTCTTCATATTTTCTTGAGAATCAACAATGGCTGCTCAGACCTCTGCCACCGCCCTCAAGAAGACCTCGAACTTCATAGACGGACAGATATTCTCCAGATCTGTCATCATTGAACGTATTCTCTTCTTCATATTTTCTTGAGAATCAACAATGGCTGCTCAGACCTCTGCCACCGCCCTCAAGAAGACCTCGAACTTCATCGACGGACGGATCTTCTCCAGATTTGTCATCATTGAACGTATTCTCACTGAAACTAATCACGTCGAACCCATGGAGTTCATCATCACTAGGATACGTCAACAAGGCCTCTACCGCCTTGGAATTCACACCGCCGAGAAATACGACGTCCATCTGGTTGAGGAGTTCTACTTCAATGCCGCCGTTCGTTTTCTGTCGCTGGACCAGGGAGGCCACATCGCTGATATCACTGCTATCATTCAAGGAGTGGAGATCTGCATCAATCGAGATCTTCTTCAGAACATTTACAGGCTACCCGCTGATGGCCTGACCATGGAAGAACTTGAGACTTTTGGGTCTCAAGAGCTGATAACCAAGTACTATGGCTTGTTCACAGGTTCACCTACAGTTGATGAAGTTCACACCACCTGTCACAAGAAGAACTTTTGCTTGCCATACGTGTATCTGCATGATTTTTGTTATAGTCTGCGTGTCTCCATGGCTTTTCCCCTGGGTCATTCTTGATTCCACGCCACCAGTGCTTTAGGGAGTCGTTGCCTCGATCTAGGTATATTGCTCTGATACCACTTGTTGGCCACTAAGTATACTGGATACAGCTTGGAAAGTAGTTTAAACAACAAGTTGTACTGATTTTAAATCTGAGTGCATAGTGGAAGTCTTAAATACAGTAAGTTGCTGTGGATACAACAACTCGATGTGCAGTGTATACTTAAATAATCACAGTAATTAAAACAATAAGGCAGAAGGTAAATAACGCAGTATTTAAAGTGGTTCGAGGTAAACCCCTCTACGTCCACTGGTCCTCCACACAGGAGTAAAAACTTTATTATAATTACTGCGTAAACAAATACGTAATTATAACAATACACAATCAATATATCGTTCACACAGATTGATATAAAGATCTTAGCTTCAACTGTTCACACAGATTAGTTTGAGCTAATGCTTTGACTGGCTTCTTCACACAGTTCTGAAGCTTCGTCTTCTTCGATGCAATTCCTTCACACACAGTTTCGGAGAAGCAAAGATTACTCAGTCCACACAGGGCTGATCTGGATTTGTTCAAAGGATAGAACAGGGTATGAACAATGGCTTTGACTTTCTGAGCTTTTAGCTGATGATGTGTTGTTCAAGTTGTTGAGCACTGTATATCTCTTAGATCTGAGTTGCAGTAAGCTTTGGAGATATGTTTTGCTCTGAGTATTTCTTTGTAAGCTTGATCGTTCAGTAGTTCAGTAGTCTTCAATCTTCAAACTCTGTAGATATATATAGTCTCTGAAATATATCCATTAGGATAAATTCGTTGAGCAAGATTCCGTTCCAACGGGATGAAAAGCACGATCCGGATTTTACGGGATTTGAAGATCTTCTGACTTACAGTATTTAAATACTTTATCCTTGAGTATTTAAATACTTCTTTATCAACGGGACTTGACTTCTAGTGAGAATTGAAGATTCCTTCTTGTCCTGTTGAGAGCTGTATGGAAGGATTACATATTGTCAATTCGAGACAGCTTCCATACTTAGTCTTTATAAGACTTCTTTGCTGTACGGAAAGGTTCCTCTATATGCTGGATCTATGACAGTCCTTCGATACAGGTTGACAATTCAACTTATCGATACAGTTTCCTTACTGTATTGAGGATTGGCATATTGTCAAAACCTCTTAACATCACTATTCGATACAGGGATTGATTATCCTGGCTGTTTTGATACAGGGTATTTGTTATCCCAACAATCATTCGCATCAAAACCCGAAACACATAATGGAATGTAATACATGTACTTTCCCTGGATAAAATGAAGCGAAGGAAACGGTGATAGAAAAGGTTTCGGTCCGAACAATCTTCATAAATTAGTTCCTAGCACAATAACGGTATACAAACAATCTCAATATTGTGAAAACGTAGGAATTCATCCTAGTTCTACCCGATGGGACAATTCGTCGAACACTACGTGGTCATATAAGATCCTAATATATGAACGGTGGAATCCTTGAAGTTTAATCCGCAAAACTATATTGGAAACAAGGAATCACGACTATACAATTGTATTCTAACACCTCATCGAAGCTGGATCGGTTTCAAATGAAAAATCATGACAAAATCCCGAAATTTCCAAAAGTTAGGGTTGTAAGGAAAAATACCTCGATTTGAAGATGAACAATGGATGAATTGATGCTAGGGTGATGATATGATGATCTAAGACTGCTTCTCAACTGAGGTTGGATGAAATCGGATGAACCCTAGGTTAGAAAAGTCGCTCCGTAGAGAAGGAGATGAAAGAAAATGAGAAGAAAACCTACTACCCAGTTTATATGCTGGGCAGCGTTACGGCCGTAACACCAACACCATTACGGCTGTAATGGTGTTCACGGCCTAACTGTACAATTTCCTCATACACATTACGGCCGTAACGAAAGGGATATTACGGCCATAATGCAGGCCAGCCTGATTTGAATTGCCAACAACTGGAAAGAAAGCAAAGCATGAGGAACGAAGCCACAGATATACGAAGATCTTACAGACGAGATAAACATAAGATCCAACACAAGTCTCCGGTCATCCAAAGGTCGGAATAGGACGAGTATTAACAACGACACCCAAAATAATAATAATTTGCAAAAATGACCCAAACGTCTGAATTTCACGATACAACGTTGGATTTACAATCCGAAACTCACAACATGAGCAACTCAACCATAAGAACTCATGGAAAAAGGAAAATAACGAAATCGAACGAGTTTTACGAGAATCAAACGTACATGCGATAAAATATAGCTCAAGACGAAAATACGTAAAAACATCTCCGAAACTCGTCCAAATGGAAAAAATTTCAAGAACAAAATAGATTTAGAATACCAAAATAGTAACAAGTGAGTGGACCGAAATGAACATACTCCAGAAATAGAAATTACCAAAAATAGAAAGTACGGATATTACATTCTCTCCCCCTAAAAATAAGTTTCGTCTCGAAACTTACAATGCGAATAACTCGGGGTATCTCGACTTCATATTCTCTTCCGTCTCCCACGTGGCTTCCTGGGATCCATGCCTTGACCATTGCACTTTAACCAAAGGAATGGTTTTGTGCCTGAGTTGCTTCACCCGACGCTCTAAGATCTGAATCGGCCTCTCCTCGATGGTAATGTTGGGTCCCAACTCGATTTCTCCAAAATTAATAATATGGCTCGGGTTCGGTACGTACCTCCTAAGCCGAGAAACATGAAACACATTATGCACGTGACTCAAGGACGGCAGCAAGCCTAATCGATATGCAAGATCTCTTATTCTCTCCAAAATCTCGAACGATCCAATATATCTTGGACTAAGTTTACCCTTCCAGCCGAAGCGGTAAACTCCCTGTGTCGACGATACCTTAAGCAACACATGGTCTCCCACCTCAAGCTCCAACGGCCGGCGACGCGTCTCGGCATAAGACTTTTGTCGACTCTGGGCCATCAATAACCTATCGCGAATAAGAGCAATCTTCTCTCTCATCTCAACTATCATATCGGGCTCGATGCCAATTAGCTCAGATGCATCATCCCAACACAACGGCAATTTGCACCTCCTCTCATACAATGCCTTAAAAGGTGCCATTTTGATCGAGGCGTACCAACTATTATTGTACGTGAACTCGATCAATGGCAAGTGCGACTCCCAATCATCCTTTCAATCTAAAGCATAGGCTCTCAACATATCCTCCAGCATTTGTATCGTCCGCTCTGACTGCCTGTCTGTCTGAGGGTGGTAGGATGTACTGAGTCTCAACTTAGTCCCCAAAGCTCGATGAATAGCCTGCCAAAAATGTGATACAAACCGACCATCTCGATCCGAAACAATACTCCTAGGAGTCCCATGTAATCTCACGATCTCTGCTATAAACACTAGTGCTAGGATCTCCGGCTCCCAAATATCCTTAATACCCAGAAAATGAGCTGATTTGGTTAGTCGATCGACATTAACCCAAATCATGTTCATTCCAGTCCGAGTCCTAGGCATACTGGTAATGAAATCCATAGAAATGTCCTCCCACTTCCACTCCGGAATGGGAAGTGGTCGTAATAACCCCGCGGGCCGCTGATGCTCAATCTTAACCTACTGACAGGTCAAACACTTCGCCACAAACTCACTAACATCCGTCTTCAAATTGCTCCACCAGTAGTTACTCCTTACATCCTTGTACATTTTGCTCGTACCAGGATGTATGGAGTAAGGTGTAGTATGAGCTTCACTAAAGATCTTATGTCTCAACTCAATATCACCCGGTGCATATAATCTGCCGCGGAATCTCAAAACTCCATCATCCTGAACCACAAATCTAGGGGCTTTCCCCTTCTTCACGTCATCCCTTAATTGGACCAAGAACGGATCATCATACTGCCTTGCCTTGATATCATAAACCAAGGGCGAGGTGATTTCTAACGCACATAACTGACCCTGGACTCTCTGAACCCAAACCTCGATATCCTGACAAATCAAATCCCGCTGAATCCTGCTCTGAGGTGTGAGTACCTCTAACATCTGTAGCGCCATCGGCTTACGACTCAACGCGTCTGCCACTTCATTAGCCTTACCCGGATGGTAAAGTATATCGAGGTCATAATCTTTAATTAGCTCCAACCATCTACGCTGTCTCATATTCAACTCCTTTGGACTAAAGATGTACTTCAGACTCTTGTGATCCGTAAAAATCTTACACGATGACCCATATAGATAATGTCTCCAAATCTTTAAGGCGAAAATGACCGCAGCTAACTCCAAGTTATGAGTGGGGTAATTCGCTTCATAAGGTTTCAACTAGCGGGATGCATAAGCAATGACTCTATCTCTCTGCATCAAAACACATCCAAGCCCTAGGCCTGAAGCATCACTATAAACCACAAAATCCTCATTCCCCTGAGGCAATGCTAAAACAGGTGCGGTAGTCAACCGTCTCTTCAACTCATCAAAACTATTCTGCCTATCTGCGGTCCACTCAAACTTCTAAGTCTTCTGAAGTAACTGTGTGAGTGGTCTAGCGATCTTAGAAAATCCTTCGACGAATCTACGGTAATAGCCTGCAAGTCCCAGAAAACTTCTCACTTCCTTCAGATTCTTAGGTGGTTCCCATGCCATCACTGCCTCTATCTTCTGCGGATCTACCCGAACTCCCTCCGCCAAAATCACATGCCCGAGGAATATCACTTCCTTGAGCCAAAACTCACACTTAGAGAACTTCACGTACAACTGATCAACTCTCAAAATGTCTAGCATAATCTGGAGATGTAAGGCATGCTCCTCCCGACTCCGGGAATAGATAAGAATGTCATCGATAAAGACGACTACGAATTTGTCCAGATAATAAAAAATTTGTGCATCAACTGCATGAACACTGATGAGGCATTGGTTAGCCCAAAAGGCATAACCACAAACTCGTAATGGCTATATCTCGTCCGAAAAACAGCTTTAGGTATATCACTACCCCGAATCCTCAACGGATAGTAGCCCGATCGTAAATCAATCTTTAAGAAGACTGATGCTCCCTGAAGCTGATCAAACAAATCGTCGATCCTGGGCAAAGGGTACTTATTTTTGATGGTTAACTTGTTTAATTCTCGATAATCGATGCATAAACGAAGTGATCCATTCTTCTTTTTAACAAAAAGTACAGGTGCACCCCAAGGCGATGCGCTCGGTCGAATATAGCCTTTATCTAACAACTCTTCCAACTGTTTCTTTAACTCTAACATCTTAGACGGTGCCATACGATACGGCACTCGAGAAACAAGAGCCGCGTTCATCTCTAGATCAATAGGAAACTCAACCTCCCGCTGTGGTGGTAATCCCGGCAAGTCATCCGGAAATACATCGGGATACTCACTAACAGCTAGAATCAATGACAAGTCAACCCCACCATTATCCGTATTAAAAGCGCAACACCAGTAGCCTACACAACCCTGGTTCAGAAGTTTCATCGCCTTCAAGGCACTAATCACACTTCCCGATCTACCCGGCTTACATCCAACAAGTGTATGCTTTGTGCCATCCCCAACCACTATCGAGATAGTACGAGTCCGATAGTTCATAATGGCACCGTGACGATCCAACCAATCATCCTCGAGGATCAAATCCTCACCCTTAAGGTCTACAACAATGAGGTTCGAGGGCCAATCTCGGCTCCCGATCCTCACTGGGCAATCTCTAACTTCCCTGTTCCCAACCATACAATCTCCACTAGGCATACCCACTACAAACGGTTCACACTCGAACAAGCAGTCAAAACCAATACGACACACACAATCCGAAGCAATAAAAGAGTGGATAGCACCCGAATCAAAAAGCACCAAAACTGGATGAGAAATGATCTGAGTGGTACCTGACGCCACCGGAACGTCTGCCTCCTTTGTGCACCTCATCTGATACAATCGAGGGTGAATTGAGCCCGAACTCAATGCTGCACGACGATCCGGCTGACCCCGACTCCTACCACGGCCCGAACTCTGAGGAACATGAGTAACTGGAGTACTGTGCTCCTTGTGAACGGTGGTGGTAGTCGGAGCTCTGGCGGCCCTCGTGGCCCTCTCGCAATGAACTGCCCGATGCCCGATCTGTCCACAAGTAAAGCAAGTAACTAATGGAAATGGGCAATTCTTCATCACGTGCTGATACAGACTGCAATTAAAACAAACTCTATCGCCAGATGCAACAGACTGGACTGAACGGTTACCCTGAGATCCACCGGCCTGATGAAACGGCCTCTTCCTAGATGTAGGAGCAGACCGAGACCTCGAAAACTGACCAATCTTGCCGGCTGAAAAAGTGCCAGTAGTCTTCTTCTTCTTCTTAGCTTCGGAACCCGACTCTGATTCCGGGACAGCCATCTCAATTGCTAGGGCGCGATCCTGGTATTCATTCAAGGTGGCACACATGAGCAGTGCCATACTCTGCCTGATATGCGGCTTCATGTGCATATTGAAATAACGGATTTTATCGGCCTCAGTCCTCACCTGATCCTTCACGAATCCCAACAGCTGATTGTAAGAGATAATGACCTGAGAAATGGGCACATCCTGAGATATGGCAGTGAAGAACTCCACAATCCTACGTTCTTTGACCGGCGGTAGACAATATTCTACTTCCATAGCAGTCTTAAATTCCTCCCAAGTGGCTGGACGGTCTCTAGGTGCCACGACCTCCCACCATTCCGCAGCTTCCTTATCCAGGAGATACTGAGCAATATGTACCCTCTTGTCATCGGGACAAGCTATGGCATCGAAGGTTCTGCCTAACTAAAAAAGCCAATTCTCCCAACCGACGGAGTCAGAAGATCCAGAGAAATGAGGAGGGTGCATCTTAGTCACTGTCTGAAGCCACTTATTAGCTTCTTCCTCATGAGTCGGGGGCAGATTCTGGCGTCCTTCTTGAGCTATCTGGGCAAGCTGAGCTACCAACTGCTGAAGTATAGCAGTAGCTCCCATGTCGGCATTAACACCCGACGACTGATCCTGAATAACTGACAAAGCCTGCTGCCCGTCAGAACTCAGAGGTAGAGTGTCCGACACTGAATGAGAGGCCAAAACTGCAGAGGACTGAGAAAGTGGAGCTTCCTCATTATCTGCACCACGACCACAGCCTCGGACGTGCCCCCTAGCTGATCTACCGCGACCTCTCGACATACTGAAGAAAATATATGAAAGAACCATGATCAGAAAAATTCACAGTTTGCAAAGTCGGTACCACAATTCATAATCTAAACAACACAAGGAAATGAATTTCATAAATATAAGAGTTCGAGGAGACTTACAGCCATGGGTCGTACGAAGAGATGGTAGCACGATGATATTAGGCTCAACAACTGACTCTAACAACACGACTGACAGACCCAAAATTAACCAACAACCTAGGTATTCATAACCTAGGCTCCGATACCATAAATGTAACACCCCAAATCACTTAAGGGACGTTACACACTGTAGAACCCTCATAAGGTCTACCAGGATAACACACAACACAAATACCACAGTCAAATCCCATAAGACACATTCACCATAGTAAAGTAGGGCCGTGGCCTCGGCCAAAACATTTTACTCGAAATACATGAAAGATAAGTTAAAAGCAAGTTCATTGCCCACACAGGGGACTTTAGCCGAATTTAAAAGTAATCAGTATAACTCCAACACCCAAGAAAATACAATGACAAGACATAAAACATAGACTTGAGCCTCATCATCACACTGGGCCATCCTTTGCGTTCATATCCCGTGCCAACTCCTCATCTCTTCCGATACCTGAAATGCATAAGACGCATTTCCCCCATTTAAAGGGTTATCATTCGAATAGCTAGTGCAAGTACACAATTATACTACATTATATACATACATGATTCAACGCAAGCAAACCATTTTAGGAAAAGCATTTGCAAACAATATTCTGGAATATCACATTTACATCTAAAACAGTAAATCCTCAAGTTTTCCATATCACAACTATCCACGCTTGGTAACCCGCGGCCGTACCCATTAGTATCGGCCCCTAGAGGCCCCGTCGAACCATCTCCAGGTGAGAAACCACTTCCGCGGCCGTACCAATTAGTATCGGCCCCCACAGGTTCTGTCAAACCATCCCCGGGTGTAAGAACAACAACACACGCACCCAAGTCCACTCCCGTGGCCGTACCCATTAGTATCGGCCCCCAGAGGCCACACATGCCATCCCCGGGTGGAAGAACGATAACATAACCATGCAATAACACAATTTACATCATTCTCATAAAAACCGGACACACATAACGGAATGTAATACATGTACTTGCCTTGGATAAAATGAAGTGAAGGAAATGACGAAAGAAAAGGTTTCGGTCCGAAAAATCTTCACAAATCCTTTCCTAACACAATAACGGTATACAAACAATCTCAATATTGTGAAAACGTAGGAATTCATCCTAGTTCTACCCGATGGGACAATTCGTCGAACACTAAGTGGTCATATATGTAATATCCGGAATTTCTACTACTGTGGTTTAATATTATTTTATCCGAGTTATGTTGTACAGCATGGAATCTGTACAGTATGGATAAAATAAATGAAGGACTAAGACATCTGTATTGGTATAATTACTGTACTTGGTCGACAATTGCAGTTGAGGATATTGTGTATCGTATGAGAATATTATTGGAAGGAGTATGTATTCAGTATGCCGTATGTTCGTATTCTGTATGTTAAGACGTTGGACAAGAGTAGCTGAAAATGGCTAAGTGTAACATTATTAGCGCACGCTAATAAACATGCCTAGCGCACACTATCGTTCTGGTTTAGCGCACGCTAGAGGCAAAAGATAACGCACGCTAGTACAGACCAGATCAGAAGGAATATACGTGTGGACCCGGTCACTTTCGGCGCATGTTCCGACAAGGTCAACGGATGTTTGTTATGAAGGGTTAGCGCACGCTAATGTACATTTATAGCGCACGCTAATCATATTGGACCAAAGGAATCTTGGCTTTGTCAGGTTACTTACAGCATGTGGGGACACGGGGGTAGATGCAGACTGTAGCAAGTCAACTATGAGTAGCGCACGCTACGATGGAAGGTTTGCGTACGCTAAATACAGGCCTTTACGTACGCTATTGCATGGGCATTGCGTACGTAAATCATTTCATGCAGTAAGGCAGTAGCCTCTGGACTTCGATAGTGCATGCTAACAAAGAATGTTAGCGCACGCTAAACTGGAAACGTATGTTAAATGAAGAGGTTAGCGTACGTTAATAATGTACAGTGTATATATATGAGTAGTTGGCTGTCATTCCTCATTTCGTCCATTCTCTTCTTGCAACCGATAGAGAGAACCTTGGGAGGACATTTGGAGTTCCTAAACACTGAGGGATGATCCTCTTTAACAAGATTAAAGATGGAAATCATGGATTAAAGCTTTGTTCTTCAAATCATTGGCGATTCTTGGAAATGGATTCAACATTGGGAATCAATCCATTCATTCAAAAAGGTAATCACTCTTCATCTTTGGATTTCGTTTTGGATTGAATGTTGATGTTCTTGAGTTGATGATTATTACATAAATAAGTTGATAAGCATGATTATGAGATGGATTACCAGAGTATGATGATATTAGTGTGATTCATATGGTTTGAATCGTATTGATTCGTCTTCTTGAGATTAGTTGGTTAATTCTAATCATCAGTTTCAAATGTTGATGTTATTGTTGATAATTACTCCCTGTAATGATAGATTATGGAAGTGTTGTTACGTTCTTAATGACGGCAATGGAATTGGTAACAGCTTCATCAGTATCGTGGTAAGTTATTACTTGCTCAGTTTATAATATTTAATGAATGGTTTTAGTTTCATTCGTTTATAATTCGTATAGCAATGTTAAAAAATCGTAATCACAGGAGAATTGGGATTATAGGTTGTATTCGAGTTTTGGGAATTTAAATCATAATGTATATGATTTACAATTGTCATTGGTATACTTGTTATCGATGATACATCATGGTATTGATGAAAACGTGAATTATCTACCGTCCGTGATGTTTTGGATCGGTGAATATTCAGAATAATGGTTGGTGATGGTTTAGATATCGAGATTGCTCTCGAAAGACTCGGAGCAAGTATTTTAATCATTTCTGTCATTTGTGTCGATCATGTTGTGATATATTCGTGTATCTTTGTTGTCGTGCATTGTGTACTATTGTCTTGTGCAGTCGTGCATTGTTGTCGTACGTACACCATGTGTTGGTCCGACGGGATCATCATGGGAATCTATAGCTATGTGCGCTGGATCGCTGGACAGGTAATGCCACCATGCGTTGGTCTGAAGGGATCATCATGGGAAAATATAGCTGTGTGCGCTGGATCGTTGGATTACCATATGTTGTTGTTGTGCATATGCATATTATGGGCTTGCCATAAGTATACATTGTCGTTTTTTATTGTGATGATATTGACGTTGTCATATGAGTATGCATTTGTAGGTCTTGTGTTAGGACCATGTCCGCATGTTGTGTTGATCTGATCTCGGATTAGACTGATGTGATGGTAATAGTATTTCGTATCTTGAGGTATGTTCCGTATTTCCTTGATACTTGTCTTTGATGGACAATCGATTATCATATTGGAATTGTCGACATTATCCGATGGATTGAATTGGCCAGAGTTGGTATAATTTTCGTATCGTGAGTTATAATAATGTTTTGAGAACCTTGGGTATTATTGAGATACCGTACAGATATTTCGGTATTATCTTATTGTGTTGTTAAGGATACGAATCCTGGATTTTCGTAAAGTTACGACGGTAAGATCACATTGGTCGTATTCTTACTTAGTATTTCCATTGATATGTAATTATTGACGTGATGTGATGGTTATCATTGTTAGATATTATGACTGACCCCGTCGTGGGCTTTCTTTTTAGGTTCTTGGATTATCAAGCTTGTAGCGGTCGTGAAGAGATGAGCTTCCCGGAGGATACTGGCTAGGACATGTATTTGTGTATTGAGTTTCTGATCAGTTGTTATATTTCGCTGCCAGAGTATTTTAATTGTTTATCTTTATCCACTGCGTGAGTATTTTTAAATGGCCTTTTGGTATTTGGTAACTTAGGTTACTTTGGCAATCGTTTTCTAAATTTGTTCTGTCGGTGCGTGTAAGCGATAGCTTAACATATGTTTTCTTTAAACGGTTGAGTTTTGGCATTTCGGGCCTTGTGGTTTCAAATGAGATTTTTACGACGGTTTTGTTAAACGGGTTTTGTAAAGTTTTCGAATATTTTTAAAGGATGTACCATCGTTAGCCTCTTGGGCGTTTGTTAACGTTTGCGAAAATATCCTTCAGCCTTGTGGGTTCCATCTCGGGGCCCACGGTGCTGTAATATTCCCGGTCGGCTCTGGGGGTGTTACAGAATATGGTATCAGAGCTTAGGTTGAGAAAACCTAGGCAGTCGGGTCGAGTTGGGTCGTGCTTTTGTCGTGTCATTTGAGTTGTCGATTGACAAATAGTAGAGCCGTGGGTTTTTGTTGTTCACTCGGGCTTGTGCATTATGTGATTTACCAGTGTGGTACTGGGTTATTGTAAACTTTTCTAAATGGTGTTAACGTATTTCTTCAGATAGAGTTGTGTTACGTTCTCGAGTTGAACTGTGTTTGCAAAATGTGTGTCTTGAAAATATATGTGTGGAGTATTTTCTAGAGTCGATACATGTGCCAGTATCACGGGGAATCGTCGGCTTCACGATCTGTAAGTATTTGGATTTTTGAATTTCATCGAGATTTATTGTCATTCTAAGTTAAGATGCTTTGAGATTCAGCAGAATATTATGCATTACAGTATAAGGTGACAGAGTTGGGACAGGATTGACGATCTTGAGAAGTTATGATTTTGGAAATCAATATGTCGATTAAGTTTTGGAATGGAGTTGTGCATTTGGGAAAAATATTGTGGATTGTTCAGGAGAACATGTAGTCATGATAATTCAATTTGAGATATATGAACTGTTTTTGAGCATTTGAAAACGATACTTTTCAAAATGAATGTTTTATGGATGTTTTACAGAAAATGATTTTTGGGCCGAGACCCAATCGATCTTGAAATGGTTTTATAACTCAGGACTTGGGGTCCGAAAAAGGAGTTTTTAGTCGGAATTTATATATTGAAAATTTGGAACTCTATCGTGTGGTTTTTCGATGGAATATCAGTGGATATTGGTGATGAACCGAATTGGTATACAGTAGTATGGATGTAGTCCAGTATTTGCATAGTTTTTAAACTTCGAAATCGTGTGGATTTGAAGGAAACTGTTATCGAATACTTGGCATTAGCGAACCAGTTTAATTTTTCGAAAATTGATTCAGTGGTCTTACCATAATTTATGTTTTGAGCTTTGAAATTTTTTAAAGAACTTTCGAAAATTTGTCTTCTTGACGAGACTATATGATTTCAAATTGGTTTTGAAAATATGATCGATATACATACGCATTTAGTGCATAATGCATATCATGGTGATGTTCTGAGTGTGACTCACGAACTGGATAAGACATCAGTATGGTACGAGGAAAAGAGATTCGAACTTCAGTATAGTAGTTGGTTATCCAGGCATGATCGGTTGAATTATCGGATAAGAGAAATATGTTGCGTGTTGTAGATTCATGCACATAATATTATTTTGGAAACTTGAGATTTTGTGAAACCAGAACATATGTACTATGTGATTCCATTAGTATGGTAGTAGCCTGATTTTACCATAATGATTTTTGAATGATTTCTTTGTGAGTGTAGAATTGGGGATGGTGACCCCATGCTGGTTGCTTTGGATATTGAGTGGTCATTCCCACTCCACATATGATTGGATATGTTCGTCGGTTTGTGATTGGTTGTTCGTATGCCGAAGAGTATGTTCACCAGTCGGGTATGTTTATGGAGATCCATTGTATGTGATTGGTGTGTCGTTTTGTGAACTTTATTCACTCATATATCGGTTTTTGTGGTTCTGTATTGATCGTGTTGGAGTTTACCGTGTGAAGGTATTCTCGATTTTCGTTGATCATTCGTTGGTAATATTGGAGTTTATCATGATGATGATATTCTCGGCTGTGTTTTGACCTTTGGATTGGTCGTATTAGAGTTTATCATGTCGATGATATTCTCGGTTAATTTATTGGTTGATTATTGCTGGTGATCATCTGAGCATTTAGATTGTCTGTCGATGTTTCGGGATTCGTTGCCATTGTGTTGAGCAGTTGTTTCACAGATGTATCGTGCATTATTGGTTTTTAGCAGATTGGGACTTGATTGTGTAATCAGGCAGATAGGACTTGACACGGATAGATTATTTCATCCGAAGATGATATATTTTGTTGAGACTCATGGATTTGCTATTGTAAACGTATTGAGACTTTACAGTGAAGTCACTTGCTAGTACCTCAGGAGATCGTCGACTTGGCGCATATATAAGTGTACTGTTTTGATTATTCGTTAATGATGATGATTGATCGTTGCTGTGATGGTTTCAGAATATTTTGGTTGAACGGTTTGTTGGTTTTTCTATAACGGCTTGCAAGTTTCGAGGACGAAACTTATTTTAAGTGATGTAGTATGTAATATCTGTAATTTCTACTACTGTGGTTTAATATTATTTTATCCGAGTTATGTTGTACAGCGTGGAATCTGTACAGTATGGATAAAATAAATGAAGGACTAAGACATCTGTATTGGTATAATTACTGTACTTGGTAGACAATTGCAGTTGAGGATACTGTGTATTGTATGAGAATATTATTGGAAAGAGTATGTATTCAGTATGCCGTATGTTCGTATTCTGTATGTTAAGACATTGGACAAGAGTAGCTGAAAATGGCTAAGTGTAACATTATTAGCGCACGCTAATATACATGCCTAGCGCATGCTATCGTTCTGGTTTAGCGCACGTTAGAGGCAAAAGATAACGGACGCTAGTACAGACCAGATCAGAAGGAATCTACGTGTGGACCTGGTCACTTTCAGCGCATGTGCCGACAAGGTCAACGGATGTTTGTTGTGAAGGGTTAGCGCACGCTAATGTACATTTATAGCGCACGCTAATCAGATCGGACCAAAGGAATCTTGGCTTTGTCAGTTACTTTCGGCATGTGGGGACACAGGTGTAGGTGCAGACTGTAGCAAGTCAACTATGAGTAGCGCACGCTACGATGGAAGGTTTGCGTACGCTAAATACAGGCCTTTACGTACGCTATTGCATGGGCATTGCATACGTAAATCATTTCATGCAGTAAGGCAGTAGCCTCTGGACTTCGATAGCGCACGCTAACAAAGAATGTTAGCACGCTAAACTGGTAACGTACGTTAAATGAAGAGGTTAGCGTACGTTAATAATGTACAGTGTATATATATGAGTAGTTGGCTGTCATTCCTCATTTCGTCCATTCTCTTCTTGCAACCGATAGAGAGAACCTTGGGAGGACATTTGGAGTTCCTAAACACTGAGGGATGATCCTCTTTAACAAGATTAAAGATGGAAATCATGGATTAAAGCTTTGTTCTTCAAATCATTGGCGATTCTTGGAAATGGATTCAACCTTGGGAATTAATCCATTCATTTAAAAAGGTAATCACTTTTTATCTTTGGATTTCATTTTGGATTGAATGTTGATGTTCTTGAGTTGATGATTATTACATAAACAAGTTGATAATCATGATTATGAGATGGATTACCGGAGTATGATGATATTAGTGTGATTCGTATGGTTTGAATCGTATTGATTCGTCTTCTTGAGACTAGTTGGTTAATTCTTCTCCTCAGTTTCAAATGTTGATGTTATTGTTGATAATTACTCCCTGTAATGATAGATTATGGAAGTGTTGTTACGTTCTTAATGTTTCATGATGTTGATATTGAGGAAGATGATATATGGATATAGGACTTGGATTATAAGTTGAATGATTGTTCGTATGTTAAAGGATATTGGACTTTGTTGTTTTGATAGCTTTGAACATGGTTCAGAATCACTTAGTGTTCTTGATAATCGCCATATGTTGATCGGTATCCGAAATACGTGCAACTGCATGTCATTAGCGCACGCTAAGCCTACTGGCTAGCGCACGCTAACGGGAGCAACTTAGCGCACGCTACAACGTGCGCTAAGTCATCGGGCAGGGTAGTATATTCTGTTTCGGTTATGAATTCATGATCGTTTAAGTTGGTTTGATCAGACTTGTGGTTAACCAAGATATTGTTGAGCCATTGGGTTTGTGAATTGGTTTTATCGATTGTTGATTGTTGTCGAACTTGTTGTCTATCGATTATTGTAATAGTTTGAGATTATTGATTGGTGATTAGAACCATGCTTTGCGGTCGTGTTCGAGAATGTTCGTGAATTGCATTGATCAGGGCCAAGGGACTTGTAGATGATGGTAATGGAATTGGTAACGGCTTCATCGGTATCGAGGTAAGTTATTACTTGCTCAGTTTATAATATTTAATGAATGGTTTCAGTTTCATTCGTTTATAATTCGTATAGCAATGTTTATAAATCGTAATCACAGGAGAATTGGGATTATAGGATGTATTCGAGTTTTGG
Source organism: Orobanche coerulescens (assembly GCA_033398695.1). Taxonomy (NCBI): domain Eukaryota; kingdom Viridiplantae; phylum Streptophyta; class Magnoliopsida; order Lamiales; family Orobanchaceae; genus Orobanche; species Orobanche coerulescens. The sequence continues at coordinate 26,577,533 of CM065804.1, forward strand.
GAATTTAAATCATAATGTATATGATTTACAATTATCGTTGGTATATTTGTTATCGAGGGTACATCATGGTATCGACGAAAACGTGAATTATCTACCGTCCGTGATGTTTTGGATCGGTGAATATTCAGAATAATGGTTGGTGATGGTTTAGATATCGAGATTGCTCTCGAAAGACTCGGAGCAAGTATTTTAATCATTTCTGTCATTTGTGTCGATCATGTTGTGATGCATTCATGTATCTTTGTTTTCATGCATTGTGTACTATTGTCTTGTGCAGTCGTGCATTGTTGTCGTATGTCCACCATGCGTTGGTCCGACGGGATCATCATGGGAATCTATAGCTGTGTGCGCTGGATCGCTGGACAGGTAATGCCATCATGCGTTGGTCTGACGGGATCATCATGGGAATCTATAGCTATGTGCGCTGGATCGTTGGATTACCATGTGGTGTTGTTGTGCATATGTATATTATGGGCTTGCCATAAGTATACATTGTCGTTTTTTGTTGTGATCATATTGACGTTGTCATATGAGTATGCATTTGTAGGTCTTGTGTTAGGACCATGTCCGTATGTTGTGTTGATCTGATCTCGGATTAGACTGACATGACGGTAATGGTATTTCGTATCTTGAGGTATGTTCCGTATTTCCTTGATACTTGTCTTTGATGGACAATCGATTATCGTATTGGAATTGTCGATGTTATTTGATGGATTGAATTGGCCAGAGTTGGTATAATTTCCGTATCGCGAGTTATGATAATGTTTTGAGAACCTTGGGTATTGTTGAGATACCGTACAGATATTTCGGTATTATCTTATTGTGTTGTTAAGGATACGAATCGTGGATTTTCGTAAAGTTACGACGGTAAGATCACATTGGTCGTATTCTTACTTAGTATTTCCATTGATATGTAATTATTGACGTGATGTGATGGTTATCATTGTTGGATATTATGGCTGACCCCGTCGTGGGCTTTCTTTTTAGGTTCTTGGATTATCAAGCTTGTAGCGGTCGTGAAGAGATGAGCTTCCCGGAGGATATTGGCTAGGACATGTATTTGTGTATTGAGTTTCTGATCAGTTGTTGTATTCCGCTGTTGGAGTATTTTAATTGTTTATCTTTATCCGCTGCGTGAGTATTTTTAAATGACCTTTTGGTATCTGGTAACTTAGGTTACTTTGGCAATCGTTTTCTAAATTTGTTCTGTCGGTGCGTGTAAGCGATAGCTTAACGTATGTTTTTTTAAACTGTTGAGTTTTGGCATTTCAGGCCTTGTGGTTTCAAATGAGATTTTTACGACGGTTCTGTTAAACGGGTTTTGTAAAGTTTTCGAATGTTATTAAAGGATGTACCGTCGTTAGCCTCTTGGGCGTTTGTTAACGTTTGCGAAAATATCCTCCAGCCTTGTGGGTTCCATCTCCGGCGCTGTAATATTCCCGGTCAGCTCTGGGGTGTTACAATATAAGATCTTAATCTATGAATGGTGGAATCCTTGAAGTTTAATCCGCAAAACTATATTGGAAACAAGGAATCACGACTATACAATCGTATTATAACAAGTCATCGAAGCTGGATCGGTTTCAAATGAAAAATCATGACAAAATCCCGAAATTCCCAAAAGTTAGGGTTCTAAGGAAAAATACCTCGATTTGAAGATGAACAATGGATGAATTGATGCTAGGGTGATGATATGATGATCCAAGACTACTTCTCAACTGAGGTTGGACGAAATCGGATGAACCCTAGGTTAGAAAAGTCGCTTCGTCGTGAAGGAGATGGAAGAGATGAAAGAAAATGAGAAGAAAACATCCTGCCCAGTTTATATGCTGGGCAGCGTTACGGCCGTAACACCAACACCATTACAGCCATAATGGTGTTCACGGCCAAATTGTCCAATTTCCTCACACACGTTACGGCCGTAACAAAAGGGATATTACGGCCGTAATGCAGGCCTGGCAGCAGACCAGCCTGATCTGAATTGCCAACAACTGGAAAGAAAGCAAAGCATGAGGAACGAAGCCACAGATATACGAAGATCTTACAGACGAGATAAACATAAGATCCAACACAAGTCTCCAGTCGTTCGAAGGTTGAAATAGGACGAGTATTAACAACGTCACCCAAAATAATAATAATTTGCAAAAATGACCCAACGTTCGAATTTCACGATACAACGTCGGATTTACAATACGAAACTCACAACATGAGCAACTCAACCATACGAACTCATGGAAAAAGGAAAATAACGAAATCGAATGAGTTTTATGAGAATCGAATGTACATGCGATAAAACATAGCTCAAGACAAAAATACATAAAAACATCTCCGAAACTCGTCCAAATGGAAAAATTTCAAGAACAAAATAGATTCAGAATACCAAAACAGTAACAAACGAGTCATCCGAAATGAGCATACACCAGAAATAGAAATTACCAAAAATAGAAAGTACGAATATTACACTGAGTACTGGACAACATGTCCATGATAAACGTGGCTTACGATACAACTCATTCTCCAACAATAGCAAAACCAGTACGGTATTTGTCAAAGGGGTGCAACCCATTCCTAAGATCGATGAAGTTTCAAAAGCTGCACCTGTTGACAAAGGAAAGGATACAGCTGTACCTTCTCAGAAATCAAGGGCTGCCATTCCGCCTCCAAGCTCTTATCGCAAGCAGCGGATGGCACAAACTCATAAGCTTGTAAGACGCAATGCACAACATCAATAGTATGCACCCCAAGTATGCAAACAGCATCGCCAGCAGAGAAGAAGGAAGGTTGTACCTAACACTACGCCATAGATGGCCTACGGCAACTCCTACAAAATGTTGCAAGAAGCAAAAAAAATGTTGCTGTAGACAAGAAAATCAAAACGACAACACTTTTTTGGTATTGCACTTTTCACCGCTGCCGTAGGTCCCTATAGCAACACTTATGTCACCTACTGCAACACCACTCCTTTTGTTACCATAAGACTGCAAGGCATCGTTACCTATAGTCTACAGCAACATTAAACAAGTGTTGTAGCATAGGCCAATTTTCTGTAAAAGTATGGGGCCACATATGGGACCCACTATGTGGGCCACATATGGGACCCACTATGTGGGCCCCATATGTGGGCCACATCTGTGGGTCCCACGTGTGGGGTCTGATGTGGGCCCCATACCTGTTAGGGAACCCTGTTACAACACTTTTTTTGCAACACTTTAAGTTTCTGCAACACCTTTTAGTAAGTAACTGCAACGTTTTTTTATCTGCAGCAACGTTTTTTTTGTCTACAACAACGTTTTTCTTGTCTACAACAACATTTTTTTTGTCTATTGCAACACTTTCACAAAAAAAAAAATTGATAGGAAATATTTATTTATATTAATTACCAATATCCATTACAATTCCGAATCCATCCATTCAAAATACAACCCATCCATCCAAAATATCTAAAAAACAGTACTTAAGGTTTACTTAAAAAAGAGTACAAGATTTAATACAACAACCAAAAGCCATAAAATACAGTACTTAAAAAACAGAAAATCTAAGATGTAGCATCTCCTCCGCTAATAGGAGTGCCGTTGTCGTTATCACTTGATATTGTGGGAGAAAGTTCCCCCAAATTGATGTTCAAGCTTGGGTTTACTTCGCCTAATTTCTTAAACACCCAAGTTAGGTTCTCCTGCACCTTCTTATTCACCTGTACATACCTATTATTAAAGAAAAAGGTCAGGTAACCAAAAAAACGAAGGGGAAAAAACGATGTTCACAAATATCAGCCAAGGAAACACAGAGAATAAAAAAAACTTCCTTTATACCTGTTAATGCTACGATTAAATAACTATTATTTTCTGTAAGTACAATGCTATGTACGCAACATAATATTATTTTTTGCAACCCAAACATCACTCCCTAAATAAAGAAGGCAAAATATAACCAGAATTCCCCAGAACACAACATCTTATGATACAGGAGAAGCAAACCAGTAGAGGCCCAAACATCACCCCTTTCACAGAGAAGAAGCATTTTCCAAAATTCAGTCACCTGTGAAAGGAAAAAACTAATATTCACAAACAGCAGTCAGGAAAACACACAGAATTGCACACTATGAACCTCACAAAATACAACAACCTCAAAAGATAGCTCAAGATTACAACCTGACCAAAAAAAAACACCCACTAATTTCCATAAACGTTTAGAAGTACGTGGCCTTGTTATACCTATCGGATCAATCCCACAAATTGTAACACCCCCAAGTTATTCAGGGTATATTACAGCGCCGTGAGCCCCGCCGTGGGACACACAAGGCTAAACATACGCGGAACTATAAAACTTGACCGAGGAGGTCTACATATAATGGGGAGAAAGACGATACAAAGGTATCCAAAAACATAACCAATGTATTCACAGACATTACATCACAAATCAATATTTCGGCAAACACAGGCCGGAACTTCAAGGAAAGAGGAAAACAATACTCGAGTATTCAATAACCAATCCAGTACAACAACACTGAATGGAAAACTCAAAACATAACTGGAAGACCAACACAGTATCACACTTGCCCACCATCTTCATGCCGACCCGGTACCTGCCTGTCCGATCTCCTGGAACCTGAAATACATGAAACGTATTTCCCCCATAAAGGGGTTAGCCGTCGAATAGCTAGTGCAAGTATATCAAGTATGAAACACAATACTCCTCGACAATAAAGTAAATGTAATCCGTCAATTCATCAATTCAAGACTAGTATTACGTAATGACTAAAATCTTATGACGTATGTGAATGCCGTAGAAACGGTTCGTTCATATCATACGCCGTTACATGTAGGAATGCCGTCAAAACGGTTCGTTCGTTACATGCCAATAATACATATATGAATGCCGTAAAAATGGTTCGTTCATAATATGCCATCAATATATCTATGAATGCCGTAAAAACGGTTCGTTCATATCATACCATCAATTCCTCTTACTTTCAAAGTCGAGAACGCACAATCATAAATGTATACTTGCCTTTGAGACATCGAGAAATTGAACGGAGGAAAGGTATGAGTTCGGTAGGTCCAAGAACGCGCTTCCTAAGACCTAAACGATTCGCAAGGAGTATGATAATCAATCATCCATATTCAAACTACACGAAGGAACTCCCAAACCCGTCTACGATTCGTAAGGATGTACGGATAATCAACTAAAGGTTGGAAAATCGTCCTAAATCTCGCAAGTCCGAAAACGGCACAATCTAAACCATAAAATCGTAGGAAAAGTATACATACGGTATAGATACATCATAATCTCAAGGTTCTCAAGCTTCAAAGCGGGTAAATCGGACAAATCTACGAAAACCCCAAAATTCCCAAAGGTAGGGTTCCAAGGATTTTTACCTTGATTCGGACGTTAGAGGAATTAGATGTTGAGAAATCCTTGTTCTCCAAGCAAATATATTGTTGTTAGAAGGAAGATCGCTTCAATCGCCTAAGATCGCCTCCCGAGTGATTCCCGTCGAAAAGGAGTGAAGAAGGTGAGAAATGACGAAAATAAAGTCAATCGCCATATTTATATATGTCCAGCCTAGCGCACGCTACGCCTCCTTCATTAGCGTGCGCTAGCGAAGTCACCGGATAGTCCAGGTGGTTTCACGGTTCATTAGCGGCGCTAATCGCTGTCTCTAGCGTGCGCTAGTCCAAATCGTGGGCATTCAAGATCGGAGTCCAAAGACTTACCGTCTCGCCTCGCTCAAAACTTAGCGTGCGTTAGCGCTAAGACATAACGCGCGTTACTCCATAACTTTAGCGTGCGCTAGCCAAGCCTGGCGTCGCTACTCCGATAGTCCGTAAAACTGCAACTTCATCGCCTCTGGCGATCCGGTAGCGTGCGCTACGGACGGATGTTAGCGTGCGCTACTAACCACGAATAGCGCGCGCTAACAACCCCTAGCGTGCGTTAATCCGCCAGTCCAGAGAGCAGTTCGAAATGTTGGTTCTGACCTGACTGATCTTCTTAACGCGCGCTACGGCTCAAAGCTAGCGTGCGCTAATCAAGCAGAATTAGCGTGCGTTAGCCTAGGCCTAGCGTGCGTTATATCTATGGTCCAGAACATTTCCGCAAGGTCCTAAACGACATGATCAACAACCAAACGAGATACGAAACTCAATAACAATATCAATAACATCTCCAAACATTGACAGGGCGTCAACATAAGAGAAACGGCAAGGTCCAACAGTCAATAAAAGTTCGGGTATTACATTCTCCCCCTCTAAAAAGAAGTTTCGTCCCGAAACTTAAGAAATAAACAGTTCGGGGTATTCCACCCGCATCTTCTCTTCCGTCTCCCAAGTTGCCTCCTCGACTCCATGTCTCGACCATTGCACTTTAACCAGTGGAATGGTCTTATGCCGAAGTTGTTTCTCGCGACGCTCAAGGATCTTCACGGGTCTCTCCTAAAGGTAATATCCTCGGCTACGTCAATCTCACCGTAGTCGATGATGTGGCTCGGATCCCAGACGTACTTCCTCAACCGAGACACATGAAAAACACTATGGACGTGACTCAAAGCCGAGGCAACGCCAAGCGATAAGCTAAATCTCCAACTCTGTCGAAATCTCAAAGGTCCGATATACCTCGGACTAAGTTTCCCTTTTTCCGAAACGGAAAACTCCACGGGTCGCGACACCTTGAGTAAGACATGATCCCCACTTCGAACTCCAAGGGTCGATTTACGAGTATCGAGATAAGATTTCGACGACTGGGCGGCCCAATAATCGGTCCTGATAATAGTAATCTTTTCCTTAGTCTCCATCAACATATCCGGCTCCGTCCCAACTAGCTCAGAAGCCTCGTCCCAACATAATGGCGACCTACATCGCCTACCATAAAGTGCCTCGAAGGGTGCCATTCGGATCGACGCATGCCAACTATTATTGTAAGCAAACTCGATCAACGGCAAGTGAAGCTCCCAATCATTACTCCTGTCTAAGGCACAAGCCCGTAACATATCTTCCAACGTTTGAATCGTCCTCTCTGTCGACCATCCGACCGAGGATGAAAAGAAGTGCTCAATCTCAACTCGCACTCCAAAGCCCGATGAACGGCTGCCAAAAGTGCGATACGAAACGGCCGTCTCGATCGAAACAATGGTTTTGGGGGCACCGTAACCTCACGATCTCAAGAATAAAGGTTCGAGCCGCCTATCCGGCCCCCAAGTATCCTTAATACCCAAGAAGTGTGCACTTGGTCAACCGATCGACAACTACCCAAATCATATTCATTCCGGTCCGAGTCCTCGGCATGCCGATGATGAAATCCATAGAAATGTCTTCCCACTTCCACTCGGGAATGGGAAGCGGTTTCAACAACCCCAGTCGTTGATGTTCGATCTTGACTTGTTGGCACGTCAAGCACCGTAGTACAAACTCGTAACATCCTTCTTCATGTTATTCCACCAAAAATTTCGCTTCAAATCTTTGTACATCTTACTCGTCCGGGTGGATTGAGTAAGGCGTAGCATGCGCTTCTGAGAATTCTCTGTCTCAACTCTAAATCGCTCTAACACAAAGCCTCGCCTGAAATCTCGAATACTATCCTCGTGTACCATAAAGCCAGAGCTTTTCCTTTAATTACATCTTCCTTCGATTGAGAAATCATCGGTCACTCCACTACTTCCCTTTGATGTCATCAACTAAAGACGAAGTAATTTCGAGAGTACACAGCTTGCCCCCGCACTCGTTGAAGCCAAACTTCTATCCCTTGCTCAATTAAGTCCTCGATTTAATTTTCGTCTGAGGTGTAAGAACCTCGAGCATTTGAAGAGATGCCGATTTGCGGCTCAACGCATCCGCAACGACATTAGCTTTTCCGGTGGTAAAGAATATCCAAATCATAATCCTTTATCAACTCTAACCAACGTCATTGTCTCATATTCAGCTCCTTCCGATGAAAATATATTTCGACTCTTGTGATCGGTATAAATCCGCACGGCGAACCATACAAATAATGTCGCCAAATCTTGAGTGCGAAGACAATTGCGGCTAATTCCAAATCGTGAGTAGGATCATTCATTTCGTAAGGCTTTAATTGTCGTGACGCAAAAGCTATTGTCTTATCATGCCGCATAAGGACACAACCTGTGCCTTGACCAAGCGCCATCAGAACCGCAAAGCCTTCGCTACCATGTGGTAAAGTTAGAATCGGCGCAAGTCAATCGTCTCTTTAGTTCATCGAAGCTCATTGCCTCTCATCCGTCCAAACAAACTTTTCGGTCTTCTCGGAGTAATTTCGTAGCGGTCGAGCGAGTTTCGAGAACCCTCGACAAACCGACGGTAATACCCGGAAGGCCCAAAAAGCTACGAACCTCCTTAACATTTTTAGGCGGTGCCCAATCTAGCACTGCCTCGATCTTCTGTGGTCTACACGAACCCCTTCTACGAAATCACATGGCCGAGAAACATAACTTCTTCCAACCAAAACTCACATTTCGAAAGTTTTGCATAGAGGTGTTCGGTTCTCAAAATGTCTAAAACCAAATGCAAGTGTCGGGCATGTTCCTCCTTATCTCGAGAATAAATTAAGATGTCGTCAATAAAGACGACTACACACCTGTCGAGGTACTCGATGAATATCTTATTCATTAACTGCATGAATACTGCCGGCGCATTGGTCAACCCAAAGGCATAACTACAAATTCATAATGCCCATATCTCGTCAAAATGCCGTCTTGGGCGTCGGACTCCCTCACCCCGAGTTGATAATACCCGGATCTTAAATCAATTTTCGAGAAAACTGCACCCCTTACAATTGATCAAATAAATCATCTATGCGTGGCAAAGGATACTTGTTCTTGATGGTTACTTTGTTCACTCACGGTAGTCAATGCACAAACGTAGTGAACCATCCTTCTTCCTCACAAAGAACAGCGCGCCCCAAGGAGAAGCGCTCGGTCGATATACCCTTTTTCCGTAAGTTCTCCCAACTAATTCTTCAATTCTTGCATTTCGGAAGGTGCCATCCGGTAAGGTGCTTTAGAAATCGGAGCCGCATCTGGCTCTAAGTCCACGGTAAACTCTATTTCTCGATCTGGCGGTAATCCCGGGAGGTCATCCGGAAAAACATCAGGATACTCATTAACAACCGGAATCGAAGAGAGATCGACTTCGTTTCCTTCCATTTTCTAGGCATAACACCAATAGCCCGCACAACCTTTATTCAAAAGTTTTACGGCCTTCATGGCACTGATAAGTAACTTGGGTAGTCCCGACTTACGCCCCAAAAAGGAATACTCAGACCCGTCTTCAGTCATCATGGTGATAACCTTGGTACGGTAATTCATAATCGCTTGATGACTATCAAGCAAATCCTCACCGAGGATTACATCCTCGCCTTCCATATCAACTACAATCAGGTTCGATAACCATTCCATACCGGATATAATCACCGAAAAATCTCTAATCTCCCGGTTCCCCACAATTCTATCCCCGCTAGGCAGTTTCACGATAAAGGGATCGCAAGTAGTCAGACAAGTTATATTCAAACGGCGTACACACTCCAAAGAAATAAAAGAATGTGTAGCACCCGAATCAAAAAGTACACGGACTGGATGAGATAGAATGTGAATGGTACCTGCAGCCACCGCCGCGTCGGGTTCGTCTGCTCGGCGCATCTCATAAACCCGTGGTTGTACCGAACCGACGCTAGAGTTCCCCCTCCGAGATTCGCCCCGTCCCGGCCCTGCCGAAATTCTGCGAGGTTGGCCAAAGATTGCCGATTATTACCTTGATGAAGTGGTGTTGGGGCTGAATGCCGAGTGTCCAAAGTCTGGTTCGGCTCGGAGCAATAAACCGCTCTATGCCCCATCTATCCACACGTGTGACACTTTAATGGTGGAAAGTAGTATTCCGAATTCAAGTGGCCTGGGCGGCCACAATTATAGCAAGTCACCGTGCGATTTGAGGTACCTGGAGTGGAACGGTAACTCCTCTTCCCTTTATTAGAACGCGACGACTGTCCGTAAGCAGTTAGTCGTCTGAGACTTCGAAAGTTGCCACCTTTAGATCCGAAAAATTTCCCGCAACTTTCTTTCTTCGGTTCTTCAACGGTATCGTTGTTGGGGCTCAACATATCATGGGCTAAAGCTCGTCACGATACTCTTTCGGCGTGGTACAAGCAAATCGGCCATGTACCTTCGTAAGTCCAAATTCATCCGCATATCAAAATAACGGATCTTATCACGCTCGTTACGCACTTGATCCTTCACATGGATCAATTGTTGGTTGTACTCACGATCGCTTGCGGGAATATCCTGTGGTTTAGCCTCGAAGAAGGCTCGGATTCGGCTCTCTCGTAGGCCAAGGCAAAACTCGGCCTCCAAGAGCTCCTTAAATTCATCCCACGAGGCAATACGATCCTGTGGCTTGATGACCTTCCACCAAGTAGCGGCCTCCTTAGTGAGGAAATCTTGAGCAATTGGTACTTTCCTCACCTCGGGGCAATCAACCGCCTCGAAAATCTTCTCTAATTCCGCTAGCCGTCTTCCCACTTAACGGTCTGTGGCACCGCCAAAGCGATGGAGGTGCATACGGATTACATTACGTAGCAAGGCATCCGTGTTTGGGTTCGGGTTATTCAATTTGAGCAGTTTGGGCCAAAATAGTCATCCGAGTAGCCAATTGTTGAAGTGCATTCGCCACTCCAACGTCGCGTTGTTCCCACTGCCGTCGATTGGTCGTCTTTGTTTCTCGGTGTCGGGATGCAGAAGTTCGACAAGCGGGGTTGGTCGACCCCATGGCCCAATGATGAAACGGCGCGCCCGTTCTCTTCTTCCGTCACGGCCACGACCACGGCCACGGCCCTACCCGGTGACATCTTGAAGAACACACAAGGTACGTAAGCACAATTCAAACACACGTCATTAAGGTGATCGATTCTCAAGAACATCCATAGATGAAGCATAATGAATAAGGAAACATCGGAAGAGTAAGAGGTCTTACAAGTCTGGCCGCCGTGATGATGGCGGAGTAGTGATACTGTGGAAAATTGACGACTCATTCGACCCAAAGACCGGCTGACTAGGTATCCATAGACCTAAGCTCCGATAGCATATTCTGTAACACCCCAAGTTATTCGGGGTATATTACAGTAGCCGTGAGCCGCCGTAGTAGGACACACAAGGCTAAACATACGCGGAACTATAAAACTTGACCGAGGAGGTCTACATATAATGGGGAGAAAGACGATACAAAGGTATCCAAAAACATAACCAATGTATTCACGGACATTACATCACAAATCAATATTTCGGCAAACACAGTAGGAACTTCAAGGAAAGAGGAAAACAATACTCGAGTATTCAATAACCAATCCAAGACAACAACCGAATGGAAAACTCAAAACATAACTGGAAGACCAACACGGATCACACTTGCCCACTATCTTCATGCCGACCCGCACTGCTGTCCGATCTCCGAACCGAAATACATGAAACGTATTTCCCCATAAAGGGTTAGCCGTCGAATAGCTAGTGAAGTATATCAAGTATGAAACACAATACTCCTCGACAATAAAGTAAATGTAATCCGTCAATTCATCAATTCAAGACTAGTATTAGGAATGACTAAAATCTTATGACGTATGTGAATGCCGTAGAAAGCGGTTCGTTCATATCATACCGTTACATGTAGGAATGCCGTCAAAACGGGTTCGTTACATGCCAATAATACATATATGAATGCCGTAAAACGGTTCGTTCATAATATGCCATCAATATATCTATGAATGCCGTAAAAACGGTTCGTTCATATCATACCATCAATTTCTCTTACTTTCAAAGTCGAGAACGCACAATCATAAATGTATACTTGCCTTTGAGACATCGAGAAATTGAACGGAGGAAAGGTATGAGTTCGGTAGGTCAAGAACGCGCTTAGGCACCTAAACGATTCGCAAGGAGTATGATAATCAATCATCCATATTCAAACTACACGAAGGAACTCCCCAAACCCGTCTACGATTCATAAAGATGTACGGATAATCAACTAAAGGTTGGAAAATCGTCCTAAATCTACAAGTCCGAAAACGGCACAATCTAAACCATAAAATCGTAGGAAAAGTATACATACGGTATAGATACATCATAATCTCAAGGTTCTCAAGCTTCAAAGCGGGTAAATCGGACAAATCTACGAAAAACCCCAAAATTCCCAAAAGGTAGGGTTCCAAGGATTTTTACCTTGATTCGGACGTTAGGAGGAATTAGATGTTGAGAAATCCTTGTTCTCCAAGCAAATATATTGTTGTTAGAAGGAAGATCGCTTCCAATCGCCTAAGATCGCCTCTCCCGAGTGATTCCCGTCGAAAAGGAGTGAAGAAGGTGAGAAATGACGAAAATAAAGTCAACTGCCATATTTATATATGTCCAGTCTAGCGCACGCTACGCCTCCTTCATTAGCGTGCGCTAGCGAAGTCACCGGATAGTCCAGTGGTTTCTGCCGGTTCCGTTAGCGTGCGCTAATCGTCTGTCTCTAGCGTGCGCTAGTCCAAACTGTGGCATTCAGTACTGGAGTCCAGCACTTACTGTCTCTGCCCTGCTCAAAACTTAGCGTGCGTTAGCGCTAAGACATAACGTGCGTTACTCCATAACTTTAGCGTGCGCTAGCCGAAGCCTAGCGTACGCTACCTGATAGTCCAGAAAATCTGGCAACTTCACTGCCTCTGCTGACCAGCCCGGTAGCGTGCGCTACGGACGGATGTTAGCGTGCGCTACTAACCACGAATAGCGCGCGCTAACAACCCCTAGCGTGCGTTAATCCGCCAGTCCAGAGAGCAGTTCGAAATGTTGGTTCTGACCTGACTGATCTTCTTAACGCGCGCTACGGCTCAAAGCTAGCGTGCGCTAATCAAGCAGAATTAGCGTGCGTTAGCCTAGGCCTAGCGTGCGTTATATCTATGGTCCAGAACATTTCCGCAAGGTCCTAAACGACATGATCAACAACCAAACGAGATACGAAACTCAATAACAATATCAATAACATCTCCAAACATTTACAGGGCGTCAACATAAGAGAAACGGCAAGGTCCAACAGTCAATAAAAGTTCGGGTATTACACAAATATGCTAAGATTACAACAAACTAACGAAAAACCAGTAATATTGCAATATAACTTATATAAAAGACAGTAAATCAAATTTCTCCCTCCGACCTATGAATGACACGCTGATAGTCAATTACAGGTAAAGCCTAAAAACCAAGTTATCCAAATTGTTGGTGCTAATCTGAAGACTGGAGAAGCAAATTTTTGCGTTGATACCTGTAAACATGACAGTTCCGAGAATTCCAAGAAAGTTGAATATAGCTCCATATCCATATAAAAATAAGTTAGGCAAATTCCGGCAGAGACAAAAATTACTCAGTAAGAACCTCAATTTGAAGTATCACCTCTATCTCTATGTGAGAAGTAAAGTAAAAAACAGAGAACGAACATATATATACCACCGACCAGGCTATCAACTAAGTCAAATATCATGTTTATCATGAAAGCAAAATTATTTTTAATTGCATTATTCAATTAAAAAAATAAATCTCAGGGTATCTGTCTCAAACATTCAAGTCAGAGGAGAACATTCTAACAATCATAATGTTCTTTCACAACCATATAATCTCAATCACAATGAGTGGGCTACCATTAAGGCAGTAAATAATCAACATTTGCCACTTCAATACCACAACTCTAATTGACTAATTCCACCTAGCATGTGAATAATTAAGGGACTGGATGTGGTCACATACATGACAAAACATCAAGGCAAGTATACTTGAACCAAAAACAGACACTTCAAATGATATGGAATACTCTTTCAACATTTGATTATGTTAAACCTCCTGAACATATATGCTAGTGTCAAATTGGCTTTTCAGGGCATATTCATTGAAGACTGAGGCCATAGAAGGAACTGTCACCTGCATTAAAATATCTGAAGTAGTTTATGCATGGAAAGAACAAGTCAATTAAAAATGTGGAAAGACAAAAAGAAAAAGAAGAATAAGCCTGTTATGTACATCAATACACATATACTATAAAAAATTGATGGCAAACCACCAAGAACAGAGACATATCACCAACAATAGAGATCGTCGGACATGCAAGTTACATATGAAAAGCACAACCTTTTTATACATGAATAAACAACAATCAGGAGAAAAGCACATAAAGACATCATATACATATGAAATCAAGTGTGAATTGCACTAACTGAGGTAAGATTAGAACTTTATCTAGATTCACTTATAATCAAACAATGTCCCTTGCAACTTCTAGCAAACAATCAAAGTTGATTGTGAAAAATATGATCTCATTTGGTCAATATTGTCATCAGAGTAACATTACAAGATAAATCACAAATGTGGGATTTCTGTAAATGATCAGACTCATTCTAAAGGATTGTAAAATCTGAAAATTGATTTCTTACCAAACACACCTAAGCAATTGGATAAAGCCACACTATCATACGGAAGTTCTAGGAAATTTAAATGTAGTTCTAGCCTCTAGTTGACAAACAAAACCCAACCCATGTCACGCAACGGCCATGAAATGAAGAATACATATCACAAAACCAAATATATACTTGTAGCACCTCGAGTATAATAGCCAGCAGGCCTAGAAATTTCTTCGCAAGATTTTGTGCATCAACAGAATTTTAAAACATCCCAACCGATCCTTTTCCCCCATAATCCCCAACTCTACAACCGCAATAACCAAATTGAGAAGAATAATAAAACAAGACATTAGAGTTACTGTTATGAATATATACGCAGTAACTAATTCAGGTCTCCAAATGGCAAAAGAACAACATGTTCAAGATATCAATATTTTAATGTTACCCAATGATAAAAATAAGTGAATTGAATGTGTGCAGTAAAACACATTTTCATAAACCTCGATATAAAGTAAACATGCGATTATAGAATAAGAAAATAAATTAATTAAGTTGCAAAATCAGAAACCACTATTACTGTATTCTAAAGGTAGTCTCATTTAGGAAGTAGGTTTATATGAAACAAATACCATGACTTTGCGCTGATTGATTGTGGCAAAACCTCCGAGTGCGTATATGCTGTCACTTCCTTCTACACGCATCCACTCGTCAGTTGCTAGTACACGTCTAGTACCCTAGGCGACAAGAAATGAGCTTTTAGCAATTTTGACTACTGATCCCGAATAAACTCTGGAATAAAAGACCCAGAAAATATAAAAAAAACTCATATGAGCATTACTGACCAATTTGCTTCATAAAATACATTATGACAGGACGAGTTCCAATCCCAGTTGACCAGACAACCATTCCATATGGCGCAGAGGATACTGCCCCACCATTCCTAACTTGTTTAGTGAAAATTCCTTTATTTGATACATTAACAACCATTGCCCCTGTTTTAACATCAATTCCATCTCTTTGAAATTTCTCCTCAACAAAAGCCGTAATTCTTTTGTCAAACCTGCAACACTCAGCTTGCATATAATACATTAATTCAATGTGTCCTGCAAATAATTGAAATGAGATAGTGCATACCTGCATGTTTAAAATATGGCCCGTAGCTTCAAGAAGCGTAATCCTAACAGCCTATTTAACATTTGCGTATAACTTGAGTATATCTCCTTTCACATAATCATGAAGTTCTGCTGCAAACTCCACACCAGTTGGACCCCCACCACCAACAACAAAATGAAGAATCTTCTTTCTTTCTTCATCACTCAGGTTAAGCAAACTGGCCCTTTCAAATCAATCAACAATGGTCCTGCGGAACCTCTGAGCATCTTCTACTTCCTGAAGGAGAAGAAGTTCCATGAGCTAAGTTCACCAAGATGAGGCATGACGAAGATAGTTTACATGTCCATGCCAAGAAATCTAGCTTTCACCAACTTTTATGAATTATTATTTATCAATAGGGCATGATCATACTTGTCTTAATCCAAGGTTAAGTACACTCACTTTCACCAATTAGATGTCGGGATCTGATTATTTATGTGTTGCCCAAGAAATTTATAATAACATGGAGGACATTAAGCGTATAGTAAGACAAGGTTGTGGATGTTACCTTCAGAAAATGGCAATTTTCTGCCACTCCCGCGATGTTGAATGTATTTGCATGGGCTCCAACGGATATCACGAGGTAGTCATAGTCTACAATGATTTCCTCTTTCGCATTCCCATCGCCTGCCAGATGAGATTGACAGTAAACTTTCTTATTTTCTGCATCAATCTTGAAGCACTATAAATGAAAACCTGATAAATGATGAAGAAGCGACCGGAAAAAGAAAAAATAAACAAAACATACACCCCACAAAACTAGAACCTAGCAGATGTAAATAACCGCACGGAGATGATAAAATTGAGAGAGAAGAAAACATTTGTACCCGAGGCACAACAGCTCTGTGAAGTGGGAGGATTTATTGTCAAACCTTGAGAGCTGAATGAACGATGGATAGGAGAAGAAGATACCGAGCCGCCGAATGAAGAAGAAACACACAGATGATAACATTGAGAGAGAAGAAAACAATTGTACATGAGGCGCAGCAGCTCGATGTGATGCAAAATTGGGGATGTCGGCCGAAAAATTTCAGTGAAGTAGGAGGATTTATTGTCAAACCTTGGAGCTGAATGAATGGTGGATAGGAGAAGATGATGCCGAGTCGGCAAATGAAGAAGAAATGAAGAAACGCCAATTGAAGAAAAATGAAAAAGGGGATTCAGGTGAAGCAGGCTGCTGAGAAAAGAAAAACATATAAACACGTTTTCAATCGGCGAGGTAGTAAGATTACGAAACACGTTTTCGTCCAATTGACTCTATATATATATATATATATATATATATAAAAGTAGGAAAATGCATTATTATTTTTCAGCTATCTAAACGAAATAAAAATGAAACAAATCAGTAAAAAAAATAAGACCATCAAAATTTCAATTTAAAATTTCCTGGATATTACACATAATTATTGACACCTTTTATTCTATCCAGATAATTATTTTAAATTATTATTTTTAATTTTTAATTTTATAAATATTATAGTTTTTTTATTTGTTCATATCAAATCTAATTAAAAAGTATTACTTCTGAATAAATGTCATACTCCACTTCAATCAAAATTAATTAGTTCTCAAGTAAAAGATTATTTAATTTTAATTTTACATAAAAAAATATGAAGTTTTTTTTAAATAGTATATCTACGGCAATACTGTGTCATAAAATGTTATAGCATGTAACACTTTGCTACAAAGGCAACACTTTGTAAACATATACAGCAACATCAAAAAAGCAATGTTGCAGCAGGTAAAAATTTTAGAGCTACTACAACATTTCTGAGCGCAACACTAATAAAATCCGTTGCCGTAGGCTATCTATGGCGTAGTGCAAGTACCACCAATAGCATGTGCCTCAGTAATATCGACAATATGCTGCTCAATACTGGGTACAAGAACCCAAGTGTCTTTCTCGTAAGCAAGCTGCCGCACATTTCTACCAACAATAGGTTTGGGAATCTAACTGGAGCCCGAAAGGCAATCCATAAGGCATAGAAACACGGTTCCTCCCCCAATCAACAATATTACTAGAAACAAAGTTCTCAAGTTTACATCATAATAACAATGTTTATAATGATTACATGCCTGCCCCAACACACTCATATCTGTAAGGCAAATTGGGTACTTAAACACACTAATAACCAATGACCCAAAGATCAAAGGGGACCTAAATCTACTTAATTTTTGATTATAGGATATCATAGAGAAGGATATCTAGTATTTCGACAGCAGATGTTCTCGCCACATGACAGGAGATATCTCCAAGCTAACAGATTATATACAAGGTCGAAGTCCAAATGTACGAATTGATAAACCAAAGGAAGAACAACAGGGAAAGAAATCCTGCTTGTAGGAAAATTCAAAGTCACTAACATAGCCTATGTAAAAGGACTACATTACAATTTTCTTAGTTTTTGCCAGTTGTGTGGCAAATAGTAAGCGGTCAAATTCTATGAAGATCACTATAGCGCGAAGGAAAGACCAAAAAGATTATCGTCACAGGAAGTCGGTCAGGTGACATGTACATTGCTGATTGGAGATCTGCTAGTGCTGTAATTCCTTATTTTGTTGCCAATTACACTGCAGATCAAAGCTGGCTATGGCACAAAAGAATGTTTCACATCAATTTCAAGACCATAAATAAGTTGGCCTGACAGAGAATGGTCATAGGCTTGCCCGATGTTTCATTTCATAAGAAAAACGTTTGTGGACCCTGTCAGAAAGGCAAACAAGTTAAGACCTATCTGAAGAGCAAATTATATCTCTCAACCCATAAGGTCCCAGATTTACTCCATATGGATCTTTGTGGCCCTGTAGACCCTGTCATCCTGTAAGGTAAGAAACATTGTCTTGTTATCGTTGATGATTTTTCCAGGTATTCATGGATCATATTCCTGAGAAAGAAGAAAGAGGCAACCACGAAGCTTCCAAATCACCTTGAAAAGCTTCATAATGAGAAAAGGCTGAGCATTGTATCCATTCGATATGATAGAGGCACATAATTCACTAACTACTTCATAGAGCAGTACTGTGCGGACACTAGCATACAACATGAATACTCAGCAGCCCGGACTCCTCAACAAAATAGTATTGCCGAGCAAAATAATATGATGATGAAGGAGGAAACAAGGACAATGATTGCTACAAGCAAGTTGCCATAGCGTTTCTGGGGAGAAGCCACAAATACACATGCTATACCCAAAACTGATGTATCATCGACAAACACCACAACAAAACGCATATGATGTGTGGAATAATAACACTCCTAGGGTTGTATATTTGCACATCTACGGATGCAGGTGTTATATTCTTAATAATGAGAAGGATCAGCGCAAGACCTTTGATGCGAAATCCAATGAGGGTATATCTGTTGGATATTTCCCTGTCAGCAAGGCATTCAAGATTTTCAACAAAAGAAAACTGACTATAGAGGTGTCAATACATGTAGTCTTTGATGAACCCTATTGCGATCCTAAAGGAATAGATAACCTAACCCAATCCATCCAAACATTATCTCTTGAGAAATCCCATATCCTCGGGAAGACCCTTTCGTCAATCTAGAAATTAATCCCGCTGCTGTAAGAATTGAAGAAGTAGTTGAAGCTGATGATATGGAAGCTGAAGCTTAACCTACATCCGAACATGACACAATAATGGGTGCTGAATTAGAACCCGATAGGAGGTGGTTAGGAGATCATGCTCAGAAGTTAATAATTGGTGATATCATGTTGGTGTTTCCACCAGAAGTAGAATACAACACACGAGGAACTATACTCTATGCACAAGAGAAAACCAAATATGGACCTGAACAATCCTCATTCCCTATACGGAAGTCCAAAGCTGAACTTAGGAGACTTGTCATGTGCAAACTAGCTGTATTCTTAGCAAAGTCTGAACCAGTCTCGATCAGTGAAGCTCTCAATAATTCTCACTAGATTTCATCTATGGAAGAAGATCTTTATGGTTTCGAAAGTAATAATATTTGGTACCTAGTCCCTAGACCAACCCATCAAGCTATAATTGGAATTAAATGGGTATTTCAAAATAAGAAGGACGATAATGGCCTTGTCATAAGAAACAAGTCTAGACTAGTTGCCCAAGGCTACAGGCATGAAAAAGGCATAAACTATGATGAAACATTTGCCCATGTAGCCAAACTAGAAACTATTAAAATATTCCTAGTATTTGATGCTCATAAAAACTTTATCATGTTTCAAATGAACGTTAAGAGCGCATTTCTTAATGTTGATCTAGCTGAAGAAGTATATGTTGAACAACCTCCATAGTTTGCCAACACGGAGGAATGAGATCTCGTATACAGGCGAAGGAATATGCTATATGGTCTAAAGAAAGCACCCAGGGCTTGGTACGGAACCCTATTGTGCATCCCATCAACAGTGGATTTGAGA
Organism: Orobanche coerulescens; assembly: GCA_033398695.1. NCBI lineage: Eukaryota > Viridiplantae > Streptophyta > Magnoliopsida > Lamiales > Orobanchaceae > Orobanche > Orobanche coerulescens. The sequence continues at coordinate 26,597,503 of CM065804.1, forward strand.
AAGGCGATGTCGACAAGACACTCTTGAAAATCTAGGAAGGTGGTGACCTTCTCATTGTAGAAATTTATGTGGATGATATTATTTTTGGTTCAACTAACTTTGATCTATGTAATAAGTTCTCTCATTTCATGCAAAGTAAATCTAAAATCATTATGATGGGGGAACTTAGCTATTTGTTAGGGTCGCAGGTCAAATAGTTACCTACAGGTATAATTATCAACCAGAATACAGCAAGGAGCTGCTCAGCAAATTCGGGATGAACACTTCAATCTCATCATCTACCCCCATGTGCACTTCCAAATAGCTTAGTGCAGATGAATCTGGAAAGCCAATAGACCAATCACTCTAAGGAAGCTTATAAGCTCACTCCTATACCTACCAATCAGCAAGCCCAATATCCAGTATGTTGTAGAAATGTGTGCTTGATATGAGGATGCACCAAAGGAGTCACACTTCGCCACAGCCAGACGAATCCTTAAGTATGTCAAAGGAACCATCAATATAGGATTGTGGTATCCTAATGAAAGAGGATTCGATTTGGTAGGCTACAACAACTCGGATCTCAGAGGTGCAAGTTGGATAGCAAGAGTACAAGTGGGATTTATCACTTCCTTGGACCTAGAGATCATGGTTCAGTAAGAAACAATTGACCAACTCACTTTACATAGCTGAGTCATAATATTTTGTTGCTAGAAGCTGCTGCATGAAGATCCTATGGATGCAGCAGTAGCTACAGGACCGTGGCATTGAAGCAAGAGAAACTCCTATCATGTGCGGCAGCATGAGTGCAATCACAATCACCCATAACCCTGTATTGTACTCGAGGACCAAGCACATCGATATGAAGCATCATTTCATCATTAATCATGTGGAGAATAAAGATGTCTAAATCGAAATAGACCACATAGATATTCAGATAGACGACATCTTCACAAAGCCTCTCAGCACAACGAGGTATTGTATGCTCCGCCAGGAATTGGGAATGCTACAGATTGATTAAAATCCTTATAACTTTTTTCTTTACTCATCAATTAAGGGAGAATACTGTAAGACCCATGAACATAATATTTACACTTATTAATCGTACACTCAGAACTACAAGTCATATTCTTCCTATAGGAAAAAGAGGGTACAGTTATCTTCCTACATATGTAGTGTACATTAATCAAGGGAAACACAGTAGGACCCTAGAATACAGTATTAATCATCAATTGCTGTAAGAATTGAATCCAGTATGTACTTTTTAAGGGAGAATGTTGTACTTTCGCAAATACAGCACAAATATTATAGGATATCAATTAATTTAACCGTATCAAATTCCATACACTTAACGTCTGAATTTAAAATGATCTATCTTTCAATATTGAAATGACATATGGACTTTAAAGCCTTGAAACCCGTGATTTTAAAATACAAACCTCCTAAGCGTGACCAAGCATTAAATTAAAAAATTGATGGATTATATGTACCAGCTACATCCGTGTTCATCCTGTACGTTCGTTCAAAAATGGTTTCATTCATTTAATCTGAATATTCACTGTAACATAGCTTTACTACACACTATAAAAGGGTCAGTATGCTGAATAAGAGACTCTTTACACTTTTGCAAATTAAACGAGCCTACAACATACAACCTACATATTTAAACGTTTTTCTGCAAAATTTTCCTTCTTACTTTTCATCTATCTCTATGAAAAATGACTTAATCCCAGACTTCATCCTTGTCCTTGAATTGAAGAAAGATGCTATCATTGATGGAAGGATCTTTGTACGCTCTATACTATAAGATCGTATCACCTCTGAGAATGAAGACATGACCGGGATGAATATGGTGGTTTGCCATGTCAAATAGCAAAGGCTCTACATATTGGGTATTCTTCACCCAGAAAACTATGATGTGTAGATTGTTGAAAAATTCTACTTTGACAGGGCATTTAAGTTCACATCGGAGAAAAAAAATGCTCCCTTTTCTCCAGTTGTAAGCACCATGCAGGAGAAGGAGATCTCTATTAATAGGGATCTTTTGGAAAAATTGTATAAGTTGCCATCTGACGGCCTGACACTGGAGGATCTGGAGACCTTTGTATAAGTTCACACTCCAAAGCTTCAGATATCCATATTTCATGCCACAAGAAGAGTTTTCCTCTTTCCCTCTTTTACTTGCACGAATTTCACTGTCGATTTATGGAGAATAGAACCGGCATAATCATGAAGCGCCTATAGGAGGAGGTCGCCAAGCCAGAAATGGCAGGGAAGGTGAACCACATTCTCACTAGCTGTGACATACAGCAATCGCCTGCAACCAATAAGATTTTGGCTGGGAAATTTTTGGGTGGTTCCAAACCCACCGTATAGAACAAAGCCACGCCTATTGCCAACAGACCTGAACCGAACTCTCTGCTAATGAAGAGTGGTCCAAGGGAAGTCCGTGTTCACTCTAAAATGGCTAAAGCTGGTGATAGCTATAAAAACAAGAGGACTGTCAGCAAGAAAAGGGAGATTCCCGACAGCAGCTCTCCCTCTGCTGTCGAGTAAAAGAATAAGAATCAGAAGACTAAAGAGTCTTCAAAGTCGGAAGTTGTTCCTACAGCACCTCAGCCGACTACAAAGGTCATTAAGGCAGTTCCGCCTACTGCATAGTCAACCCTATGGAAGAAACACGAGATGCTCCTATAACAGATCCTGAGCCAACTGCGGCTATGATGGATTACCATGTGTTTGGCAAGCTGGAGGAAATTGGTGAATCGGCTGCCCCTTTGGGGCCGACAACCACTTCTCCTCACAGGGCCCCTACCCCTGTGAGGAACCCCTCTCTTAACAGGATACCCCACCCTATCAGGGATCAATCTCCTCAATAGGCTCCTTACCTATAGAGGATCCCAACTGGGCATTAGAACCCTCTAATATTTGGAGTCCCTCCCCCTCAGCAATCATTAACCAAACAATCCTCTAAGTCCAGATCGACGAAGCAATTGAACGCTTCAGAATATGAAAGAGCTATAGGGTTGCCCCATACAACACCCTGTACAGTTGGGAAGAATGGAAGGATGATGAGATGTTTGTGATGAAGGTTAGCGACACCTAGAACGTCGAATTCCTGATCAGATCGGATGATCCCATTTGCCACGCGCTAATCACCAAATATTACATAGACAGGGAGAAGGATAGAATAAATGGAAAAAATCCGTCCCAAGACGATACTCGGAGCTCAAGTCACCACTCTGATCCAGAATCTGACGACGATGATCAGGCCCTACAGACTCGAATGTTGATGAGCCGTGAAAAGGCCCGAGAGAAGGAGTTTGCCAACGTTCAGGCCTCCCAGGGGCAGGGGACATCCAGGTAAACATCTGAAAAGCTTATGTCCCATATCCCACAGAACGAGGCTTCTCAAGTTGACAAAATACAGGAGGTATCAATCTCTCATGTAATAGAAGATGTTACAGCATCTCCCAAGGAGGTATTAGTCCCTCCGACCGAGGAGGATGTGACACGCGCCGTCCAACATGAGGATTCAGTCCCTCCTAAGGAAGAGGCGATCACTGAGAGCAGTAGGAGGAAGCAATCCCTACTGATGCTGAATTGAGGCAGGAGGAATCAGTCCCTTCTATCTCCCAACAGGAAAATCAGGATGAACCTACGGAGGTTCTAGCCACCGACAGTTAGTCCCTCATATCCTACCAGGTTCATCTTCTGAACCACATGAGGACTTCCTACCTGATGACAGTCAGAAGAAGTCTACCCACAATATGGTCATCGAACAGGTAAGAGAGCCCTCAAACTCCCAAATTGTAATACATCAATCTCCAAACCGTCTTACTGCAGGATGCTGTTAAAGCATTATATGACATCTGGAAAGAACTCGACTAGATGCAAGATACCACCCAGGATGAACTTGCTCTAATAAAAAGAGCGATGTGGGACGTTAAAGAAGCCTTCATGCTTTTTCCTAATGCAATCTACAAGGCATATCAATAACACCACGTTCACATATCACAAGGAGATATACTTCTCAAGCAACACCAAATAGCACTATCTCTTTATAAAGGAGTCATCAAACAATACAACCAATATCACACATCACAACACTCATAAATTAGTACACATATCCACACACACGCACACACCTTGCCAAAAGGATATAACTTTAAGTCCACTAGCGATATAGTCGCACGCAACAGTACCACACGAAAACAAGGCATTCCAATATACAACACTAATATACATTCTCAGAACGATACATTCATTTACAATCACACAAGTTGATTTAGAAGAGAACCTTTATCGAGAATATACCGATTCTTTTGAAGGTTCATTAAAACATTCAAGTTGCACACATAATTAATCAGCAACTACTATATCTACGAAATACAAAGTATTTGGGCAAGACACTTGCCTCAAAAATCGACACGCAAATACTCCAGTGTACACGGCTTGATCGGTGAACCACGACAACATGCAACCTCCAAAGAAACAATGGAAACACGATCACTACGTATATAGAAACCAATTACAATGATAAACGCACCCAACACGTGAAGGGAAAACCATTGAGACATTTAATCGAACATTAAATGTTCACGGTTCCACAAGAACACCAAAATCATCAACCGGGTTGAACGAATCGAAACTATGAATATGCAATCCATATAATGTGATCAATAACAATGTTTAACAACGATCGATTCATAAAGACCGGATTAGAAGAAATATCAAGAACAAAATCCCCAAAAAGGTTAACTTTTGGGAAATCAATAAAAGACCTCGATCCGATGAAGAACAATCGATTAGATGATGTTACAATCACCTAAGACCCTACAAAACATGTTGGAATTGAGTATAATCAACCAAGAATCCAAACCCTAGCCTCACCCGTCCGTCGACCGCGAGAAGGGGATAAGAATGGGAGAAAATGAGGTGAAACCCGTCCCCCATCTATTAAATAGCTGGCGTGTTACAGCCGTAACACATAGGGCATTACGGCTGTAACCCAGCTCTCAGGTTTCTGCCCAAAATGCAAGGATGTGTTACCGCCGTTACTAATAAGCCATTACGGCCATAACACCCACCACCTTAAGGCCTTAACATATTGCAGGTTACGTCTGTAACCTACATTCTGGCAGCAGATTCCATTCTGGTGCCCGACCAGCCCCGAACGACATGCGATGATTTAGAAAATTCAACGTAACGCTTACAAAGGATTCTCAACAACGAACAAAAGTGTTAAACAAACATGCGATTCCGACAACAGAAGGTAAGTAAAAACGGGTATGAAAATGAGTACCCAAAACTTTGGGAAATTATGAAACGGCCCAAAAGTCCGAAAATCACGATACGAGATAGAATAATAATTCCGAAGTTCACAACATTATCACAAAAGTTAAATGAGCTTGTAGGAACGTCAAAATAGTACTTCTGAGCAAGATTCATAAGAATCGAACCCAATGCGGAAAAGTCACCCTAATATGCCAGTTAATCCGAAACAATATAAAAACTCGCTCGAATGACAAAAGGTGCAGAACAAAACATGCTCAAAATATGTCAATGAACAGAATCGAGTCGCAAAAATCGGAAATTACAAAGTTGAAAAATACGGATATTACATTCTACCCCCCTTAAAAGAAGTTTCGTCCCCAAAACTTTAAACAACGAAAACTAGACAACAACAAAGCAAGTAACCGACAGATAGCATCTCTCAAGGATCTATCAGAGTCGATCTAGATACTAGCGTCGAAGTTTGAGTAGTGATTGAACCAGATACCATCTCGCAGTACTGAACTCGATGTCCCTCATGTCCACAATTATAAAAAGTCACCGGCGGTTTCTTACAATTCGCATGCTCGTGGACCGGACAATATAGTTAAAAAACCGAGGCAAGTTACCAACTGTTAGCGATACTGACCTGGATCTCTTAGATCTTCCAACTGACCCATAAGGCTCCACAACTGATTGATGCGAGGGCTGAGGTCTAGGAATCCCAACCCCCATACTTCCCGATGAATCACCAGCAATCTTTGGCTTCTTCGTCACAGCTGTAGGCTCTACCGACAATAAAGCCATCTCAAATACCAAGGCTCGATCTTGATAATCTTTCAGAGTGGTACACATAAAAGGAGCCATACACTACCGAACACGAGGTTTCATACGCATATCCAAATAACGAACCTCGTCTGCTTCACTTTTCACTTGATCCCGAACATAACATAGTTGTCGATTATAATCGACTATAGTGACTCTGGGCTATCGACACATCCTGGGGCGTAGCCGAGAAAAACTCAACAATTCTATGCACTCGAACAGGCGGAGGACAGTACTCGGCCTCCATATCAGTCTTAAACTCGGCCCAAGTAGTTGCACGATCATTAGGCGTTATGGCCTCCCACGAGTCTGCAGCTTCCTTGTTGAGGAGATACTGAGCAATGGGTACCCTCCTTTCATTAGGACAGCCCACAACATCGAACGTTCTTTCCAACTGGAAGAGCCAATTCTACCAACCTATCGAATCTGAGGAACCTGCAAAATGAGGCGGATGCATTCTCATCACGTCTCGAAGCCACTTACTAGTTCCGTCATTCCCATCTGAATGCTCACTCCGGTGCATATCCTGATTCATCTGTGCCAACTGGTTTGCTACCTGTTGAAGGATGGCGGTGGTGCCAACATTAACATTACCTCTAGCTATTTGCCCTAATCACGCAACTGGTTCCTGACTATGTCCACGACTACGACACTACCTTGGCCTCGGCCCTTCGGCATACTAAACAGGCAACCGTTCCAAACAATGAAACACAACATTGCAAAACAGCATATCTGAATGCCAACTTAGTACAAAATATCAACATAATACAATAAATATTAGCACAACAAAAATATCCGCTCCGGATAATTGCACAAATTCAAGAACTATTGCCGCAAAAAAATGGAACTTACAGTCGTAAGTAACAAATCACATGACCATATCAACAGAAAACTTACGGCTATTACTGGTATAAATACGGCCGTAACAAACCACACCTCATGGTAGTCAATCATTGATAACATACTTTTTAAAACTCCATTAAGTATTTGTTTAAATAATAGCATTTTAAAATTCTTGAGTTCATATAATTTTCCAAAATAATATTTGAAAATACTGTTGATACCTTGGCCTGTTCTACTAAAACTATAACCCATAGGTCGTAACAATATTTTGGAATATCGAATTTCCTCGGAAACAACATTATCACAATAACCATGTCACTACGTATCATCATCCGAAATAACAAAACACAAGGTAACAACATGTTACCATGCAATATCGCCACAATTAAAAACACACGCGGCAATCTGCGGCCATGCTCCCTTGGCATCGACCCCCAGAAGTTTCACCCAACCATCACCAGGTGGAAAAACCATGCGTACATGTATTAAACATTTCCACCAATCAACAATCATATCAGAGTTACATTTCACAAACTACAAGGCGTATCTAAACCATGTAACACAATACTTGGGGCATAACCCAAAATTTTCCAAATCCGAGTTTAAAGTTTAAGCCGAGTAAGATTTTTCATCTTGCACTATTTATTATTTTGAAAGTAAATTCATATTGTACTTTGAAATATAAAAATTGGTGCGAAATTTTTTTAAAATCGTGTACTCGGGTTATTTAAAAATAAAACCGTTAGGCTAAAACCATTTCTAAAATCCTTTCAAACGTGACAAAGTATTAACGACGGTATCATTTTACAAAATGCCTGAGACACTCCAAAACACGTCTTTTCAAACACTGTCAAAACATTTTCGAAGATGGATTTTCCACAAACTTACTCAAGTCTATGAAATTTTCAGAAAAGCATTTTCAAAGATACACATAACAGACATAATTACCAATGTGAACATGTTTGTAGCATATAACAACAATTAGCCAATACAGTCAATTCTCAAACACATGCCTATACGGCATTCAAGACCACTAATTCATCGAACATAACTCATTACCACCAATTCAGACACATGTCAACACCATCTATATAAGTTTCCCAACAAACTCTACCGGCGATGCATTTCCTGGAACACATCAGTGTTCAAGGTTTCGCATCGCTCTGTACCACTCGGTGTCCAGTCCATCATTATCCAGTTCATTACACATGTAATATGCCACAAATATCAAATACAAATTCCATCTCCGGACACGCATATAAATAGAGTCATGAAACACAAATAACACACATACAAGAGGAGACTTACATCCACAGGTCGTGCGAAGATAATGGCTGCACCACGATACTAATCACGACCGACATCTCAGACGACGCGTCGCGACACAACTCAGTCAGACACAATCCGACAAGACAAGACTCGGCAAACACAACTTGACCCGACAGCCTTGGTTTCCACAACCTAAGCTCGATACCATATTCTATAATACCCTTAAATCCACTCGGAAATATTACAGCACCACAGACCCTCTCCGTAAGGATCTACCAGGCTAGATACCAAAACAAGATATCATAACATATGCCAACATGGCTAAATACGAATCAGTAGACCGGTTTGGCCTTTCATCAATACATATAACTTAAACTTCATATACATCTCTCTATCAAAACTCATACCCACACAGGTGTCCAAATACACCGACAACTCAGACGACATAAAAACCACGGCAGAGAATAATACAATATGACCACCAATACCAAGTACTAGTCTTCATGTGATTAGTATCGTTTGTCTTCCATCATCATTCGTACTGATCCCGTGTTTTGCTTCCCAAGAACCTGCATTGTAGCGACCACTTTTCAAAATGCCTTTTTAAAATAATTTCAAGGGAGATTAAATATCTCAAAAAAAATAAATGAATAATTTCAGTGGAAATTGAAATAAGGTCATCCATTTCGCAAGTAAATAAAAATAAATTCTCAACATTTCAAACATCCATAATATTAAACATGACATTGAAGCAAAAGTTAAAACTTTAAATGAACGAAATAAATAAAAAGTTAATAATTATTATTATCACGCCAGGCTCTTGCCCACCACGCCAGACTCCTCAACTTGAAAGGTTTAAATAATGTGGTGAGCTTTCAACTCGCTCAGTGAGGAGGGAACGCTTTGTTAAATTTAAGTACATACATGTTGTCAAGTAGATATGACATGCCTGAACCTGGTGATTGCCCGAGGGCCATTAATATGCGAGCTTTGTGCATACTGCCAACTACTCATTGGAGTCTACAGCATAAATAATATGCAAATTTTGAGCACATTATGCCTACTACTCATTGGAGGCTACAACATAAATATATGCAAACTTTGAGCATATAATTATTTGGAAAGAAACAAGCATATATACAAGTAACATCATGCATTAAATAATACAAGCGTAAAGTCCCCACCTCGAAATACGATGATGATCCTTGAAAATTGAGATGCGAAAGTAGTTCAAATCCTAAGCTCCAAGTCCTCGTCTCCTAAAATAAAAATTAAATTTGAATTAACATAGCGTCCAAAATAAATTAATATAAATTATTGAATTTATAATTGAGTAAAAGAGGTCTGTTTTTAAATATTAAATACTGGCTGGGATCAAATTAAAAGTATTGAGAAAACTGAGGGACTGAAATTGAATACACTGAAAGGTTGATTTGGGGTTAACTGGAAAGGTCTGGAACTTGGGGACTCAATTGAAAAAAAACTCAAAAAGGAGGGTTGGGTATAAAAACCCTTTGCCCTAAGGACCGTCCAACATATACTATCATTACTCCTCTCGATCTCTCACTCTCAATTCCTTCTCTCTCTGCCATTCTCCTCCCTCTCTCTCAAATCCCTCTCTCTCCCAAATTCTCTCTCCGCATCGGCCGGAATATCCCTCTTCCTGAAACCAATAAAAAAAAAACTGACCCCTCTCTATAAAATCAATCTCACACACACAAATACAAGAAATTCACATAGACATGAAACCCGCCCCTTTCTCGATCAGGAAAAAAAATAACTGAACACAAGTGAGGAAATCGAAACACACACCGAAATGAAATAGACGATGGTGAAATTAAAAGCTACGGCCTTGGACTGATGAGAAGGTCGACGATGGCGAGTTTGAGGTCTTAGGTCTCTGGGTCTTAGACCGGACGACTCTGAAATCCGTACTTCGGGTCGGACTGAAAGGGTTCCCCGACCGTCGATGGTTCATGGTGAATAAACTGGGTCAGAATTGGCCAGATTTGGCCGAGAGAATTTCATGAAATTGAGAGTTGAAATTTAAAGTAAATTTTATTCTACAGATAATGAAGGATTTAAAATTCAATAGTAGAATGAGGCTCGATGCAGTGCTACGGTTTCGAGATTTAAGAGCATAAAGTTTCAGTTTATGTGTGGATTTGATTTACTGTGTGAAATAGAAGCAGTAGGGAGAATGATAGGATCTGCAATTTCATATTCATGGGAAAATACATAAGAAAATACAAGGTGGTGGTTGTTGAGCTTTACTTCATAAGATTGATGGAAATCGGATTAAACGCGACTCGAAATTTTATCAGACGACGAATTCGATCGGATCCTCTTGTTCTGCTCCTTAGTTTATAGAAGAAAAATACTTGCAGCTTTGTAGATCGGATCCTTAGAATGCTTCCCGGTTGCAAATACAGTTTTCTTCTTTCTTTTTTTTTTGTTTCAGCCGTGAAGAAAGCTATGGGCAGATTTCTGTCGATGATGTATTGTGTATTTGGTGGAAAGTGAATTATTGTGATGAGAATTGTATTTATTGATATAGGTTTGAAGTGTTTAAGTTGGATTAGGATTGTGTATTAGATAAACATTGAGGAGTTTTGATAAGGTGAGAACTGTGAGGATCGATCGACTGGTAAATGAATGGTTCTTAATTGTGATTATTTTATTTTAATCATAGTTGGTTAAATTAAGACACAAGGTTAAATATAAATGGTATAATAATAATAATAGTAAATATAGAATAATAATTAATTGGTAATATTGATCATGAAATAAATCTAAAAAATGATAATAATAGCAATAATAATAATATGAATACTTAATAAAACAGTATTGATAATATTATTAATAAGAATAAAGATAAAAGTTTTGATAATAGTGTTAATGTTATACTCGAGTAACTAATAACACTATCTTAAATAAATAATGATCACTTGAATATATATATATATATATGACGAAATGACTCAGGCCATTATAATATAAGAACTTGAACTCGAGCCTGGAGCATAAACTACAATCATGATATGCAAATAAGGAAAAAATTTGACCTTATTTAATAAATGGAAATATAATTCGTAAATAAATTGTTGGACATTTAAATCATTCATGCGCTTTCTATAAATTATAAAATAAGGGGGTGCTTGGTTCAAACTCGGGAAAGGGAAAGGGAAAGGTAATGATAATAGTGGGGAAAGGGAAAGGGAGAAAAAACCATTCCCCCCAATTTATTGGGTAATGGTCCATTACCCACTATTGGGTAATGAGCCATTCCATTATAGAGCACCAAGCATTATTTTTCATTACCTTTACCATTACCCACCCTCAAAAACATCCTACCAAGCACCCCCTAAATGCATGCTCAAAAATTGGGGCGTTACAACCTACCCCACTTAAATGAATTTTCGTCCTCGATAATTAAACCATGTACCTTCAATGGCGAACATCGGATACTTAGAACGGATCTCTTCTTCACGATCCCAAGTCGCTTCGTTCGGTCCATGACGGCTCCAATGAACTTTCACCAGTTTAACCTCTTTATTTCGTAACCGATGTACCTTACGCTCCAAAACAGTTATTGGTACCTCCTCACAAGTCAGGTTCTTGGCTACGTGCAACTCTTTGAAATTGCATACATGAGTAGGATCATGTACGTATTTTCTCAGCATGGAGACGTGAAAGATGTTGTGCACTCCCGATAACTCCAAGAGCAATGCCAAACTATAAGCAAGATCACCAACATGACCTAAAATCTCAAAAAGTCCGATATAACGAGGCTGTAGCTTTCCCTTTTTACCGAATTGTATCACTCCTTCATCGGCGCTACCTTCAAGAACACCTTTTCTCCAATCTCAAATTGGATATCTTTCCTTCGTTTATCAGCATAAGACTTCTACTGATCCTGGGCGGTCTTAATCCTACTTCTGATCTCGGCTACCTTCTCTACAGTCTCCTCAATCAATTCTGGACCCAAAATCTTTCCTTCTCCAACCTCACTCCAATAAAGAGGCGATCGACATTTTCTTCTGTACAGAGCCTCATACGGGGCCATTTGTATAGTCGCTTGGTAACTATTGTTATAAGCAAACTCTACTAACAGCAAAATATTTTCCCAATTCTCACCAGTATCAAGAACACACGCCCTCAACAAATCTTCAAGTGTCTTGATAGTTCGTTCAAATTGACCATCGGTTTGCGGATGATATGCTGTACTGAAATTCAACTTAGTGCCCAACGCACTCTGAAGACTCTTCCAAAATTTCGACGTAAATCGCAGATCTCTATCTGAGACGATCGACACTGGAACACCATGTAACCTCACAATCTCCCGAATATAAATCCTCGCATATTGTTCCATACTGTAAGTCATCCTCACAGGTAGAAAATGAGATGACTTCGTCAAACAATCTACTATCATCCAGATAGCATCGTTCTTCCTCACGGTTCGCGACAGACCAACCATGAAATCCATTGCGATATGCTCCCGTTTCCATTCTGGGATTTCCAACTGTTAAAGTAAACCTCCTGGCCGTTGGTGTTCTGCCTTCACCTGCTGACATATTATACACCTCTCCACAAATACACCAGTGTCCCGTTTCATTCCTCTCCACCAAAAGAACTTCTTCAGGTCGTGGTACATCTTTGTACCTCCCGGGTGGGCGGAGTATGATGCACTGTGAGCTTCTTCAAGGATTTGTTTCCCAAGGGATGGATCCTTAGGAACACATAACCTCCCATCATAAGTCAAAACATCCTCTGCAGCAACGACAAATTTCTCAATACTCCCATCTTGCGCTCGATCTTTCATCTTACACAAGAACTTATCACGTGGTTGAGCCTCCTTAATCTTATCCCTCAAGTTTGGTTGCGAGATCAAAGATGATAGGATTGCTTTCGAATTTTTTAAAGACTCAATTACCTCAATCCTCAACTGGGAGAACTCCTTTATCAAACTCTCCTGATCGGTCAAGCAAGCTAACCCGCCTCTAGTCTTCCGACTCAAGGCATCAGCTAACACATTAGCCTTACCCGGATGATAATGAATAGTACAATCATAGTCCTTCACCAATTCTAACCATCTCTTTTGCCTCATGTTAAGATCCTTCTGTGTGAAAAGATACTTCAGACTTTGATGGTCTGTGTGTATCTCACACTTCCCTCCGTAGAGATAATGACGCCAAATCTTCAATGCATGTACTACAGCAGCCAACTCTGGATAATGCGTTGGATAGTTCAACTCATGCGGTTTAAGCTGTCTCGATGCATATGCTACTACTTTACCATGTTGCATCAGAACACAACCCAAATCCTGCTTTGAGGCATCACTATAAATAACAAAGTCCTCTGTCGGATCAGGAATCGTTAATACTGGTGCCGAGGTTAGTCTCCTTTTCAACTCTTGAAAACTTTCCTCGCACATCTCACTCCATTCAAACCTCACGCCCTTCCTTGTTAATTGGGTCATAGGAGTGGCGATTTTAGAAAATCCTTCGATAAATCTTCTATAATAGCCAGCTAAGCCTAGAAAGCTACGAACTTCGCTCGTATTCTTGGGTACTCCCCAACTACTCACTGCTACGACCTTGTCGGGATCCACCTCAATTCCTTTAGAAGTCACCACATGTCCAAGAAATCCAACTCTGTTCAACCAAAACTCACATTTCTTGAACTTGGCATACAACTTCTCTTTGCGAAGTGTCTCCAATGTAATCCTCAAATGCTTTTGGTGTTGTTCCTTGTCCTTAGAATACACCAAGATGTCATCTATAAAGACGATCACGAACTTATACATGTAAGGTTGGAACACCCAGTTCATCATATCGATAAAGACTGCCGGTGCATTACTCAGACCAAATGGCATCACTACAAATTCAAAATATCCATAACGGGTCCTGAAAGCCGTCTTGGGAATGTCACACTCCCTAATCTTCAGTTGGTGGTACCCCGACCTCAAATCGATCTTCGAAAAGGTTCTGGCTCCCCTCAATTGATCGAATAGATCCTCGATTCTCGGTAATGGGTACTTGTTCTTTACCGTGAGTCGATTCAGCTCCGTGTAATCAATACACAACCGAAGTGACGCATCCTTGTTTCTTACAAATAGCACTGGTGCACCCCATGGTGACATACTAGGATGAATAAATCTGAGTTCCATCAGCTCTTGAATTTGGACCTTCAATTCTTGAAGTTTCTTCGGAGCCATTCTATATGACGCTTTGGATGTTGGGGCCGCCCCAGGGACCAAATCAATGCTAAACTCCACTTGTCGGTTAGATGGGACTCCCATAAAATCCTCTAAAAACACATCCCAAAACTCCCATACTATAGGTACGTCTGTAGGGGACACCTCACTGGTACGAGTGTCAACCAAACTCACCAAGTAACCCTGACATTTCTCCTTCTTTAGACTTCTTAGTGCCTTCATGGCTGTGATTACTCTTGGTACTTGCCTATCTTAGTACCATAAGAGGTGATGGACTCGTCTTTGGAACATATCAATGTCACCTTCTTCTCGCGGCAGTTTGTATCGGCATCATGTCTATCGAGCCAGTCCATACCAAGGATCACGTCAAAATCTATCGAGCTAATCAAATGTAGGTTAGCGTCAAATTCTTTTCCTCCTATCTTGATACTCTCGTCAATCATTCTGTTAGTGAGTATCGTATTTCCTGACGGTAAGCTAACCTCAAGAGACTCAATAGTTATAATGCTTCTATGACAAATAGCATGATAAAACTTTGCAGACATAAAAGAGTGTGTGGCACCAGTGTCAAACAAAGCGAAAGTAGGCACATTATAGATCATAAGCATACCTGATACTGTGCCGGGACTATTATCAACCTGATTCATTGAGTAGACTCGAGCTTGACCTCCCGATGCTTGTCCTTTGCCCTTAAATTGTGGACAATGTCGGCTTGTGTGACCTGACTTCCCGCAATTATAGCATACACCTTTTCCATACAAACACTCCCCGCCATGATTCTTACCACACTTTGGGCAAGCAGGCCTAGTGATCGGTGCATCCGGTCCATATTTCTCATCTACCTTCTTCTGCTTATTGGAAGCCGCCGACTTAGATTGATTACCATTCCAACCTCTCTTCCCAAAATATGACTTAGCAGCTGGTTGAGGACTCAAGTTCTGACTAGCTTCCACCTCTTAAGCTCTGAACACTGTCTCGGCATACAGTAGCACCCCATGACCAGCCACGATGTGACGAATACTCGGGCGTAAACCACTCCGAAACTTAAGGGCCCTCTTGCTGTCAGTATCCACCATGTGCTCCACAAAGAAGCTGATTTGGTTGAATTTTCTCTCATATTCTTCAACCGATAAGCTCCCTTGCTCAAGGTTCCAGAAATCTCTCTCCAGCTTCTCTCGGTAGTGCTGTGGATAGTACTATTCCGTCACTAGTTCCTTAAACCGATCCCAAGTTAATGCAGCACGCTCGGCTGCCGGCCTCAAACGCCAATAGTTCATCCACCAACGTTCAGCATCCTCTGCCATTTGATACTGGGCGCAAAGAATATTTTGCACATCGGTGCACCCAATAATATCAAGGGTACGCTCCAGCGACATCAACCATTCATCGAGAAAAGCTGGTCCTTCTCGACCGTTGAATGATGGTGGTGTGAAATATCGGAACTGTTGCACAACTTGTGCCTGGGTAAGAGCTGGCCCATTATTATTGTGGTTATCTTGACCTCCGTTACCATCACCACTATCTCCAGCACCAGGGTTGGCATTCTGACCACTGAGATTTTCAGCACCTCGGTTAGCTGTGCGTCCACGTCCACGAGTTGCCATGGTCCTAAGGTGCATTATAGCCAATAACTTCTTAGGAGTCTCCTCATAAGGGATGGAAATAAAAGTATACATCACATCTAAGGGTTAACTGCTCCCAATAGACGTTCTAGCAGTGCTATACTAACGCATCTACATGTCTTTATAAATTTATAAGAAAGCACATACATGTCCAACATTTATTATGAATCTCAATAGCATATCATCTCTAAAATATAAACATGGTATTGCAAAGTGATTCAAAAATGAGTTGAATCTCATAACCGTAAAATTTTGTTACGACAACAACATAAACATAACTTGAAATGTGTACCTTGGAGTTGACGTGGAGCGGCGACGGTGGGTGATAATAATTGTAGATGCCATTAAAGTTTTAACTACTTGCGAAAAAGGAAAATTTAGTTTGAAAAAGAAATTATTTTAACGAGTCTAAAGAACCGTAGACCGGATCTGATACCACTTATGTAGTGACCACTTTCCAAAATGTCCTTTTAAAATAATTCCAAGGGAGATTAAATATCCAAAAAGTGAATAATTTCAGCGGAAATTGAAATAAGGTCATCCATTTCGCAAGTAAATAAAAATAAATTCTCAACATTTCAAACATCCATAGTATTCAACATGACATTAAAGCCAAAATTAAAACTTTAAATGAACGAAATAAATAAAAAGCTGATAATTATTATTATCACGCCACGCCTTTGCCCGCCACGCCAGACTCCTAAACCTGAAAGGTTTAAATAATGGGGTGAGCTTTCAACTCGCTTAGAGGAGGGAACGCTTTGTTAAATTTAAGTACATACATGTTGTCAAGTAGATATGACATGCCTGGACCTGGTGATTGCCCGAGGGCCATTAATATGCAAACTTTGTGCATACTGCCTACTACTCATTGGAGGCTACAACGTAAATAATATGCAAACTTTGAGCACATTATGCCTACTACTCATTGGAGGCTACAACGTAAATAATATGCAAACTTTGAGTATATAATTATTTGGCAAGAAACAAGCATACATACAAGTAACATCATGCATCAAATAAAACAAACGTAAAGTCCCCAACTCGAAATACGATGATGATCCTTGAAAAATGAGATGCGAAAGCAGTTCAAATCCTAGGCCCAAGTCATCATTTCCTAAAATAACAATTAAATTTTAATATTAACATAGCGTCCAAAATAAATTAATATAAATTATTTAATTTATAATTGAGTAAAAGAGGTCTGTTTTTAAATATTAAATACTAGCTAGGATCAAATTATAAGTATTGACAAAATTGAGGGACTAAAATTGAATACACTGAAAGGTTGATTTGGGGTTAACTGGAAAGGTCTGGAACTTGGGGACTCAATTGAAAAAAACTCAAAAAGGAGGGCTGGGTATAAAAACCCTTTGCCCTAAGGACCGTCCGACATATACTCTCATTACTCCTCTCGACCTCTCACTCTCAATTCTTTCTCTCTCTGCCATTCTCCTCCCTCTCTCTCTCAAATCCCTCTCTCTCCCAAATTCTCTCTCGGCATCGGCCGGAATATCCCTCTTCCTGAAACCGATCAAAAAAAACTGACCCCTCTCTATAAAATCAATCTCACACACACAAATACAAGAAATTCACACAGACATGAAACCCGCCCTTTTCTCGATCTGGAAAAAAATAACTGAACACAAGTGAGGAAATCGACACACACACACCGAAATGAAATAAACGATGGTGAAATCAAAAGATACGGTCTTGGACTGACGAAAAGGTCTACGATGGCGAGTTTGAGGTCTTATGTCTCTAGGTCGTAGACCGGACGACTCTGAAATCCGAACTTCGGGTCAGACTGAAAGGGTTCCCCGACTGTCAGTGGTTCATGGTGAGTAAACTAGGTCAGAATTGGCCAGATTTGGCCGAGAGAATTTCATGAAATTGAGAGTTGAAATTTAAAGTAAATTTTATTCTACATAGAATGAAGGATTTAAAATTCAATAGTAGAATGAGGCTCGATGCAGTGCTACGATTTCGAGATTTAAGAGCATAAAGTTTCAGTTTATGTGTGGATTTGATTTACTATGTAAAATAGAAGCAGTAGGGAGAATGATAGGATCTGCAATTTCATATTTATGGGTAAGTACAAAAGAAAATACAAGGTGGTGGTTGTTGAGATTTACCTCGTAAGATTGAATGGAAATCGGATGAAACGCGACTAGAAATTTGATCAGACGACGAATTCGATCGGATCCTCTTGTTTTCTGCTCCTTAGTTTGTAGAAGAAAAATACTTGGTGCTCTGTAGATCGGATCCTTAGAATGCTTCCCGGTTGCAAATACAGTTTTTTTTTGTTTCAGCCGTGAAGAAAGCTCTGGGCAGATTTCTGTCGATGATGTATTGTGTATTTGGTGGATAGTGAATTATTGTGATGAGAATTATATTAGATAAACATTGAGGAGTTTTGATAAGGTGAGAACTGTGAGGATCGATCGACTGGTAAAGGAAGGGTTCTTAATTGTGGTTAGTTTAGTTTATTCATAGTTGGTTAAATTAAAACACATGGTTAAATATAAATGGTATAATAATAATACTAACAATAGTAAATGTAGAATAATTGGTAATATTGATCATGAAATAAATCTGAAAAATGATAATGATAACAATAATAATAATATTAATACTTAATAAAATGATATTAATAATATTATTAATTATAATAAAGATAACATTTTTGATAGTAGTGTTAGTATTATACTCGAATAATTAATAATATTATCATAAAATAAATAATGATCACTTGAATATATATGACGAAATAACTCGGGCCATTATAATATGAGAACTTGGACTCAAGTCTGGAGTGTAAACTACAATCATGAATATGCGAATAAGGAAAATTTTTGACCTTATTTATTAAATGGAAATAAAATTCGTAAATAAATTGTTGGATATTTAAAATCATTCATGCGCTTTCTATAAATTATAAAATAAATGCATACTCAAAAATCGGGGTATTACATGCATGAACCTGGACGCAATACAGACATCCACCCCCCGATTATTCGGGGGTTAGCAAAATTCCACTATTTTGCTAGTGCAAGTATAAAGTGCAAATACGAGCCGTATATAACATATTACAAGAATATAATAATATGAATAATCAACGGATCGAACACAGTGAAAGACTTCCCCAGATATTTTATTTGTGCAAAGTAGTCCGAAGCCATGAAAGGCAGTAATAAATCAAGTAAACGAATTGTAAAACGAGGTCTCAGGAGTTTTTACTCGGTTCTCGACAACTATAATATAATCACGGGTCATGCAAATCTGGCAATATAAATATTATTCGTACTCATCAAGTAATGAATTCCAGAGG
Organism: Orobanche coerulescens; assembly: GCA_033398695.1. Lineage (NCBI taxonomy): Eukaryota > Viridiplantae > Streptophyta > Magnoliopsida > Lamiales > Orobanchaceae > Orobanche > Orobanche coerulescens. Next base: position 26,616,863 of record CM065804.1, read on the forward strand.
CCTCAATCGACCATACCTGGCATCACACAAATACGGTTCGTACTCCTTAAGTAATGAACTCCAGAGTCCTCGTCGGACCCTACCTGGTACCCACATATACTGTTCATACTCATCAAGTAACGAACCCTAGAGGCCCCATCGGACCCTACCTGGTTTCACACAAATAGCGTTCGTACTCATCAAGTAACGAACTCCAGAGGCCCCGTCGGACCCTACCTAGTTCCACAGATCAACACAACAATCCACAACGCATATCAATAACACCACGTTCACATATCATAAGGAGATATACTTCTCAAGCAACATCAAATAGCACTACCTCCTTACAAAGAAGTCAGCAAACAATACAACCAATATCACACAACACCACAACACTTATCAATAAGTACACATATCCACACACACACACATCTTGCCGAAAGGATATAACTTTAAGTCCACTAGAGATATAGTCACACGCAACGGTACCACACAAAAACAAGGCATTCCAATATACAACACTAATATACATTCTCAGAACGATACATTAAGTTACAAACACACGAGTTGATTTAGAAGAGAACTTTTATCGAGAATATACTGATTTATTTAAAGGTTCATTAAAACATTCAAGTTGCACACATAATTAATCACCAACTACTATATCTACGAAATACGAAGTATATGGGCAAGACACTTGCCTCGAAAATCGACACGCAAATACTCCGATGTACATGGCTTGATCGGTGAACCACGACAATATACAACCTCAGAAGAAACAATGGAAACACGATCACTACGTATATAGAAACCAATTACAACGATAAATGCAACCAACACCTTAAGAGAAAACCATTGAGATATTTAATCGAACATTAAATGTTCACGGTTCCTCAAGAACACCAAAATCATCAACAGTGCTGAACGAATCAGAACTATGAATATGCAATCTATAGAACATGATTAATAACAATGTTTAACAAGGATCGATTCATAAAAACCGGATTAGAAATGAGATCAAGAACAAAATCCCCAAAATGGTCAACTTTACGGAAACCAAGAACAACTGATTAGATGATGTTACAATCACCTAAGACTCTCCAAAACACGTTGTAATTGAGTAGAATCACCAAGAATCCAAACCTTAGCCTCTCCCATCCTGTAATACCCGTACTTTTATTGACTGTTTGACCTTGCTGTTTTTCTTATTTCATCGCTCTGTAAACTCTTGGTGATGTTGTCGATATTGTTATAGAGTTTTGTATCTTGTTTGGATCACAATCGTGTTGTTTAGACCTTGCGGAAGTGTTCTGGGTCAGAGAAATAGCGCAGGCTAGGTCTAGGCTAACGCATGCTAATTCTGCTTGAGTAGCGCATGCTAGCTTTGAGCCGTAGCGCGCGCTAAGGGACCAGTCAGGTCAGAACCAGTAACCCATACTGCTTTCTAGACTGGCAGTTAACGCGCGCTAGGAGTTCGTTAACGCACGCTATTCATGGTCAGTAGCGCGTGCTAACATCCGTCCGTAGCGCACGCTAACGGGCTGGTTGGCAGAGGCTGTGAGGTTGTCAGGTTTTCTAGACTATCAAGTAACGTATGCTAGTCTTCGGATAGCGCATGCTATCAGAGCTACGTAGCGCATGCTAAGCCATAGCGGTAGCGCACGCTAAGATTCGAGCAGGGCAGAGGATAGTAGGTTCTGGACCCCAGTTTCTGGACACCATTTTTGACTAGCGCACGCTAAGATAAGGCGATTAGCGCACGCTAACGGGGCCGGCAGAAGCCACTGGACTACCCGGTGACCTCGCTAGCACACCCTAATAATCGAGGCATTGCGTGCACTAGACTGGGCGAGTATATATTGGACAGTTGACTTCCTTTTCGTAATTTTCATCCTCTCACTCAATTTCTGACCGGGAGCAGCGGATTTAGGTAATTCGGGGAGTTTAGAAGCGATCTTTTTTCAGATATCAACATCTTTGGTTGGAGAACAAGGATTTAACAACATCTAATCCATTCTATCATCCAAATCAAGGTAAAAATCCTTAGAACCCTATTTTTTGAGAATTTTGGGGTTTTTTCCTAGATTCATCCGATTTATCCGTTTTGAAGCTTGAGAACCCTGAGATTATGATGTATCTATCCTGTATACATGATTTTCCTATTATTTTACGGATTGGTTTGTGCTGTGTTCGGACTTGTAAGGGTTTGGGTGATTTTCCGAACTCTAGTTGTTTACCCTTGTATTCTCGTGAATCATAAACGGGTTTCAGGAGTTTCTTCGTGAATTATGAGTATGGATTATTGATTATAATATCCCTTACGAATCGTTTAGGTGCCAAAAGCGCTTTCTTGGACCTACCGAACTCATACTCTTTTCCGTTCAATTTCTCGATGTCTCAAAGGCAAGTATATATTTATGATTGTACGTTCTCGACTTTGAAAGTAAGATATATGAATGGCATGATTGTTTATATCCACTCTGGGGCGGGCCGACAGGTCCTCTGAGGGTTTCGTAGCCTTTGGTGCGATTCCACGGATAATTTGGGTTAACCACTCTGGGCGGGCCGACGGGTCCCCTGAGGGTTCCGTAGCCTTTGGTGCGGTTCCACAGTTGATCATGTATGCATTGTTGTGATGCTATGAGATTTAGTTATTCTGGAATACTAGTATTGAATTGATGAATTGATGGTTACCATTACTTTATTGTCGAGGAGTATTGTGTTTCATACTTGATATACTTGCACTAGCTATTCGACGGCTAACCCCTTTATGGGGCAAATACCTTTTATGTATTTTAGGTTCCAGGAGGGCGGATAGGCAGGTATCGGGTCGGCACGAAGATGATGGGCAAGCGTGATACTGTGTTTTATCTCTAGTTATGCTTTGTGTTCCTCCATTCAGTGTTGTTGTACTGGAATGGTTATTGAATACTCGAGTATTATTTGTTTTTAGTCTTGATATTCCGGCCTGTGTTGCCGAGGTCTTGAATTTGTACTGTGATGTATTTGTATACATTGGACATGGTTTGAATACCCCTTGTATCGTCTTTCATTTCATTGTATTTGGACCTTCTCGATCAAGTTTTATAGTTCCACGTATGATTAGCCTTGTGGGTCCCACGGTGGGGTTCAAGGCACTGTAATATACCCTGAATAACTTGGGGGTGTTACAGAATATGGTATCAGAGCTTAGGTCTATGGTTACCTAGGCTGTCGGTCTTTTGGATCGATTGAGTCATCATTTGTCCACAGTATCACTACTCTGCCATCATCACAGTGCGACCGGTACTTGTAAGACCTCTTACTCTTCTGATGGTTCCTTATTCGTTTTGCTTCTATTTTGGTATTCTTGAGAATCGGTCACTTCGATGACGTGCGATTGAATTGTACTTACATGCCTTGTGTGTTCTTCAGTATGTCAGCTGGTAGGGGCCGTGGCCGTGGACGTGGATGAGGACGTGGTGCGGCCGTCTCCCTCAGTTCTGTTGCAGGGTCAACCAACCCCAGTTTATCGAACTTGGTGCATTCGGACACCTAAAGTCAGCACGACCAGTCGACTGGCCAGGGAAACAGCATGGACGTTGGAGTTGCGAATGTACTTCAACAATTAGCTAACCAGATGACCATTCTAGCCCAAACCATTCAGCTGAATAATCTGAACCCGAACGCGGATGCCTTGCTTCAGAATGTAATCCGTATGCACCCTCCACAGTTTGGCGGTGCCACAGACCCGTTAGGTTTGGAAGATTGGCTAGCGGAGTTGGAGAAAATTTTTGAAGCCGTTGATTGCCCCGAAGTGAGGAAGGTACCAATTGCTCAGTATTTCCTCACCAAGGAGGCCGCTACATGGTGGAAAGTCATCAAGCCACAGGATCGTGTTGCCACATGGGATGAATTTAAAGAGCTTTTGGAGGCCGAGTTTTGTCCTTGGCCGATACGAGAGAGCCGAATTCGAGCCTTTTTCGAGGCTAAACCGTAGAATATTCCCGTTTTGCAAGCAATTATAGAGTATAACCAACAATTGATCCACATGAAGGATCAAGTGTGAAACGAGAGTGATAAGATCCGTTATTTCGATATGCGGATGAATATGGACTTACGGCTGTACATGGCAGGATTTGCTTGTACCACACTGAAGGAATATCTGGATAGAGCTTTAGCCCATGATATGTTGAGCCCCGACAACGATACCACGGAAGAATCGAAGAAGAAGAAGGTCGCGGGAAATTTTTCTAGCTCTAAAAGTGGCAACTTCCAGAGGTCACATATGACTAACCGCTCTACCGGACAGTCGTCACATTCTGCTAAAGGAAAGAGGGGTTTCCGTTCTGCCCCGGGCACCACAAATCGCACGGTAACTTGCTATAGTTGTGGTCGTCCAGGCCATGTTAATTTGGAGTGCAATTTTCCGCCGTTGAAGTGTCACACTTGCGGACAGATGGGACATAGAGCGGCTTATTGTTCTAAACCAAATCAGACTTTGGACACTCGGGCTTCTGCCCCAGCACCACTTGACCAAGGCGTTAATCAGCGACAATCTTTTGGTCAATCTCAGCAGAGTTACGGCAAGGGCCGGGGACGGGTTCAGAACACTAGAGGGGGTAACTCTAGCGTCGGTTCGATACAACCTCGGGTCTATAAGATGCGTCGATCAGACGAACCCGATGCAGTGGTGGCTTCAAGTACCATTAATATTTTATCTCATCCAGTCCTTGTGCTTTTTGATATGGGTGCTACGCATTCTTTTATTTCCTTCGAGTGTGTACGCCGTTTGAATATCACTTGTATGACTGCTTGCGATTCCTTCATTGTGAAACTACCTAGCGGGGATAGGATTGTGGAAAACCGGGAGATTAAAGATTTTTCGGTGATTATATCCGGTATGGAATGGTTATCGAATCTGATTGTAGTTGATATGATAGACGAGGACGTGATCCTCGGCGAGGATTGGCTTGATAGTCACCAAGCGATTATGAATTATTATACTAAAGTTATCACCATGATGACTAAAGACAGAACCGAGTACTCATTTTTGGGACGTAAGTCGGGCCAATCCAAGTTACTTATCAGTGCCATGAAGACCGTAAAATTGTTGAATAAAGGTTGTATGGGCTATTGGTGTTATGCCTTGAAAACGGAAGGGAACGAAGTCGATTTCTTTTCGATTCCGGTTGTTAATGAGTATCCCGATGTTTTCCCAGACGATCTCCCCGAATTACCGCCAGATCGGGAGATAGATTTTTTTGTGGACTTAGAGCCAGATGCGGCTCCGATTTCTAAGGCACCTTATCGAATGGCACCTTCCGAGATGCAAGAATTAAAGAGTCAGCTGGGAGAACTTTTGGAAAGAGGGTACATCAGGCAGAGCGCTTCGCCTTGGGGTGCGCCTGTTCTTTTTGTGAGGAAGAAGGATGGTTCACTACGTTTGTGCATCGACTAGAACAAATTAACCATCAAGAACAAGTACCCTTTGCCTCGTATAGATGATTTATTTGATCAGTTGCAGGGGGCTGCAGTTTTCTCGAAAATTGATTTAAGATCAGGGTATTATCAACTCAGGGTGAGAGAGTCCGACGTTCCGAAGACGGCATTTCGAATGAGATATGGGAATTATGAATTTGTGTTTATGCCTTTTGGGTTGACTAATGCACCGACAGTATTCATGCAGTTAATGAATAAGATTTCATCAAGTATCTCGACAGGTGTGTAGTCGTCTTTATTGACGACATTTTGATCTATTCTCAAGATAAAGAGGAACATGCCCGACATTTGCGTTTGGTACTATATATTTTGAGGACCAAGCACCTCTATGCAAAATTCTAAAAATGCGAGTTCTGGTTGGAAGAAGTTATGTTTCTCGGCCATGTGATTTCGGCCGAAGGGGTTCCTGTAGAACCGCAGAAGATTGAGGCAGTGCTAGATTGGGCACCGCCTAAAAATGTTAAGGAAGTTCGTAGCTTTTTGGGCCTTGCTGGATATTACCGTCGGTTTTTCGAGGGGTTCTCGAAACTCGCTCGACCGCTTACCAAATTACTCCAGAAAACGGAAAAGTTTGTTTGGACGACGGAGAGACAACAGAGCTTCGATGAGCTAAAGAGACGTTTGACTTTAGCGCCGATTTTAGCTTTACCACATGGTAGTGAGAGCTTTAATAGGCAAGACGATGGCGGAATCTCATTATTTATTGGAAGTGATGGCTGCAAATGCTTATCAGTGGCCTTCCAAACGTGTGAACCCAAAGCGAGTTATGGGAGTTTCCGACAACGATCCAATCTCTACATTATCGGTCCAAGTTGCAGGGCTAACTCAACAATTGCAAGCTTTTTCACATACCCCTTCTACCAATACCATGGAAATTTGTAATTGGTGCAACGGTTCTCATTCTAGTGCTGAATGCCAAGTCGGAAATCCTTTCGAGCAATCTCCGATGGGACAAGCTCAGTTTGTGGGTTACGAAAATCTGCATAACAACCCATATTCCAACACTTACAATCAAGGGTGGCGAAATCACCCAAATCTTTCGTAGAGGAACAAGCAAGCTTTAAAAAAACCTCCGGAAGCTCAATTCGCCCAGCCCCCACAGCAGCCCCCTCAACCACCGAAAGTGTCTTTGGAAGATGCTCTTGCTCAAATGGCGGCTAATACGAGCCAATTCATGACTCGCACGGAGACTAATCTACAAAATCATTCCGCTTCTATCCAAAACTTGGAAGTACAAATGGGGCAGATCGCAAATTTATTGTCCTCTCGACCTCAAGGTGTATTACCCAGTGCCACCGAGATGAACCCCATGAAAAATGTGCAAGCAATCGAGCTACGAAGTGGAAAGGAGCTACAAGAGCAGCCTAAGAATAGCAAGGACAAGAGCAACCACAGTGAGAAAACAAAGGACGAGGAGCCCAAGCCAAAAGCAGTGTCGACCACTCATCCCACTCCATCAATTCCATTCCCACAATGCCGACAAAAGCAAAAATTGGACAAGAAATTCTCCAAGTTTCTTGACGTCTTCAAGAAACTACATATCAACATTCCATTTGCCGATGCCTTGGAACAAATGCCGAGCTATGTGAAGTTCATGAAGGAGATCTTATCGAACAAAAGGAAGCTCGAAGAGTATGAGACAGTGGCATTGATGGAATAGTGCAGTGCTATTCTACAGAAGAAGCTCCCACCTAAATTGAGGGACCCGGGAAGCTTTACTATTCCATGTACTATTGGAAATTCGTCCTTTGACAGAGCCTTATGTGATCTAGGAGCCAGCATAAACCTTATGCCCCTTTAAATTTTTAAGAAGGTGGGTATTGGGGAATCCAAGCCGACGACGGTCTCTTTGCAATTAGCTGACAGATCTATCAAGTATCCGAGGGGAGTAATAGAAGATGTTTTGGTCAAAGTCTATAAATTCATCTTTCCGGCCGATTTTATTGTACTCGATATGGAGGAGGACCATGACATCCTAATCATCTTGGGAAGACCATTATTAGAAACCGGCCGAACTTTAATTGATGTGGAAAAAGGGAAGCTTACTCTACGAGTTCAAGAGGAGCAAGTTACTTTCAATATATTTCGATCCTTGCAATATCCTAGTGATGTTGAGAACTGTTTTCAAATTGACGTCATTGACTCGTGTGTAAGTAGAGCTTTTTGGGAGAGCTATCCATCAGATCCATTGGAGTCCGTTTTAGTTGGGTCCGCTTCCGAATTAAATTCTGAGCATGTAGCCTATTTACGACACATGGATGTTTCCCCACCATTTTTCACTCGTCGACCATATGAGGAGCTCGGAAGTTCACCAACTCGACCCGTCCCATCAATCGAGAGACCCCCAAATCTGGAGCTCAAGCAGCTACCGAATCATTTAAAATATGCATTTTTAGGACCCGACGATTCCCTGCCAGTCATTTTTTCGGCCACTTCGGCGGGGGATCAAGAGGAGAAATTATTGAGGGTTTTGAGGGAGTTCAAATCTGCCCTTGGAAGGTCTATTGCGGATATCAAGGGAATCAACCCATCCATTTGTATGCACAGAATTCTGATGGAGGAAGACTACAAACCATCTGTGGAGCACCAACGCCGTTTAAATCCAAATATGAAAGAGGTGGTAAAAGTCGAGGTTTTAAAACTCCTCGACGCAGGTATGATCTTTCCTATTTCTGATAGCAAGTGGGTAAGTCCGGTTCAAGTTGTGTCAAAGAAGGGTGGGATAACGGTTATCCAAAATGATAATAATGAATTAATTCCCACTAGAATTGTTACGGGGTGGCGTATGTGCATAGATTATAGGAAATTAAATAAAGCCACTAGAAAAGACCATTTTCCTTTACCATTTATTGATCAAATGTTGGATAGATTAGCCGGACACGATTTCTATTATTTTCTTGATGGTTATTCTGGGTATAATCAGATTTATGTAGCCCCAGAAGACCAAGAAAAGACGACATTTACATGTCCTTATGGCATTTTCGCTTATAGGCGCATGCCTTTTGGTTTATGTAATGCGCCTGCCACTTTTCAACGGTGTATGATGGCTATTTTTTCTGACATGGTAGAGCATTGAATTGAAATTTTTAAGGATGATTTTTCTGTTTTCGGTGATTCGTTTGATATATGCTTGCAGAGTTTGCAGAAAGTCCTCAAAAGATGCGAAGAAACAAATTTGGTCTTGAACTGGGAGAAGTGCCACTTTATGGTCCAGGAGGGCATTGTACTAGGCCACCGCATATCCTTCCATGGAACTGAAGTCGACTGGGCAAAAATTGAAACAATCGAGAAGATGCCTCCGCCTACTTCGGTAAAGGGGGTAAGGAGCTTTTTGGGACACGCCGGTTTTTACCGCCGTTTTATTAAAGATTTTTCGAAGATCACGAAGCTGTTGTGCAACTTGCTCATGAAGGATGTTCCGTTTAATTTTGACGAGTCTTGTAAGAAGGTTTTGACCTATTGCAGAAAGCTCTAAGCACCGCCCCGGTCATAGTCGCTCCAGACAGGGGCCTTCCATTCGAGTTGATGTGTGATGCTAGTGATTTTGTCATTGGGGCTGTTTTGGGACAGAGATGAGGGAAAGTGTTCCACGTCGTGTATTTTGCAATCCGAACTCTTGACGACACCCAAAGAAATTATGCCACAACCGAAAAAGAATTGTTAGCTGTGATCTTTGCTTTTGATAAATTTTGGGCTTATTTATTGGGGACGAAAGTAGTGGTGTGGACTGACCATTCGGCGATCAAATACCTTTTGGAGAAGAAGGATGCTAAACCAAGGTTGATTAGGTGGGTGCTTCTCCTCCAAAAAGGGGACTGAGAATGTTATTGCCGATCACCTTTCACGTTTAGAGAATCCCCTTGAGAAGGGGGAGATTCATCCACAAATTATGGAAAACTTCCCCGATGAATAGCTCTACAAGTTGGGTTCGCAACACGCGCCTTGGTACGCTGATCTAGTGAACTATCTGGCGAGCAAAATAATTCCGAATGATCTCTCGCGTCATCAAAAGAAGAAGCTGATTTCAGACGCTAAGTATTACTTATGGGATGATCCTTTTCTGTTTAAAAGATGCCCTGATCGAATCATTTGCAGATGTGTTCCGGATGAGGAAATCCGCAGTGTGCTGAATCATTGCCACGCATCACCCTACGGAGGGCATTTTAGCGGAAATAGAACAGAGGCAAAGGTCTTGCAATCGGGTTTCTATTGGCCATCATTATTCAAATATGCTCACTCCTTTTTGTCCACGTGTGATCGGTGTCAACGGACGGGAAACATCTCAAAACGACATGAAATGCCGTTGAACACAATACTTGAGGTTGAATTGTTCGACGTATGGGGGATTAACTTCATGGGTCCATTTCCTCCATCAAATAAGAACCTCTATATCCTAGTAGCAGTGGACTACGTCTCAAGGTGGGTCGAAGCGGTGGCACTACCAACAAATGGGTCTAATGTCGTGATCAAATTTATAAAAAAATATATTTTCATGCATTTTGGGACTCCACGAGCTATTATCAGTGATGGTGGTTCACACTTCGACAAAAAATTCCTTGATGTGGTCTTAAGAAAATACGGAGTCACTCATCGTGTTTCTACATCCTACCATCCCCAGGTGAGTGGTCAAGTCGAGATATCAAATCGATAGCTAAAGTGGATCTTAGAAAAAACAGTTAGCTCGTCTCGAAAATATTGGTCCTTTAAACTCGATGATGCACTTTGGGCATACTGTACTGCGTACAAAACACCTATCGGCATGTTACCATACCGTTTGATTTTTGGGAAAAGTTGTCATTTGCCAGTAGAGATGGAGCATCGTGCATACTGGGCGATAAAGAAATTGAATTTTGATCTTAAAATCTGCTGGTGAAAAGCGTTGTTTGCAGTTGAACGAGCTGGAGGAAATTCGTCATGATGCGTACGAGAATGCTAAGCTTTATAAGGAGCAGACAAAGATTTGGCACGATAAGCACATCACACATCGAGAGTTCATTCCAGGTCAAGAAGTGTTATTATTTAATTCTCGCTTGAGGTTGTTTCCTGAGAAATTACGTTCACGATGGTCGGGATCGTTTACTGTAGTTCAAGTATTCCCACACGGAGCAGTGGAAGTACAAAAAGATGATCAAAAATTTAAAGTAAATGGGCAGAGGTTGAAGGCCTACACGGGTGATCCAATAGACGCGCAAAAGACGAGCATGGTCCTATCCACTGCAGAGTGAATGCTAGAAAAGTCCGGCTGAAGACTATAAACTTAGTGCTTCTCGGGAGGCAACCCGAGTATTAGTTGTAGATGTTAATTTTTTGTTATTTTCATTCATTCTAAGAGTCTAATTTTTCGTCATTTTTGCTTTAATATGCTTCTCTCTCACGTTCTATGTGTTTTCGCTTTAAAAAATTTTTGTGCAGGAGCAGTCCAGTCCAGGGGCCGCGGCACATACAGGGCGGGCCATGGCACACAAGAGTCTAAAATCCAGGAAAAGTTTTTGTACTCTATGCCGCGGCACGAAGATGCTGAGCCGCGGCACACTTGCCCCAAGAGCCGCGGCACGATGAAGCCAGGCCGCGGCACACCGAGACCCAGAAAATACATCCAGGAGTCTGTACTACGTGCCGCGGCATGCAAGATCTGAGCCACGGCACATTAACATTGCAAGTCGCGGCACCCGTTCAGTGAGCCGCGACTCACTTGATATGTGCCGCGGCCCCTGCTGCGAATTTTAAACGGCCAAGAGCAGGTTTATAAACCATTCGGCCGAGACGCCAGGTAATCTTACAATCCTTTCTTCTTCGCGCGGCACCGTAGGTCTCCCTTCAAGTCTCTTCTTCTTCTCACCTTCTTCAATCCAACACAAGGTAATTCTATTCCCTTAAGTTTCAATGCAACATGGATTAATGATTGGAGTAATGTTCTTTGACGAACTTATGTTTAGTTCCTAAATTCCTATCAAAATTTGTATCGGATTATGCTAAGATTATTTGATTGATTGATGGTGTTTTGTTATTGTGTCGTGAATTGCTGTGATATTCGATTGAAATTGTCGTTGTTGAGGATTGAATTGAGTAAGTTACTGTTTTTTGTTCTTCAATTGAGCTAACGCATGCATAGTGTTTGATAAAATGCACCAATGAAAATTTTTGAGCCAAACATCTCCAAATTGTATGCAATAAATTCGATTATCGGATTAATTGTGCCCCCAACCCTTACGCCAAGTTTGAGCTTAAATCTCTGCCTCATTTCCCTCATATGAAAGTGCGAGTTCATTCGACTCTATATTCATTTTCCGCACATTTTAAGTTGAGAGTGGTGTAGTTATCTTTAAAGTTGTTTAATTTCTGGCATTTATTTTTCAGGAACCTCGTCATGGCTAGGAAAAGGAAGTTGAGAACGAGGGCTAGGACGCAATCATCCCCCACAAGAGGGGAAACGTCACAAAACCGAATAGATATGGAATCCCACCAATTCTCTGATCCTGACATCCATCAAATATTCAACGAGAGGATCCATTCTCGTCCAATAATTCCGGAGCGGGGATTCACTCCCGCCCCCCAGGATGGCGAGCTATTGGCTATGATTAATGAAATGGGATGGACTCGATTCACTGCGCCAGCTGAGCCGACGGTGATTTCTATTGTCTAGGAGTTCTATGCCAGTGCTCTATTGCGACAAATCCAGGCGGGACAGATGATGGGGCGACCAGATACACGGACTGAGGTTGTCGTCCGAGGCCAGACAGTGGACTTTTCGGTGGCCGCGATTCGGAGGCTGTACGAGCTACCGGAGGTGGACAAATCGGAGTACACACGGACTATAAGTAGCCTCACGAGGGAGGATTTGCTGGAGGCACTTGCTCAGCCGGGTTCCATCTGGGAGACGCGCGTCCCGGGTTCCACAGTTTTCTATTTCAAGAGTTCTCGCCTCAGTCGGCTCGGGCGAGCCTGGCTTTATTTCTTTGCACGAATCGACCCTACATCACAGATCCGCTCGGTCTTGCTTCCTCGTGCCCGATTATTGTATGCTATCACGACGGGACTCCAGTTTGATGTGGACCCATGTTTGTCCCGTTCTATATTTCAATGCATCCAGGGAGGGGCAAAGACGGGATTAAAACATCCCTCACTGATTTGTGCTCTATGCCGCCAGTCGGGCGTGACGTGGTACGACGACGAGCCATCTATTGCACCCTAGTGTCCGATCGACCACCGTATTATCTCCCATTTCGACCAGTGGGGTGGCGCGAGGGCACACAATTGGGGGTGAGGATTTCTTATCGATGAGCCACACGAGCACTCTCCCGAGCCACTACTCCTGACACATGAGCCAACGGCGGATGCTGAGGATCGGACTGAGTCCACTCCACCGCCAGCGAGAGAGCACCTTCAGGTGATGTTTGACAGCCTGAGGGAGGAGATGCGGGCTGAGAGAGACAGCCTTCTCGCAGCTGTTCGAGAGGAGATGCGGGCTGAGAGAGACAGCCTCCTCGCAGATGTTCGGGAGGAGATGCGCGAGCAGGCCCGCCGAGCCAATCGATGTGAGGAGAGGCGCCTAGCGGCGAGAGATGCTTATCATCAGGACTATTTAGCTGCGTGGACGAGCCATATACTCCATCCGGACGGACCCTTCATTCCACCAGTCAGGCCATCTACACCACCCTCCTCGCCGAACGAGGCCGGCACCAGTTCCTGAGCTGATATTAGGGGAGTACTTGACCTATCTCATATTGCATATTATTGTCTGTGTCCATTGAGGTCAATGTACGTTTTAAGTTTGGGGGGGTTACTATTAGTTGTTATTTACTTTTTCATTGCTATTTTTCGTTGTTATTGATTCTAGCCTTTCTTGTCTTCTAAAATATTCTGGACTTTATTTACATTCATGAGTTTTTCGTGCAGCCTTGTGTAAAACTGATGATATGATACTGATTTCTTTTTGAAGAAATGGTTGAGTTTTGGTCGAGCTTGCATTCTGCGATATTTGTTTCCTTTGAGTATTCATTTAGGTCTGAATTTTTGCGTCATTGTAGAAATCCTAGCATATAAGAAATGAGACATACGTGTTTACGAAACGCCGTCTATACGTTTGGTTACACTTTTCACGTAGCTAGTCGTCCAGTAACATGAGTCTTCTTGGCATTTAATTTGAGTTTAGGTATTAAGTCGGACAGCTTTTCCCAAAAATTCGAGAAATTATACATGTTCTATGATGGGAAGTCTAGTAACCGGGGGTATTCACGTCCGTTGTTTACTCTCGCATAAAACAACAACCCTGAATAGACTTATGGTTCAGAAAAGTCGCATGATGATGAAAGGAAGCCAAGTAACCGGATGTATTCACATGACCCGTCGTTTACATTCGCGTAAAACAACAATTTTGAATCAGTCATGCGGGAATCGCCATTCGAGTTTTTTCTCCACTGTAGAAGGAGACTTAGTAACTAGAAGCACTAATGAGCCCCATGAGTGTCTTTTATGTCAAACGGTTCCCCAATACATGAGAATAGATTTCCACCCTAGGGTCATTTCATGAAACATATCGGGAGTCGGAACCTAGTGGTTAACTCGAATCATTATAATGATCATATAGGGGAATGCTATCCGAAGATTATTATTTACGATGAAACTCTTGCATTTTTGCCTCGAGACTGTGGGACTGGGCGAGTTGGCTTGTTTAATCTAACCCTTCATATTGACGGTCGGCTAAATTCACGTTAGTTAATCTTTGAGCTTTGATTTTCTTCATGACCGATAGATCAGCACTAAAAATGATTGCTTTGTGGAATCCTTGTCGTGATGTGAATCACTAAAACGATACTTGTATTCTTCTTTGAAATTTTCAGGGTAGTAGTAATCAGGTAAACACTATGGATTTGCACGTTTACCCACGATACTTGTCATCTCATTTGAAATTAATTTTGCCTTGAGGACAAGCAAAGGCTTAAGTTTGGGGGTATTTATTAGATGATTTTTATGCGCTTAATCATCATTATTTTATACCCCTTTTTAGTTTAAATCTGCCTAAATGAGCTTTTAATGTATTATCTTTATATGTTTTGAAGGAAATTCGAGTCTGGGAGCTTAAACGAAGAAAAATGGGCCAAAACGACGTTTATTGGTCAGGAACCGCGGCACACAGACACTGGGCCGCGGCACAGGAAGCGCCCAGAAGGCCCCGATACAAACTGTATCGGGGCACACAAGCTCTGAGCCGCGGCCCGTAAGGAGAAATTTTGCCGATGTCTGGCCGCATGAAGACAGGGGCCGCGGCACACTAATGTCGGGCCGCGGCCCGCCGCGCATGGTCCATATTCGCAGCTCGCGATTTTGGCGGTTTGGAAGCCCGTTTCTGACCTAATTTCTAGACACGTTTTTGAGGCGGATGAAAAAGTATAAAGAGGCATTGAAGGTCAGAAGAGATGATGATCAAGGAAAATGAGAAAATATCGAGGAGTAGAGAGCAGAAGCTAGAGAACGGAGGAATTTAAGTTCTCCAACTGTGTTTGATTTTTATTATGCTTTCTTTAATTCTTTGTGTATTATTTTCTAGCACGTCGGTCTAGAACCCTATTCTAGGATTGTGATGAAACCAAGATTTTGACGGATTTACTCTTGAATTTTGCATTATTAATATAATTCCCTTTTCTATTGAGTTTCCCCCAATTGTTCTTAATGCGTTCAATTATGTGGCCTATGGTTGAACTGCTTTGGTTACGCAACTCGAATCGGGAGAGGAGAGTTGGTAGGAAAAATTGGTGAGAAACATTTTATCTTGTGAGATAGGAATATACTTATAGGAATTACGTGGCCCGTCTGAAGATTTTGTACTTTTTGCCTATTGTCGAATTAATTCACCTAGGAATAGAGTGATTTATTCACCTTAGAAAATTCTACTGACCTCGGGAGAGGCATTAGAGTATCTTAGAAATCTTCGCCTTCAATAAATTAGGAAATTGCTTAATTTATATAAATCAAGAGTAATTCGGAAAAATCGAGGCAGATTCTCAATCCTAGATTATTCTCCAATTTGATCTTCTTTCTTCGAATAATCGATTTTATTAATTGTTTTTAGTTTATCACTTTATTAGTTTTCTTTAATATTCCTTGCACCACCAAATTCGACCGTTCAGATAAAATTAGAATACAAATAAATTGGTAATTAGTAAGTCAGTCCTCGAGGGAACGATATCTTACTTATCACTTTATTACTTGCTTACGACAACGTGCACTTGCGTTCACCGAATTACGTAACACACGCTAGATTTGAGCCGTAGCGCGCGCTAAGGGACCGGTCAGGTCAGAACCAGTAACTCATACTGCTTTCTAGACTGGTAGTTAACGCACGCTAGGAGTTCGTTAACGCACGCTATTCGTGGTCAGTAGCGCGCGCTAACATCCGTCCGTAGCGCACGCCAATGGGCTGGTTGGCAGAGGCAGTGAGGTTGTCAGGTTTTCTGGACTATCAAGTAACGTACGTTAGTCTTCGGATAGCGCACGCTATCAGAGCTGCGTAGCGCATGCTAAGCCATAGCGGTAGCGCACGTTAAGACTCGAGCAGGGCAGAGGACAGTAGGTTTTGGACCCCAGTTTCTGGAAACCATTTTTGGCTAGCCTACGCTAAGATAAGGCGATTAGCGCACGCTAACGGGGCTGGCAGAAGCCACTGGACTACCCGGTGACCTCGCTAGCGCACACTAATAATCGTGGCGTAGCGTGCGCTAGACTGGGCGAGTATATATTGGACAGTTGACTTCCTTTTCGTCATTTTTCATCCTCTCACTCAATTTACGACCGGGAGCAGCGGATTTAGGCGATTCGGGGAGTTTGGAAGCAATCTTTTTTCAGATATCAACATCTTTGGTTGGAGAACAAGGATTTAACAACATCTAATCCATTCTATCGTCCAAATTAAGGTAAAAATCCTTAGAACCCTATTTTTTTGGGAATTTTGGGGTTTGTTCCTAGATTCGTCCGATTTATCCATTTTGAAGCTTGAGAACCCTGAGATTATGATGTATCTATCCCGTATACATGCTTTTCCTATGATTTTACGGATTGGTTTGTGCCGTGTTCGGACTTGTAAGGGTTTGGGTGATTTTCCGAACTGTGGTTGTTTACCCTTGTATTCTCGTGAATCGTAAATGGGTTTTGGGAGTTTCTTCATGAATTATGAGTATGGATTATTGATTATCATATCCCTTACGAATCGTTTAGGTGCCGGAAGTGCGTTCTTGGACCTACCGAACTCATACTCTTTTCCGTTCAATTTCTCGATGTCTCAAAGACAAGTATATATTTATGATTGTACGTTCTCGACTTTGAAAGTAAGATATATGAATGGCATGATTGTTTATATCCACTCTGGGGTGGGCCGACAGGTCCTCTGAGGGTTTCGTAGCCTTTGGTGCGATTCCACGGATAATTTGGGTTAACCACTCTGGGCGGGCCGACGGGTCCCCTGAGGGTTCCGTAGCCTTTGGTGCGGTTCCACAGTTGATCATGTATGCATTGTTGTGACGCTATGAGATTTAGTTATTCTGGAATACTAGTATTGAATTGATGAATTGATGGTTACCATTACTTTATTGTCGAGGAGTATTGTGTTTCATACTTGATATACTTGCACTAGCTATTCGACGGCTAACCCCTTTATGGGGGAAATACCTTTTATGTATTTCAGGTTCCAGGAGGGCGGATAGGCAGGTATCGGGTCGGCACGAAGATGATGGGCAAGCATGATACTGTGTTTTATCTCTAGTTATGCTTTGTGTTCCTCCATTCAGTGTTGTTGTACTGGAATGGTTATTGAATACTCGAGTACTGTTTGTTTTTAGTCTTTCTTGATATTCTGGCCTGTGTTGCCGAGGTCTTGAATTTGTACTGTGATGTATTTGGATACATTGGACATGGTTTGAATACCCCTTGTATCGTCTTTCATTTCATTGTATTTGGACCTTCTTGGTCAAGTTTTACAGTTACGCGTATGATTAGCCTTGTGGGTCCTACGGTGGGGTTCACGGTGCTGTAATATACCCTGAATAACTTGGGGGTGTTATACATCCACTGACCACGAGAAGAGGAGAAGAAAGGGAGAAAATGAGGTGAAACCCGTCGCCCAGCTATTAAATAGCAGGATGTGTTATGGCCGTAACACAGAGGGCATTACGGCTGTAACCCAGCTCTCCGGTTTCTGCCCAAAATGCAAAGGTGTGTTCCGGCCGTTACCAATAAGCCACTATGGTCGTAACACCCACCACCTTATGGCCGTAACATATTGCAGGATACGGCCGTAACCTGCATTCTGGCAACAGATTCCATTCTGCTGCCCGACCAGCCCCGAACGACCCCGTAATGCGATGATTCAGAAAATTCAATGTAACGATTACAAAGGATTGTCAACAATGAACAAAAGCATTAAACAAACATGCGATTTTGACAACATAAGGTAAGTAAAAATGGTATGAAAACGAGTACCCAAAACTTTAGGAAATCACCAAACGGCCCAAAAGTCCGAAAATGACGATACGAGATCGAATAATAATTCCGAAGTTCACAACATGATCAAAAAAGTTAAATGAGCTCGTAGGAATGTCAAAACAGTGGTTCTAGAAAAGTCGAATCACGATACGAGATCGAATAATAATTTCGAAGTTTCACTGGCATTGTAGAAAAGTCGCCATAATATGTCAATTAATCCAAAACAATATTAAAACTCGTTCGAATGATAGAAGGTACAGAACAAAACATTCTCAAAATATGTCGATGAACACAATCAAGTAGCTAGAATCGAAAATTACAGAGTTGAAAAACACAGGTATTACATACTTAGGGAAAGTAAAATACAATCCAACAGGATTATACTTAGAATTTAAACCATTGTGAGATAAGTATTTCTTTATTCATAAAGCATTTATAGTTCCAAAGGAACATTTAATGCTAACAGGACAATATTTAATGTGGCCGAAAAGATCATAGACTAAAGAGCATTTAATGCGGATCAAAAAGAATATCTGAAGAATCAAATGTGGACATCTTTAATTCAAACTGCCTGCAGGCCGCCAATTTGATTTGTCTATATCTTACCAACCCGCCAACGACTATATTTATAACAACTCTATTTCGAATATTATAAATAGCCCAAATAAGAGGACATTGCTCACTTATTGAAAAACTGACTTACTGATTGGTAAAGAATCTCAAGCATTCATTATCTAAGAGAAATCTATTTCTTCAAGCATACAAAATATATCCTTGAGAGAAGAAATACTAAGTCCTCAACTTAGAACACACTATAACGAAAACTTACAAAGCCTATAGCTAATGTTTTGATTCGTGTGATTCAAAACCTTATTGTTGAGATCATTAGCCCTATGTGGACTAAGTTTAAACTATTCCGACCTGTGTGGAAAGAAGATAGTTCGAAGGCAAAGCTTCAATCTATGTGAGATCAAAGAAGATACAACCAATTTATGTGAACGACTAAAGCTACAGTCGGCTGTATCAACCTCTATGAATGATACAACGACCGATTTAGTTAAAATCATACAATTATATACGCCTTGATTTTAATAAACCATTTACTAGTTTGTGGAGGATCTTTGGACGTAGAGGGGTTTACCTTGAACCACATTAAACATATGTGTTATTACTTCATGTACTTACTGTTTTCTTATTATGTGTGATTTATTGTATACTTGCTCTTAAAATCCTGTAAGCACCAAGCTGCAGGAGACTGTCTAGATGCAGTACTTACATCAATTTACTTTAGCACTTCTGGTACGCGTAACAAACTTCGAAAAAGAGTAAAACTTATTCACCCCCTTCTAAGATGTAAGCATAGTATACAGTAACCAACATATATGGTCATAGAAAGTTTGCATATGTTTATGGGTGATTAGCGCACGCTAAATTTGGTACTAAAGTACACTAACAGGTCAAAAAACCCAGTTTCTGCCAAACTGTGCTAGCGCACGCTAGTAATGTATATTATATATACCTTCATAATAGAGTTATCATTCACTTCAGCTATCCTTCCATTCTATCCGATATAGAGTCCTTATAGTGATTCTTGAGACCCAAACACTTTAGTGTTTGTGGGATTGATCATTTTTAATTATTTGAAGCGATTAGAAGCGTATTCAACCTTAGGATTTCATTCATTTCTTCGAAGAGGCATTTGTTCTTCATCTTCCAGAGGTATGTTGTCTAATCTTGTGTTAATTATGAGATGATGATGGTGATATTATTAATGATTACTTCATGTGTTGTCAAATTATTGGAGGATAACATGATTATTGTTGGTTCTTATGAACACATGATGATCATAACTTGAGGATTAGTATGTTCTTAATGTTTGGAAATACTTAGATGTTATAATCATGTTTTGGAAGTATTATGTTAAGATTAGTAGATGATTAACATAGTTTGAAGGTGATTGTAGACACCATTGATATTCTTGACAGGTTATAACAATTTAATGAAAGATTATGATGCGTTATGAGATAATTATCATAGTTTTGAAATGGTTAGGTTAAACTTGATGTTAAATCTGAAATTGTTGATGAGTTGGTGATTAATAGTTGTTTAGGACATCATGTTTAAGTGTTGGTAATGTTCTTGAGAAGATTATGATGATAAATGATGATATAGTCATAATAGGATGATTAATTGAATTTTATTCTTGATAATCCTTGTAGAATAGATTATCGTAAATGTTGAAGAATATTATGAACATGTTAGTTTGATCATATAGATGAATTGAGGAGGTTGGAATTCATAATTGAGGACTTTGATATTCGTTTGAATAGCTTGAAACTATTCGTGTCGTATTGAGGATATTAATTTCCATGAATTAAATATCAGTACTGTGAAGTTGTGTTATCGAATGAATTGTATTTCGTTCAAGGTTGCTTGCTCGAGTGAGTGCTTTTTGTCGAAAGATGCCGTTCGTTTGTTGGAAGACTAATTTTTGCCTTCAGAATTAAGGCAAGTTCTCTTGATTGGTTATAATGATAAATGATTCTTGTAAATGTAGTACATTTCATGTATGTGTAATGCTTTATGAATCTATGATTCATATTGAGGATTTGTCGTTGATCGTGTCGATCAATTCATTTTGTGATTGTAATCCCAAGTTCACTATAATTGATACTGTTGATCTTGCTGATCATTGTTGTCACTTTGGTAAGTTCCTTTTATACTTGTTGGATATATTGAGTATTTGAGTTTCGTTGACATATGGTATCGTGATATTTTTGGAATCATATCTACGTGCTGATTATTTATGTGTAGGATTTTTTGTCGGGCACATATGGTCGTGTGTTGATGTTTCCACATTGGACTATGTACACGAGATGATTACTTCGTGAGACTAATTAGGTACACTATCCCACATATATCGTGATTATTCCGTATATGGGGTGGACATGTGCGCGGACATATTTCTGGGTCGGGCGTACTGTGATGTCCGTCTTTGGTCCATATTTGATTGGTCGTTCATATACCATGTATGATTGAGTATGTTCGATGGTTTGTGATTGATTATCCATATGCCCGAGGAGTATGTTCGGCAGTTGGGTTTATTTCATTTAGATCTATTGTATGGGATTTGTGGAACATCTTGAGAATTATTATCATGTATATCCGACCTGTTAATTTTGGGCAAAATACTTGTTGTATTTTAGGTCGAGGGAAGGCTAAGGCATATGAGGAGCATTGTGACGGCGAAGGGTCTGGAGGATACTAGTTTGGGGGCGGGGGGATTTCCTTTCTCCAATTTTTATTGAATCGTGTTTTTTTTCCACTTTATTGTATTTTTCTTCTGTTGTATTATTTTGGGTATACTCCATATTTATATGGTTTATACTTGTATTTTGGATCCTATATAGTATGAAAAATAGTAGTTGTTTGATGTATAAACTCCTCGTTGGAGTTTTTGGTAATATTATGTGGTTCCATACTGCAGTTATATTACAATTAGTTAGTGTGTTTGTATTGCCTGGTGGGCCCTAGTGGGGTCCACAACACTGTAATAGCCGCTATTTTTGGGGTGTTACAGGAGATGGTATCATAGGGAATTATTTCTCCTTATGAGTCATTGCTGACCGAACTAGTATCAAGAAACCTTCAGGTCATGTGTGACATGTGCAAGTGTCGAGCCATGTAATGCGATATGTAATGTTGTGACATGGTGTAATTACTGTCTAGATGTTTATTTGTGGAATTTACCCTTTTTGTCGATCTTGATATTCCGAGTGATTTTGGCAGAATTAATCTTATTGATATCAAGTGGGTTATGGCGGAAATATCTAAATTACGAGATAATTTACGGATTTGATCCTTTGATATATCTTATTTCCACCTTATATCGATATGATAGTTTGAGTAACACTTCGAAATAATTTTGAGCATATAGGCTCGTTGTTTATATTAACTTAGCATGGTTTTATGTTTTGATCGTAGAGGCATGTTTAAATTGTGCTCATTATTATTGTTTGATTCTTCCAGTATGGAAAGAAACTTGACAGGTCGTGGTAGTGGGGGTCGAGGCCGCCGTAGAGGCCGAATCCCAATACCACGGACCAACACACATGCGATTGTAGAACAAAGTTCGGCAGGCAGTGATTCGCCTATCGGAAGTTGTTCGTACCACACCGAACATCATGAGGGTGCATACGTTGACTCCTTTTTTATGGAGGGCATGATGGTCCATATGACCCAGATGGGTTGACTAATAGAAACTATGCATAATACTGCTACTATTGGCCAGCAGTGAAGACCCCAGTCTCCGCCTCCTATGCATGGCAGAATCGTGAGATAGATTGTTGGTGACATCTCTCATCAGCAAGATTTGACATTTGAGGGGGGCTCTGAGCCCGCTCATATTGTTCATTGAATCGAGCATTTTGAGAAGTTGTTCGAGATGATCGATTGTTCCGAGAAGAATCGAGTTTCTGTGCCGACTTTATATCTCAGTAAGGGAACATATTCTTGGTGGCTTTCCGTGAAACCGTGTGATGGCTTATGCAACTAGGATGAATTTAAACATCTCATGTTGGATCGATATTACCTGGCCCGTTTCCGTGAGGCAAAATTATCAGAATTGCTGAATCCAGACCCATCTGATGATGATGACGTATTGTCCATTGCTGTGAAGTTTCAAGGACTTCTCCCATTTGCCTCATCTATTATTCGGGTAGAGGCTGATAAGATCAAGTACTTAAACAAGAGGTTGAAATCTCGGATGAGGATGCAGTTACTCAATCATCATTACATGACTCTACCCGAGTTCATTTAGAAAGCTCTCCAGTATGAGCTTACTGTGAAAGAGATTTCTAAAAACAACCGTTGTCTGCTAAGAAGAGATTGAGGAACCAGAACCAATGTATGGTAGTCGTAGAACGTTCAAAAAGCCCCAAAATGGACCTACTTTTTTCAAGCGGCCACCTTTGGTGCCTAAACCAGTGGGATCGCATTTCGGAGTGGCCAGTTCAGCCATTGTGTGCTTTAATGTGGGGAGTAGGGTCACTTTCAGCTCCAAATGTCTGAGGCCGGCTGTTTCATGCCATACCTTGCAGGTGTTGGACATCGTTCTTGTTTTTGTAGAGGCGAATCAGGACATACTATGCTGGCCTCACATGCTCCAGTTTAATATACAGTTCAGGACCGTATCCCTCCATCCGCTTCCCACCAAACTATGGGGGCGAACAGAGGAGTTGGTCGTGGAGGTCATGCAGGTACGTCCGGTACCGGGGCTGCAAAGTCCATAATTTAGGAGATGAAGAAGACCGGTGATCTCGAGGCCAATATGATAGCAGGTACACTCAAGATCCTATGTCAGCCTGTGTGTACTCTTTTTGATACTGGTGCTTCGCATTCTTTTATATCCGCATCTTGCTTGAGTCGATTGCATCTAGATAATGTTTTCAAGTCCAAGCCTTATGTGATTGTTCTACTTGATGGTAGAAGAATTATTGTGAATCGTGAAGTTCAGAACTGTCCGATTCAGATGAACAACCATGAGTGGTTGTCAGATTTGATTGTGGTTGATTTACCTAAAGATGATGTAATCTTGGGTATGACTGGATGGATCGTCATGATGCCATTCTTAGTGTCTTTAAACGGATGGTGACTGTCACATTTGATGATGGTTTTGAGTGTCATTCAGAATGACAACCCTAGTCGTTTTAGAAGAATCATCAGTCCAGTGAAAGCAGTAAAACTACTTAATCAAGGACGTGTTGGTTATTGGTGCTACATGACCAAGACCACAGATTTATCAATTGAATTGGCCGACATTCAGATGGTTCCCAACTACCTCAATGTTTTTTTGGATAAATTATCAGGTTTAGATCCACAACGAGAGGTAGAGCCAATTGAGTTAGAGCCAGGTACGTCCCCTCTTTTAGAAGCACCATATCGTATGGCTCCGACTGAAATTCCGGAGCTAAAGAATCAGTTTGAGGATTTTATCGAGAAGGGTTATGACCGAGTGCGTCCCCTTGGAGAGCACCAGTGTTATTTGCATGAAAGAAGGACGGATCATTATGTCTATGTATTGATGTGAGTTGAACATGGTAACAATCTGTAATACTTGGATATTATTGTGTATTTTTATTTGTATTTCAATCATGTAGTGTATGAGTATGTCGAATAATAATTTTTAAATGATTTCCCTTATATTCATATTCCAGTATTCTTAATCGCAAGGTTGTAAAAATTGATACTTTTAATACATGCAATTGCATGGCATTAACGCATGCTAGCCGATAGAACTAGCGTAGCAAAATATAGGAGCTAGCGTACGTAAGGATGTGAACCTTGCATATGTTAAGGGTTGTTTGAACCAAACAAAGCATGGTCGGCGCGTAGAGCCCAGATGTCGGATCTTGTTGGATCGTTCTCACATGCGGCTCGACAACTTTTGAAAAGACAAGTAAACGACTATTAGCATACGCTACATGATGTAGGCAATATGCTAAGTCAACAGATAGCATACATAACTCGTCTTGGCAACATACACAAGACAAGGATGGAATGAGGCAGCAAGCTACGAATATCATTAGTGTACGCAACTTTTGTGTATCAGAGTACATTAAGTTACTAGCGTACGTTAACTATGTTGGAACATTTTGTTCCATACATGTATTAATAATGTTTTGATGATTAAGTTGTTACACAATACAAAACAAAAAAAAGGCGAAGCAAGGCATCGAACGAATCGAAGTGCAAAATCAAGCTGAAAAACTGCATGCCTAACGTACGTAACTAAGATTACATAATGTACGTAAAAGATGAAGTTTAACGTACGTAAAGCGGCCATGTTAACGTACGTAAAGAGGTTCAAATCAGTTGATCATTGGGAAGAGTCAAAGTCAGAAAAGCAGCAATGGATATATGACGTCATTAGTGACGTACAACTAATGTACGTAAGACCGGAGGTGATAGCGTACGTAACACAGGAAATGAAAGCCACTGAATTGTTTTATGAAGGTGCTAACGCACGTAACCAGTGGAGGTTAATATACATAATATTGCTAGAGTACGTAATATTATGGAGATAGCGTACGTAATCAGTGCACAGGGAGCTAACAGCTAGTTTGGTGATGAAGGCTATAAATATCATGGCTATGGTATTGATTTAGGACAACAACTTCAAGCAAGAGATACATTGATCACTTATTCATATTGATATTATTGTTGTTGTAATATTGAGCTTATATTGTTAGTTTGAGTGTATATACATTCAACATTATACACGAGAGGTAAAAGAAAAGATACGATTTGATTCGGTGTTATTAGGATCAAGGATCCGGCATTATTAGAATCGCAATCGCTATCTTAGTGAGGTTTATCTAGTACCGATAGAAAGCTAGAGCGGTTGATTCATTGTCCGATCGAAAAGGAAAACGGTTTAACTTGGACCGATACAAAGACAAGTACGAGTGGTTTATCACGGACCAATAGAAGATGTGATTGTAATGGTTATCCCTCGACCGATAGAAGAGAGGTGCAGAGGTTTTTATCTTGAACCTATAAAAAAAGATACCGAGAGAGGATGTAGGCTCGTTTATAGCCGAACCTCTATAAATCCGTGTGTCATTTATTTTCCGCACTTTATTTTACGCTTCCGCAACACAGCACATATTCCGATCTTGATACAACAATTGGTATCGGAGCTGTACCTCCAATACACGGCTTAACATCCGAGGAGTCGATCCAATGGAGTTTCAATTTGATCCAGTCGAAGGCCTTGCTATTAACCGACCACCATTTTTTGATGGCGCAAACTTCATGACTTGGAAGAAAAAGATGTCAATCTTCATTCATGCCTATGATATAGAAATTTGGAAGATCATTTGTCTTGGCCCGAAAGTTCCAATCAAATCCGACGGATCTCACAAGAGTTTCGAAGAATATAATGACGAAGATTGGAAAAATGACCATCTAAATTGTAAGACTCCCCAACTCTTATATTGTGCCTTAAATCCGAAAGAGTTCAATCGAATCTCATCGTGTGAAAGTGCTAAAGAAATATGGAAAATTCTTGAAATTACACACGAAGGGACAACTCAAGTCAAGGAGATGAAGATCAATATGCTTCTCCATGACTACGAGTTATTCATGATGAAAAGTGATGAGTCCATCACCAATATGCTCGAACGATTTTCGGTCATCACAAATGGACTAGCTTCATTCGGTAAACCATTATCTAGTAGTGAAAAAGTTAAGAAAATTTTACGATCACTACCTAGCGAATGGGACGACACCGTGACCACAATCATGGAATCTAAAGATCTCAATACGCTTGATTTTAGTGCCCTAGTTAGTTCGCTAATTAATTATGAGATAGTTCTTAAATCACGAAGTGTCAAGCCAAAGTCGAAGGAACGATCGATAGCCTAAGATGTCTAAGAAGGAAGTAATCCCGGTTGAAGAAAGCGATGAAGAATCGGCATATTATGCCAAGAATATTAATAAGTTCCAAACCTTATTAAACCGGAGAAAGAAAGACATCTCGGGCGAATCTAAGAAATTCGACAACTCTTGTCGATTATGTGGAAAACCAGGCCACTTTGTTAAGTATTGCTGAGCTAAACCCAAGAAGGAGGTTCTCGTTGCAACTTGGAGCGATGAAGACGAAGATGATGATTTTATCAATCAAAATAATCTCGTTCTCATGGCATGGAGTTCATTCGACGATAGCGACGTCGAAAGCCAAGTAAGTAATTCTCACGATGAATTATTTGAAGCATTTGAATTACTGCATACCGATTTCCAAAATACTTTAAAAGAAATCAAATCCCTTCAAAATAAAAATAAATTATTGGAAAATGAGATTTCCAAAATTCTTGAAAAGGGAAAATATGTTGAAATCGATCATTCAAAATGCGTTGAAAACGAAAATATTTTAAAGGATGATTTTGTTAAACTTCAAACCGATCTCAAAAATTTAACTAAGAAATTCTCGTGTGGAAACGAGAAATTTGAACAAATGCTCTCGGTTCAGAAATTTACTTTGAACAAACAGGGATTGGGGTTCACACCTCATTTTAAAAATGAATCGGTAAATTTCAAAATACCCCAGTGTGAAAAATATTTGAAAATTGGGCACCATATTTCAAACTATAAGAGCCCAAGACGAACGATTAAAGTTAAGAAAATTTGGGTTCCTAAAGGAACAATTGTTTCAAATATCATCTACGTCTCGAATGAAAAACCAACTCTCGGTTGGATCCCCAAAAATTGATTTTTTATCAAAATATTTTACTTAGGGGGAGTAATAATTTTTAAGGGAGATAATATTTTCAGGGGGAGTTGATACCCTATTCGTGCATATAATTATATTTATCATTTGGTATCATGCATATTTTATCACTATATTTATTTTTTACACTTTTTGATGAAAACAAAAAGGGGGAGAGAAAGGAGAATGGGATTAACCCTGAAAGGGGGAGAAAAATGAGGAGACATCGAAAAGATGATGAAAAATCGAAGAAAAATCGAAAAATCGATGAAATTGAACAGAAAGATGGAAAGGAGAAAAGGAGAAAGAAAAGACGAAAAAGAAAAGAAAAATGAGGAGACGTCGAAAAGATGATGAAAATTCGAAAAGAAAAAGCAAAGGAAAGAAGGAGTCTATAAAGAAATGGGAGAAGAAACTGACGAAACGGACAAAGTCGAAAACTTTGGCCTGTACATATATACATATATTTGTATTTTTGCAGGTACATCCCATTGACGAAGTGTTGTTTTGTAATCATCAAAAAGGGGGAGATTGTGGGAACATTTTGTTCCATACATGTGTTAATAATGTTTTGATGATTAAGTTGTTACACAATACAAAACAACAAAAAGGCGAAGCAAGGCATCGAAGGAATCGAAGTGCAAAATCAAGCTAAAAAACTGCATGCCTAACGTACGTAACTAAGATTACATAACGTACGTAAAAGATGAAGTTTAACGTACGTAAAGCGGCCATGTTAACGTACGTAAAGAGGTTCAAATCAGTTGATCGTTGGGAAGAGTCAAAGTCAGAAAAGCAGCAACGGATATATGATGTCATCAGTGACATACAGCTAACGTACGTAAGACCGGAGTTGATAGCGTACGTAACACAGGAAACGAAAGCCACTGAACTGTTTTATGAAGGAGCTAACGTACGTAACCAGTGGAGGTTAACGTACGTAATATTGCTAGCGTACGTAATATTATGGAGATAGCGTACGTATTCTGCGCATAGGGAGCTAACGGCTAGTTTGGTGCTGAAGGCTATAAATATCATGGCTATGGTATTGATTTAGGACAACAACTTCAAGCTAGAGATACATTGATCACGTATTCATATTGATATTATTTTTGTTGTAATATTGAGCTTATATTGTTAGTTTGAGTGTTTATACATTCAACATTATACACGAGAGGTAAAAGAAAAGATACGATTTGATTCGGTGTTATTAGGATCAAGGATCCGGCATTATTAGCTACGCAATCGCTATCTTAGTGAGGTTTATCTAGTACCGATAGAAAGCTAGAGCGGTTGATTCCTTGTCCGATAGAAAAGGAAAATGGTTTAACTTGGACCGACATAAAGACAAGTACGAGTGGTTTATCACGGACCAATAGAAGACGTGATTGTAACGGTTATCCCTCGACCGATAGAAGAGAGGTGCAGAGGTTTTTATCTTGAACCTATAAAAAAAGATACCGAGAGAGGACGTTGGCTTGTTTATAGCCAAATCTCTATAAATCCGTGTGTCATTTATTTTCCGCACTTTATTTTACGCTTCCGCAACACGGCGCATATTCCGCTCTTGATCCAACAAACTAAAGTTGTTAGTGTACATTATGTTTAATTTTTTATTTAAAGGGGGACACCCGCTTTACTTCATTCCATTCCTCTTGCCCGAACTCATTTCGTCTCCCAAACTTCCGAGCCCCTTGAAATACCATATTTGAGACCTACAACTTGTGTTTGAGGATTCTAAGAGTTTTGGATTAGTGTTCAAGCTTCCGGTGTCAAGTTCTACCTATCATTTCGTCGTTTATCTCTGTATAAGGTATTATGCTGCTATTCCAACCTTGAGTTCATGTATCTAGGACTATTGTGATCATATTTCTGAGGTTATAGGGCTTGTTGATAACTTAGTGAACTAAACATCATGACTTAGGAAGCTTGAAGGGATTAAACTTAGGTTTTTCCATTGTTAAGATGATTGTAAGTTGGCCTATAATTATGTTGAATGTTAAGATGAAATTTTCTGAGATTTTCATATATCCTTCTTGATGATTTCAAAGTGCCTCTAGACCAGATAACTTGAAGATGTTGTTGTCTATGATAGTTGAATTTAAAAGAATGAATACTAAGGCTTTCATCAAGAATGTGATCATGTCTTTTACGGTTTGGTTTCGTTTGAATAAGCTTCCTATATCTATTGTTAGAATGAAATGAATATGTTAGTGCTGAACATATTAGAAATAGAACTATTGTAGGAGGAATTACCTCAAAGAAAAATTGAAGTTTTATTAAAGTTATGAATTAAACCTAGAAACCCTATTGAATACGTTCCCTCTGTGAGATATTATACGATTCGTTCATTATGATCATGTTCTTGATATAAAACCATTGAGTAGCTGAACTGTATATTTGGGATGATAATCACGATTTGAGTATTGAATTATTTATGACTTGTATCTTTAAATTTGTAGGCATCATCAACTCATCCCCATTGTTACCATTCGATTCTCATGATGTATGTTGAAAGTCCGACTAAGTGTTCGTCGGATTATTGAACCACCAAAACCTACCATACGTAGGATGATTAATTCAATCATATTTTGAGGAACGTTAAATACTCGTGTGTAAGTTATGAATACACAAGTTGAACTCTTTGTTATTTCTTTTTATATAACATTTGGGTTTTGCAAGTGGTTGATTGAAGGGACATCCTTCGAGTGTATTAACATTCGTCGAAAGTATTGAATCCTTGTCCTCATTTTAAGGCAAGTACATTAAATATATTTTCCATTTTAAAGTCATTCATGTTATCATGCATATATGTGTCGTTGTTGTATGTTATACCACGTGTTGGTCCGACAGGATCATCTTGCGATCTATGCCAGTGTGAGTCGAATCATTGATTTTCTACCACGTGTTGGTCCGACGGGATCATCTTGTGATGTAGGCAGTGAATGCTGATCATGGATGACCATGATCATGTGTTGAGATTGTCATGTTGAGTTTTGCATTATAGATTTTCTCATAAATGAAATTCGTAAGTTGTTATTATTATTCATTGATTGGCGAATAATTACTCATTGTATAATTACGTGGTGTGAATCAATATGTAGTCAAACAATCGGAAGAAGAACTGTACATTCCTGTGGGACCGATAATGAGGTCACGAGAAAAAACTTAATAGAACGTTGCCAACACTTGTTATCAATTAGTTCACCAAAAATGACAACATTTTCAGTGACAAAAAGATTTATCTTTATTATTGAAGTCGTCGGACAATAGGTCACCTGTTATAATTTTAGTATTTTAAATAAACAGAGTCACT
The DNA here is from genome assembly GCA_033398695.1 of Orobanche coerulescens. Lineage (NCBI taxonomy): Eukaryota > Viridiplantae > Streptophyta > Magnoliopsida > Lamiales > Orobanchaceae > Orobanche > Orobanche coerulescens. The sequence goes on from CM065804.1 coordinate 26,647,381, forward strand.
ATATTGTTTATATAATTTTAAGTTGTAATTTTTAGTGATAATAAAGTTGCATATGTAAAAGTCAAGATGTGTCTGACACGAAATGGATAGAAATACAAAAACCCGCGCGTAAGGCGAACACACATGAGTTCCGTATTTTGGTCATAGCTTTCTCATTCGATGTCTGATTGAGGTCGTTCAAGTGGCTACGAAAACCTAAGAGACGGATCTAAAATTATATGAAGTTACCAAGAATAAATTCTGAACAAAATTGAGCTAAGATTCGATCGAACTGAGGGTGATGATTTTCTCACTTATTTTATTTAATTCTTAATTATATTTTTTCTTAATTAAGTGTTGAATGGTCTTGATAGAACATATCTATTTTGACCTTTTTTGTAGACATATCTTCCACACTTTATTTTTGTTGGTTTTTTTTTATTAGGTGTTGAATGGTCTTGGTCTTTTTAGGAAAGAATTAGGAAGTTTTAATTTTTTCTATTGTAATAGTTGCAGGATTTTTTGGCTATAAATAGCCATCATCTTCATTTGTAAAAGAGACTTTGAGATATATGAAATCTGAGTATGTTTGTGTTAACAAACCTTTTATTGAGTGTGTCTCCAAAACACCCTTTGTGTGATTCAATTATGTATAAAGTTTCAGTCCCTTATTTAATATTTGAATTCCACCCCTTCTGGGTTGCTACGGCAGGTCGCATAGAGGTTTAGAAGTAGAACTCTTTTTTCACTTATATTGAAAACATCCAACAATCTTAATCCATCTAGTGGTGTAGAAACATTGAAGGTTGTAGAAACGTTATATTCAACAAGTAAATCCACTTTATAGGCATTATCATTGACAAGTTCTAAATCTTGAATGGTCCGTCTCCCCTTGGCATCAACTTCGACTTTCTTTATGCGGGAAACCTTGTTAGGAATACTTGTTAGATTTTGATGATGTCATTATTGTAATTCAAATGTTTATTTCTTAGCAAAAATGTAAGGAAGAACCAGATGAGTATCTTCCATAGGCCAAATTATGTTAAGTTAAATACTTGGCAAAATGTAAAGTAGAACCAAATGAGTATCTTCTATAGGCCATTTAAGTTAGGCTCAAAAACGGCTAAGTACAAAAGTACAGATAAGTACTTCAGAGAAGTGTAAACCAAACACTGCAGTAAAGCCGAAGTCTCAGTCAAGTCTAAATCACAGAAACAAATTCATCAGTGATGGTTGACCAGACTACAGTCGAGTGATCAGCAGACCAAGACATCTGAAGTCTAATTAACAGATAAGTCAAAATCCATCAAGACAGAAGACTTCAGGCAAGTCATCTGATCAAGCAAGTCTCAACAGGACATCAGAGAAGTCATCAGCAGAGAAGTCCAAACTGCAGAGAAGCTAATTGGACATCAGACAGCTTGACTTATAAGGGATCAGCCAAGTACTCCAAGTCCACGTTAGCATGTGTTGAATATTCAATACTTACGGAAAGTTACATGCAAGCGTGAAGGGACAAATTTGAGAGATTCCCGCAAAGGATATGAATTAAATAATTCATCTACACCTACCATTGAAGACTTTAATCTTATTATATTCAAAAGATTCGGCGCCTCACATGCAAAGTCTTCACAACAGTCGAAAGATGGATTAAAATATGGGAATCCAGCCTTGCAACGTTCAGAATGATAAAACAATGAAGTCTCTCTCTCTCCAACGGACGGATTTGTTACAAGATTTTCAATGGCTATGAAATATGCTCAAGGATCGACACTTATATATATCCGAAGATTGGAAGATGAGCAGTACGATGCGAACAAAACTCTCAAGCGATCAAAATTATCAAAGCAATCAAAGTAATCATATAGCATCGTGAAAAGAGCAGTACTCGAAGTTCTTATTTGAAGAAAGCTCTTAGTTGGAGAAGACAAACACTCTTGTCTTAAAACCTGAGTTCGGGGTACTTCACTGGTTGAAGTTGCGAGAATGATAGGCATCCGAGGATTTGAAGAATCAAGTGGTGCTAGGCAGTTAAAGAGGAGTTGCAACGACGGGATTTCCACTGGTTGGAAGTTGTTGTAGCTAAGTAAAAGAATCACTGTAATATTTATCACTAGTTGAGAATTATAGTGGATTCATCTCCAACTGGTTTAGAGAAAGTAGATTAGTAGAGGATTACCCCACCTCTGAGACCACTATAAATTGCCTGCGTATTTTACTGTTTTCAGCATCACACTTAACTGTTGCATTCATACTTTACTGTTCCATTACTTAGCTTTGTTTTCGTCATCAGCTGATTTCCGCATATCTATCAGCTGAGAAACTCACTCTTCGAAGAAAAGAGTTTAAGAGTTTCAATAAGTCAATTCATCCCCCCTCTAGACTTGTGACCTACAAGTGGTATCAGAGAGGTTGGTTCAATATTTCAAGAGCCAGATCCATATATCGAGGATATATTTTAAGCTCATTTTAGAAATGGAACACATGCATTCTAGATTACCTATTTTTTCAGTTGACGAGTATGATCTTTGGAAGATAAGGATGCAGGCGCACTTATCTTCAATCCATGACGACATGTGGTGTATCATAGAAGATGGTCCCTTCATCTTCGAGAAGGACAACACTTCTAAGGAGATTGCAGCCGGAAAGCTAGAGAAGATCCCAAAGAAGAGGACGGAACTGACCATTGAAGAAAGAAAGATGGCCAACCTTGACAACCGCGCCATAGATGTGCTATACCAAACCCTTGACAAATCAACAATGGTCAAGATTAAAAATTGCAAAAATGCCAAAGAGATTTGGGATATCCTTATTGTGATGTGCGAAGGTACCGAGCTAATAAAAGAAAACAAGTTGTCAATCGCTATCCAGAAGTTTGACAACTTCAAGATGAAGACCGGAGAATCCATAGAGCAGGTGGACACAAGGTTCACAGAGATCATCAACGAAATCAATTCACTGGGAAAATCCTATGGCAACAGGGAGATGGCCCTGAAGGTTCTGAGATCACTTAACCCAGAGTGGAATATGAAGGCGGTAGCCATGAGGAAATCCAAAGACCTCAATAGAATCAAGATTCGAGAACTATTCTCTAACCTGAAGGCTTATGAATTCGAAATCCCAAGTTCATCATCAAACAAGCCTGTAGAGAAGGGAATATCGTTTGCAGCCGAGTCCTCTGCCAAAGGCCTATCTGAAGTTAAACCTCCAAATCCACTCGATTTCGAGGAAGAAATGGCGTTCATCATGCAAAGGTTCAGCAACTTCAGAAAGAATTACTCCAAATATAAAAAGAATTGTAAGGAGAATCCCAGAAGAAACCAAAAAGCCGGAAGCCGGAAGGTGGAGTGTTACAACTGCCATAAGACAGGACACATTCAAATCGACTATCCTTATCTTAAGAAGGACGAGAGCAAGAAGGACGTGAGCGGAAAAGAAGACCGAAGGAAGGCCCTCATCGGAGAAGATCAAGAGTGTGTAGAGTCAAGCAGCAGATTCTTCTCTGACGATGATGAAGAATATGATTGTCTGATGGCCAACCTAGCTGATGAAGAGGTAACATCGAAACCTTCTAATTCAAACAATAGTTCAGCCATCTCAGAAGATATGGACTTGCATGAATTTGTCAATCAACTACTTAAGGATTTTGATACACTAAAATCTGCACACCTATCTGTATCAGCCGAGAAGACTCAGCTGCAAGATGAGAATAGGCAGCTGAAAAATGATTTTGAAAAACTCAGCCTAGAATTGAATAAAGTAAAATTTGATCTTGAAAACCAGGCTGCAGTTAACTTGAAAAACCAGGCTGATGTCACTACAGCAGAGATAAAACGATTAACTGTTTTGAATAGTGAAAAATCAGCTGCACTTGCTCATGTCAAAGCCGAGTTTACTAATAAGTAAGACTCGGGCGCAGGAAATAACCTACCTGAAGGCGTCTCTAACTCTGGACGAATTGTGTACCAATAAAAGGCCATTATATTCCAGATCAGACCTTGTATATGACCCTCACACTCCCTCTAGTTCTAAAACCACTTTCATCAATGGAGAAACAATTGTCTCGTCTGCTGAGCCTATATACAAACCTGTATTTAAAAATAGGCAATAGCCAAGTCACAAGTCTAGGCTGCAGCCAAGGTATACAAGGCAGCCACCTAGACAAGCGACTAGGCAATGGCCAAGGCAGAAGCAGCAGCCCAGACAACATGCCCACTATTATCAAAAACTCCCCAAAAACAGATTTCAAAATGGGAGGGGCAAATGGAAACCTCAAGGTTATCCCAATTTTCAAAATGAACAAGTGTGGAGACCTCAAAGATTTAATAAATGGTCTCAGCCAAGGTTTGGAAATGGCCCACGCTACCAATATTATGAGGCATATCCGGTATACAATCCTAACAGAGGATATAGACCCAGACCTTACACACCTTATAGAGGTAATAACAACAATTTTCACATTCCAAAGAGAAATCAATTCTCCAGGAAACCATCTAACCCCAGAGGACCCACACAAATTTGGGTACCTAAATTTCTGCTTGTATGATTGTAGAAAAGGTGGAAGGACTACTACCACATCTCCACAAATTCAAACATTGTAGGTTAAGAATGGTTTGTAGATTCCGGATGCTCAAGGCACATCACCGGGAACAAGAACGTGTTGACAAAATATACCAAAGAAAGAGGTCCAGACGTAACCTTTGGAGATAGCTCTAGAGGACGAACAAAAGGCTTTGGGGAGCTGCACCGAGGAAATATCACTATATCCAAAGTTCATTATGTCAAAGGGATCAAGTATAATCTCCTAAGAATAAGCCAGTTTTGTGATGAAAAGAATCTAGTAGTCTTCACCATTTGGAAATGTATGGTGATAGATATCCTATCTGGAGAGGTGAAACTACAAGGATTCAGAAGGAGAGACGTCTACATGATAGATTGGAACACAGGAACCCCTAATACCTGTTTTCTATCTAATACAGTAGCTGAGAATGGATGGTTGTGGCACAAAAGATTATGTCATCTAAATTTCAAAGCCATCAACAAGATTAGTTCTCAAAAGCTAGTCAGAGGACTTCCAAAAGAAGCATTCAAGAAGGAAGCTCTCTGTGATGCGTGTCATAAAGGAAAGCAGACCAGAGCATCATTCAAGCCAGTCCAGCCTACAACTCTTACATCAAGGATCTTAGATCTACTTCATATGGATCCATTTGGCCCTATCAATCCAAGGACTCTAAGTGGCAGAAAGCATGCTCTAGTAGTAGTGGATGACTACTCAAGGTACACATGGATCACCTTTTTGTATAAGAAGAGTGAAACCTTGACCAAGTTCCCTGACCTACTGAGAAGGATCCAAAATGAGAAATCCCTCTCAATCATTAAGATCAGATCAGATAGAGGAGGTGAACTTCTCAACAAGGCGATCACTGATTACAACGATCAGAATGGAATTCAGCATGAGCTCTCTGTAGCCAGGACCCCCCAGCAGAATGGTGTTGCCGAAAGAAGAAACAGAACCTTAAAGGAAGTAGCCAGGTCCATGATTGCAGAAGCAGACCTGCCCAAGAGGTTCTGGGCTGAAGCTGTCAACACAACATTCCACACTCAGAACAGGAGTATGATAGTAGGGAGACATGACAAAACTCCCTATGAGGTTTGGAATGGCAGAACACCTACAGTTGCTTATTTTCATATTTTTGGTTGCAAGTGTTTCATCCACCACAATGGTAAAACTCAACTAAATGCCTTTGATGCTAAAACTGATGATGGTCTCTTTATGGGATATTCACAAAGAAGTAAGGCATATAGAGTTTTTAACAAAAGATCCTTAGTTGTGGAGGAAACACCTCATGTTGTATTTGATGAATCTACCGTTGAGTACAGGAAACAAGTGGAGCTAAATGAGGATAAGTTCAAATCCGCAACCCTAGAAGAAGTCATTGTTCATGACACAGGAATGGTGGAGTCACCTGCAGATCAGCCTGAAGACCAATCTATAGTTTATGAAGACCCAACTGCAGATCAGACAGGACCACCAAACCTACCTAATCCAGTTGCTGCTAATAAAGACCAAACTGTAGCTGATAAAGACTCATCTGCAGACCAGACCAGATCCCAACCTGCAGATGACAAGACGGTAGCTGATCCAGTTGCAGACCAAGGAGATCGGAGCCAAGCTGATGCATACAGAGAGGAAATCCACCAAAGCAAATCTACAGGGGGAACAGACCCTGAAGAAGAAGACATTCCTAAGTGGCTCAAAGATCACCCTATCCAACACATCATTGGGAAGATGACTGATGGATTCGAGACAAGACAGTCTACTCTACCCGTAGGAATGGCAATGTTTTCATGCTTTATGTCCCAAATAGAACCCAAGACAACAGAGCAAGCCCTGGAAGACTATTCTTGGATCAATTCCATGTAATAGGAGCTTGAACAACTGGAAAGGAACAATGTTTGGGAACTAACATACAGACCATATCATAAGAAGGTTATTGGCACCCAATGGGTGTACAAAAACAAATGCGACGAAAATGGAGCTATTGTTAGGAATAAAGCCAGACTTGTTGCTAAAGGATATACACAGTGTGAAGGAATAGATTTTGATGAAACCTATGCACCTGTTGCAAGATTAGAAGCCATCAGACTATTCCTCGCATATGCTGCATTCAAGGATTTTGAAGTCTATCAGATGGATGTAAAGAATGCTTTTCTTAATGGAATTCTAGAAGAAGTCTATGTGGAACAACCCCCAATATTTGTCAAAGAAGACAAAGTCTACAAGCTATTGAAAGCTCTATATGGACTCAAGCAGGCACCAGGAGCTTGGTATTAAACCTTATCTGTATTTCTTGAGAAGAACGATTTCTGCAAAGGGAAAGTGGACAAGACCCTATTCAGAGTGGAGCACGAAGGCCACATATTACTAGTTCAGATATATGTGGATGACATCATATTTGGCTCAACCAACACAGAACTGTGTGAGAAATTCTCAAATCTCATGCAAGGATAATTTGAGATGAGTATGATGGGAAAGCTTAACTTCTTTCTTGGATTACAAGTCAAGCAGATGGAAAATGGAATTTTCATCATTCAAGCCAAATATACCCGAGATCTAATCAAGAGATTTGGAATGGAATCAGTCAAACCAGCAAGAATTCCTATGAGCACAAGCACTCTTCTATATGCAGATGAGGGAGGCATATCAGTGGACTCAACCCACTACAGAGGACTCATTGGATCATTGCTATACCTCACTGCAAGCAGACCAGATATATCTTATGTCGTAGGAGTATGCGCACGATTTCAATCCAAGCCAAAGCAGTCTCACCAAGATGCAGCCAAAAGAATAATCAAATACCTTAAGTCTACAATCAATTTTGGACTATGGTATCCTAAGGATTATAACTTCGAGCTATCAGGATACGCAGATGCAGATTTCGCAGGATGCAAAATAAATAGGAAAAGCACCAGTGGCACATGCCAATTCCTAGGAACAAAACTGATATCCTAGTTTAGCAAGAAGCATGTTTCTAACTTTATCTCCACAACAGAGTCAGAATACCTAGCTGCAGATAGTTGTTGTGCCCAGATCTTATGGATCAAACAACAGCTAAGGGACTACAACATTATTGCCAATGAAGTTCCAATTTGGTGTGACAACAATAGTGCTATTGCAATAACCAACAACCCGGTATTGCATTCAAGGATAAAGCACATTGATGTTAAGCATCACTTCATAAGAGATCACGTGCTTAACAAGAGAGTCAGAGTTGAAAGAGTCAGCATAGACTACCAAATTGCTGACATTTTCACCAAACCTTTGCCAGAAGAAAGGTTTTTCGAGCTGAGCAGGGAACTTGGATTACTAGATTGGAAATCTAGTACAGATGAAAAAGCTAGCTGAAGCAGATCAGACGAAGGACGGACTAAGATGATCACAGGAATCAGCCCCTACCTGATGCAGACAAGTAGACGAAGGACAGACGAAGGAACTTAGCTGATCAAACCACAGGCGAGAAGTCAAAGGAGTCAACTCACCTGATGCAGAGTAGTCAACAGTCAACGGTCAACCAGCTAAGTTTTCTAATTTTGACCACCTACTGAATAATTTATTATTATTTATTTACACATGGCAATCCCACGTTCACGATAAAACGATGACAAACTAGCACGCTTACACGTTCACATGACCACACTAATTCAAAATTTGAACCGACTTAAAATTAAAATAATATTTTAATCCAAACGTCACTTCAATTTCTTTTTTAAATACGAAAAGACGTTTCACTCTCAAAACTGTTCCATTCTCTCAACTTCAAACCTTTATTGAAGGGAGTAGCTGGGAGTATCCCCAGGCTACAGAGGATCTGCTCACCCACTTTTGCAATGAGACAGATCTGTGCTTACTACATCAGGAAGGCTGGTTCATGTCCAATTTTAAAACAAACATGGACCAGCTCCTCCATCATATTATGGATAGTGTTTTTGATGGAACTTTGAATGGAGATGGGTAGGTAGTTGAAAAAGAAGTGAGAATCGAATAAGTGGTGGAGGAAAAAGAAAAAGAAGAAATTATTATAATAGAAGAAGAAGATGAAAGACAGGAGGAAGTAGAAAAGGAAAAAGAAGAAGAAAATATTTTCGTTGAAAAACAGCCTGAAGAAGCAGAGATGGAGAAAACTGAGGAGTTGGTGGACGCAGGAGATGAAGAAGGAGAAGAAGTTGATAAAGAATAAGATGAAGAAAAAGGTGATGATAATGGGGAAAAAGATGATGATGATGATGATAAGAATAATGATGATGATGAGAATGATGATAATGGTGATGACCAAAAAGGTGATGAGAGAGAAAAGAGAGAGGATGAAGAGAAGGATGAAGAGAGAGAAAATGAGAAGGATGGAGAGAAGGAAGAAGAGAAGGAAGAAGAAAAATGAAAGGAAAAGGAGGCTGAGAGAGAAAAAGAAAAGGAGCATGAAGAAAAAGAAGAAAATGAAGAAGGAGAAAAGGAGAAAGAAAAAGAAAAGGAGGCAGAAAAAGTAGTTGTATCAGACAAGGCTGGGCACCTGCCCGCTATACCAGCCTAGATGCAGACCTAGCTGAGGATTCCAGATCGGGGACTCCAGAGCAGACCCCATCTGGTAAGCCAGCTGCAGACAGGTGGGTCATCCGCACACCTACCTGCAGACGTCGAAGGCTCAGGCGAGCACTCTCCGCAGACATCACACATTACACCTGTGATGACTGAGCTGATCCGACAGATTATAAAAGACACTGTTGGAGAGCTGCTTGCCTCACAAATCACTCCTGACCTGCAGTCCATTAATGCTAAAATTGACACCTTGCTACAGCAGAGTATCCCTCAACCACCTCCTCCTACAAACAACAGAATGACCCTTGGCATGTCTGACTGGATGCATAGAGTGGAGCAGCAATTGACCATCTTGGTTGATGCTGGCAAAAAGGGGGAAGAGAGGTTACAGGGGGAAGGTAGCAGGCAGGGTGAAGTAAGAGGAGTTCAAGAGCTGAGGACGAAGAAGAAGCAAGATGTCCAATTAATTACAGCTGGGACATCATCTGCAAAGAGGAAGGAAGAAGCTGACCAAGAGCAGACTGATGATCAGCCCGCAGCCAAAAGAAGGAGGACTAGAATTGGGGACGAGCCAACACTAGAATGGGAAGGCAGAGAGTTGTGTTATGTTGAAGATTTCCTTCCTGTCGAAGCTGCACCTATGTGAGGATCTGCAAGAAAAAGTTCATCAGAGATTTTTATATCTGGGAGTTACTCCAGGGTAAATATTGCTCCCCACAACAGACTTTTATTAACTTCATGGAAACAGCACATTCAAATCTCTGGGCATTCCTACTAAAACATGCAAAGGGATATAACGCATACCCCATGATTCCTCCCTTCAGGCCTAAAGATCCTCCCACCTTACCAAATAATGAATTGGATAAGTTAGCACTGCAGAGGAAGATAAAGAAGTTGTGTGAAGAGCATAAGTTCTCTTCCCAAAAAGAACAAGATTTTGCTGCACTTGTAGTCAGGAGGAAGTATGGCCTTGCCCCCATCAAGAAAAGGCCTATTGGTGTAAGATTCTCAGACCCTCCAAGCAGCCTATCCACAGAGGCATACGCAGAGGCAGATGATTTGTTTGTACTCATATTTTTTTGATGTAAATTCTGTACTTGTAATTTTCCTGTATTTGTGATGATCATTGAAAGCCATGTACTTGTAAAACAATATAGAAAAATTAATATAAAAGTCTTTTGAATGACAATCCTTAGTTGTCTCAAAACTAGACTGATTTTAGTTTGTGTCTAGCACTCTAGTGCAGACCTATTCATTTGAATAATTTGCTTAAGTTTTGCCATCATCAAAACAGAGGGAATTTGTTAGGAATACTTGTTAGATTTTGATGATGTCATTATTGTAATTCAAATGTTTATTTCTTGGCAAAAATGTAAGGAAGAACCAGATGAGTATCTTCCATAGGCCAAATTATGTTAAGTTAAATACTTGGCAAAATGTAAAGAAGAACCAAATGAGTATCTTCTATAGGCCATTTAAGTTAGGCTCAAAAATGGCTAAGTACAAAAGTACAGATAAGTACTTCAGAGAAGTGTAAACCAAACACTACAGTAAAGCCGAAGTCTCAGTCAAGTCTAAATCACATAAACAAGTTCATCAGTGATGGTTGACCAGACTGCAGTCGAGTGATCAGCAGACCAAGACATCTGAAGTCTGATTAATAGATAAATCAAAATCCATCAAGACAGAAGACTTCAGACAAGTCATCTGATCAGGCAAGTCTCAACAGGACATTAGAGAAGTCATCAACAGAGAAGTCCAAACTGCAGAGAAGTTGACTGGACATCAGACAGCTTAACTTATAAGAGATCAGCCAAGTACTCCAAGTCCACGTCAGCATACGTTGAATAGATAATACTTACGGAAAGTCACATGTAAGCGTGAAGGGACAAATTGGAGAGATTCCCGCAAAGGATATGAATTAAATAATTCATCTAGACCTACCATGAAGACTTTAATCTTATTATATTCAAAAGATTCGGTGCCTCACATGCAAAGTCTTCACAACGATCGAAAGATGAATTAAAATATGGGACTCCAGCCTTGCAACGTTCAAAATGAGAAAACAATGAAGTCTCTCTCTCCAACGGACGGATTTGTTACAAGATTTGCAACGGCTATGAAATATGCTCAAGGATCGACACTTTTATATATCCGAAGATTGGAAGATGAGCAGTACGATGCGAACAAAACTCTCAAGCGATCAAAATTATCAAAGCAATCATATAGCATTGTGAAAAGAGCAGTACTCGAAGTTCTTATTTGAAGAAAGCTCTTAGTTGGAGAAGACAAACACTCTTGTCTTAAAACCTGAGTTCGGGGTACTTCACTGGTTGAAGTTGCAAGACTGATAGGCATCCGAGGATGTGAAGAATCAAGTGGTGCAAGGCAGTCAAAGAGGAGTTGCAACGATGGGATTTCCACTGGTTGGAAGTTGTTGTAGCTAAGTAAAAGAATCACTGTAATATTTATCACTGGTTGAGAATTATAGTGGATTCATCTCCAACTGGTTTGGAGAAAGTGGATTTGTAGAGGATTACCCCACCTCTGAGACCACTATAAATTGCCTGCATGTTTTACTATTTTCAGCATCACACTTAACTGTTGCATTCATTCATTACTGTTCCATTACTTAGCTTTGTTTTCGTCATCAGCTGATTTCCGCATATCTATCAGCTGAGAAACTCACTCTTCGAAGAAAAGAGTTTAAGAGTTTCAATAAGTCTATTCACCCCCCCTCTAGACTTATTCCTGGACGACTTGTGACCTACAAGTGGTATCGGAGAGGTTGGTTCAATAATTCAGGAGCAGATCCATATATCGAGGATATATTTTAAGCTCATTTTAGAGATGGAACACATGCATTCTAGATTACCTGTTTTTTCAATTGACGAGTATGATCTTTGGAAGATAAGGATGTAGGCACACTTATCTTCAATCCATGACGACATGTGGTGCATCATAGAAGACGGTCCCTTCATCTTCGAGAAGGACAACACTCCTGAGGAGATTGCAGCTGGAAAGCCAGAGAAGATCCCAAAGAAGAGGACGAAGCTGACCATTGCAGAAAGAAAGCTGGCCAACCTTGACAACCGCGCCAGAGATGTGGTATACCAAACCCTTAACAAATCAATAATGGTCAAGATTAAAAATTGCAAAAATGCCAAAGAAATTTGGGATACCCTTGCTGTGATGTGCGAAGGTACCGAGCTAATGAAAGAAAACAAGTTGTCAATCGCTACCCAGAAGTTTGACAACTTCAAGATGAAGACCGGAGAATCCATAGACCAGGTGGACACAAGCTTCACAGAGATCATCAACGAAATCAATTCACTGGGAAAATCCTACGGCAATAGTGGGGTGGCCCTGAAGGTTCTGAGATCACTTAACCTAGAGTGGAATATAAAGGCGGTATCCATGAGGGAATCCAAAGACCTCAAAAAAATCAAGATTCAAGAACTATTCTCTGACCTGAAGGCTTATGAATTCGAAATCCCAAGTTCATCATCAAACGAGCCTGCAGAGAAGGGAATTTCGTTTGCAGCCGAGTCCCCCGCCAAAAGCCTATCTGAAGTTAAACCTCCAAATCCACTCGATTTCGAGGAAGAAATGGCGTTCATCATGCAAAGGTTCAGCAACTTCAGAAAGAATTACTCCAAATATAAAAAGAATTATAAGAAGAATCCCAGAAGAACCAAAAAGCCGGAAGCTGGAAGGTGGAGTGTTACAACTGCCATAAGATAGGACACATTCAAATCGACTGTCCTGATCTTAAGAAGGATGAGAGCAAGATGGAGGTGAGCAGAAAACAAGACCGAAGGAAGGCCCTCATCGGAGAAGATCAAGAGCGTGTAGAGTCAAGCAGCGGATTCTTCTCTGATGATGATAAAGAATATGATTGTCTGATGGCCAACCTAGCTGATGAAGAGGTAACATCGAAACCTTCTAATTTAAATAATAGTTCAGCCATGTCACAAGATATGTACTTACACGAATCTTTAAATCAACTACTTAAGGATTTTGAGACACTAAAATCTTCACACCTATCTGTATCAGCCGAGAAGACTCGGCTGCAAGATGAGAATGGGCAGCTGAAAAATGATTTTGAAAAACTCAGCCTAGAATTGAATAAAGTAAAATCTGATCTTGAAAACCAGGCTGCAGTTAACTTGAAAAACCAGGCTGATGTCACTACAGCTGAGATAAAACGATTAACTGTTTCGAATAGTGAAAAATCAGCTGCACTTGCTCATGTCAAAGCCGAGTTTACTAAACTGACTCAGGTAAGTAAGACTCGGGCGCAGGAAATAACCTCCCTGAAGGCGTCTTTAACTCTGGACGAATTGTGCACCAATAAAAGGCCACTATATTCCAGATCAGGCCTTAGATATGACCCCCACACTCCTTCTAGTTCTAAAACCACTTTCATCAAGGGAGAAACAATTGTCTCGTCTGCTGAGCCTATATACAAACCTGTATTTAAAAATAGGCAACAGCCAAGTCACAAGTCTAGGCTGCAGCCAAGGTATACAAGGCAACCACCTAGACAAGCGACTAGGCAATGGCCAAGGCAGAAGCAGCAGCCCAGACAACATGCCCACTATTATCAAAAACTCCCTAAAAACAGATTTCAAAATGGGAGGGGCAAATGGAAACCTCAAGGTTGTCTTAATTTTCAAAATGAACAAGTGTGGAGACCTCAAAGATTTAATAAATGGTCTCAGTCAAGGTCTAGAAATGGCCCACACTACCAATATTATGAGGCATATCCGGTATACAATCCTAACAGAGGATATAGACCCAGACCTTACACACCTTATAGGGGTAATAACAACAATCTTCACATTGTAAAGAGAAATCAATTCTCCAGGAAACCATCTAACCCCAGAGGACCCACACAAATTTGGGTACCTAAATCTCTGCTTGTATGATTGCAGAAAAAGTGGAAGGACTACTTCCACATCTCCACAAATTCAAACATTGGAGGTGAAGAATGGTTTGTAGATTCCGGATGCTCAAGGCACATGACCGGGAACAAGAAGGTGCTGACAAAATATACCAAGAAAGAGGTCCAGACGTAACCTTTGGAGATAGCTCTAGAGCACAAACAAAAGGCTTTGGAGAGATGCACCGAGGAAATATCACTACATCTAAAGTTCATTATGTCAAAGGGCTCAAGTATAATCTCCTGAGCATAAGCCAGTTTTGTGATGAAAAGAATCTAGTAGTCTTCACCATTTGGAAATATCTGGAGAGGTGAAGCTACAAGGATTCAGAAGGAGAGACGTCTACATGATAGATTGGAACACAGGAACCCCTAATACCTGTTTTCTATCTAAGACAATAGCTGAGAATGGATGGCTGTGGCACAAAAGATTATGTCATCTAAATTTAAAAGCCATCAACAAGATTAGTTCTCAAAAGCTGGTCAGAGGACTTCCAGAAGAAGCATTCAAGAAGGAAGCTCTCTGTGATGCGTGTCAGAAAGGAAAGCAGACCAGAGCATTATTCAATCCAGTCCAGCCTACAACTCTGATAAGTGGTAATTTTACCACTTATTTCTAGGATTTTATACTAGGTTTTTATCTCGTTTCGTGATTAATGTGCTCGTATTTGGCTTATTTATGATTAGTCGAGCCGTATTACGCGTTTGGGTTGGTTTTAGTGTGTTTGCAGGTTTTTAGAGCCAAAAGGACCCAAAACGAGACAAAGGACCGAGAGTCGAGTCACAGACGGAAGAAACGGATTTTTTGCAAGAGACAGACGAACCTATCGGGTAGCCTATCGGCCGATAGGTTCGTCCGAAAGGTGTTCCTGCCCTACCGAGTGAAGAGATCGACGAACCAACTATCGGCCAGCCTATCGGCCGATAGGCCATCCGATAAGCGCCCAATGGACTCTCGTATTTTGCCGGATTATGACTCTTTTGGATAGATTTTGTTTCCTAGATTAGGGCTAATCGGGCATGTAACTCCTATAGTCTATATACACCCCTCCTAGACCTAGTTTTACCATCTTTCATCATTCTTTTTCATCTTTTATCATCTTTTGCAATCTTTTACATATTTTGGCAAGATTAATTCTTGGGATACAAGAACTTTTTGGAGGCAAAGAATTATTATTGTTTTCGGAGATGAAGACTCGGAGTTCATCCGTAAGGGTTGTAATCTCTCTTTTCATATTAATAATATGCATTCTTCATCTATTTCTTGTTTAATTTCAAGTATGTCTGGCTAAATTCATTGATTGATTCTAGGGTTAGTAAATTTAATTGATGTTCACATGATGTTCCTTTGATTACCTTTTTACCTTTCATCCTAGACTTGTGATCAAGTTGTGTTAAATCTCATGCTAGATTAAAGGGCCCTTAATCGATGCATGTTAGCTAATTGATTTTGCCCGGAAGGATTAATTAATTAGTGGAAATACTTGATGCACAATATGATTTGATCTTAAGACCTATGTGGAGTAAGATAAATCATAGATAAATAAGTTGGCGCTTTTTAAGTGATTTAAATTCTTTGAGCCTTAGCGGGAAAAAGGGTTTAAAATTAACTATCTTTCTAGGTTGCCTTGATCGGAATTCTAGATCGGCTGAGTGATTATTTCTAGGATTGAATTAAAATTTGGGGAAAAGGAATCGAGTGAATGAATTGTGTGAACTCAATTAGATGATACTACCATAGGATCAATTACCTTTCGACTTGTGATTTTATCTTGCTAATTTGCTTTATTTGCTTGATTTAGATAATTCGTCTTTTATTTAATTTTTATTTTTCGATTTTTAAAGTTTGATAATTAGAAAACAAACAAATTTTCGGATTCCTAAATAGCAGTCAAATTTTGAGTAGAGTTACTTCCTTTATTTTCGACACATCCATTCCCTTGGGTTCGACACCTTGGAATTACTTCGAGGTTTTACAAATTTTAAAATTGATCGGATTTGAAAACCATACTACGCGAATCCCAGCGATCAATTTTTGGCGCCGTTGCCGGGGAATTGATAGAAAACTTTAGGGGATAATTCGAAAAAGAAGAGATTGTTACTTTAGGTTGTTTACTATTATTATTAATTTTCGATCTCGTTTCCTCACATATTGTTTTCTCTTCCTTGTAGGCGGTGCATGATCACAAGATCCCAAGGAAAGGACTTATTTCCTTTGGATCCGGAAATCGAGAAGTCTTTGAGGAGGAAGAAGCAAGAAGCGAGAGCCGAGACTATTTCTATACTTTTCGTGGATACCATGGCCGGCATTGTTGACCCACCACGAGAACTCGCTCGTCCCGAGAAGATCCCTTTGAATGCCCGTTTTCGACCTAAGCTGGACGATTATCAAGAAGGAGGTTGGGGAAAGATTGATGCCAACAACTTCGAGCTTAAGCCGTCCCTCATCGCTACAGTGAAGTCTCAAACATACGGAGGAGGAGTTAATGAAGATCCAAACGCTCATCTTGAGTCGTTATTGGACATATGTGCCACCATCAAGCAAAACGGAGTGCCTCCGGATGTCATTAAGCTCCGCCTATTCTGGTTTTCCTTAGAAGATGATGCGCTAGATTGGTACAAGAGCCTAGATCGGAAGGAAATTGGTACTTGGAGAGAGATGACTCGGTTGTTCTTAGCACAGTTCTATCCTCCCTCGAAGGTGCAAAAACAAATCAACGATATCTTGCAATTCGAGCAATATGAGGATGAATACTTATACGAAGCATGGATCCGATTTAAGAAGCTACTTCGCAAATGCCCACAGCATGGAATTGACAAGGAGGAAATCTACATTCGGTTTTATCGGGGTTTGACGAGGAAGGCTAGAAGAGTTGGACTATTCATCGAAAGGGGGATTTCTTGCTAACGATTATGAAGAGGCCAAGAATCTCATTGAGCTAGCGGTCAACAATGATTACGAGGAGGTGACCGATAGGAAGATGACGAGAAGAAAGGTTCCATCCGGTGACGAGGACGCCTACGGTGATTTGAAGGCGAAATTTGAAAGACAACAAAAAGAGCTTGAGATGCTAACAAAGAAGACTTTGGGAGTCAATGCAGTTTTTGAAGAGCTAAACGAGCCTATTGCAATTGAGGAGGATGCAAATTACGTGCAAGGAGGAAACTTCCGGCAAGGGGGAAATAGGGGAAACTATTATCCGAACAATCGAAACCACCCTAATTTCTCCTATGCCAACCCGAACAATGCTCTTCAGCCACCACCGGGATTTAACGTGAAAAACGGGGTTATTCAAGAGCCGATTGCTAAGACACCGATGGAAGAGATGTTGGAACGGTTGGAGGCGAGTCAAAAAGATTTTATTTATAAAGGCATAAGAGGTTCGGGGCTCTCGAGCATAGTGTGACATCTATTGGAAACTCAGTGATAGCCTTGACAAAGCAGATGTCGATGGTGGAGACCCAAATGAGTCAAATGGCGAACGCCCAAGCCGGATTTCATAAGCCGGGCCATTTTCCGAGCAGCACCGAGACCAACCCAAAGACGCAACAATGCAACGCATTCGAGCTTCGGAGTGGGACAAGGTACAGTAATCATGGGGCTGAAGTTGAGAAATCTGGAAACGAGGATGTACTAGAAACGGGAGCCGAGAACGAGAAGGAAGATGAAATGCAGCAGGCCCATCGGCCAAGACTATCGGCCGATAGGCCCACCCGATACACAGACAGAATGCCGGCAGTGGAGCCTATCGACCCGCCTATCGACCGAAAGGCTCCTAGAAGTTCGAATATGAAGGATTTTGAGGTAAAAGCTCCATTTCCACAGCGATTGGCCAAGTCGAGACATGATGAAAAGCTTCAACGATTTATGGACATGTTTTAAAAGGTGAATATCAACATTCCACTTCTAGACGCTTTGAGAGACATGCCGGGGTATGTTAATTTCTTGAAAGACGCTGTGGCAAGCAAGAGGAAGTTGGCAAAGTTTGAAACAATAAATTTGACAGAGGAGTGTAGCGCTATCATTCAAAACAAGCTTCCGCTCAAGCAGAACGATCCGGGACGTTTTACTTTTACATGCATGATTGGCGACCAAACGTTCCGTAATGTGTTGTGTGATCTCGGGGCAAGCATCAATCTTATGCCTCTATCCATCTTTAAGAGGTTGAAGATTGGGGAGATGAAGCCGACTACCATTTCTCTACTCATGGCGGACCGGTCGATCTCTTATCCGAGGGGAGTTGTGGAGGATGTGTTCGTTAGAGTCCAACACTTAGTCTTCCCGGCCGATTTCGTAGTTCTTGATATGCCTGAGGACGATAATCAACCATTGATCTTTGGGAGACCATTTCTAGCGACGGGGAGAGCACTTATCGACGTCCAGGAGGGTGATCTTACCTTCCGGGTTAATGATCAAAATCTGAAAATTTCCATCTATGACGCGATGAAGAAGCCCGAGGATGCGCCCGAGGAATGTTATGCAATTGAGTCTATTATGCCGCCCCTGACCGACTTTTTGGAGCATTGCATTTCACAATCCATTTACTCACATTCCGATGTTGAAGAAATTTACGAGGAATTGCCAGAGTATGTTCGAATGTTAGAGGCGAACGAGTTTCGATCTAATGAGAGGGACGTATGCTATCTTGATGTCAACAAACCCGTTCAAGGGGGAGTTGTCGCTGAGGACCGATCGATCGAGGTGCCGAAGTTAGAACTTAAGCCTTTGCCGGATCACTTACAATATTGCTTCTTGGGCGAGAACGAGTCCTATCCCGTGATAGTTTCTTCTTCTCTCGGACCTACTAACTTGGAGAAGCTATTACGGGTGCTGCGAAAACACAAAGGGGCGATTGGATGGACGATTTCGGACATTAAGGGAATAAGCCCTTCTATTTGTATGCACAAGATTTTGCTAGAAGACGATCATAAGCCGAGGGTGCAACCACAACGAAGATTAAATCCAGCAATGCAAGAGGTTGTGAGAAAAGAGGTGCTCAAATTGTTAGATTCCGGGATGATATATGCGATTTCCAATAGTGAGTGGGTGAGTCCTACTCAAGTCGTCTCTAAGAAAGGGGGTATGACCGTGATCAAGGACGAGAAAGATGAATTAATCGCGACAAGGCTAGTCACGGGATGGAGAGTTTGTATCGACTACCGGCTACTTAATGCGGCGACGAGGAAGGATCATTTTCCACTTCCATTTATTGATCAAATGCTAGATCGTTTGGCCGGATACGAGTATTATTGTTTTTTGGACGGGTATTCGGGGTACAATCAAATTGCTATCGCTCCGGAAGACCAACACAAGACCGCTTTTACGTGCCCTTATGGGGTATTCGCTTACCGGAGGATGCCGTTTGGCTTGTGCAACGCACCCGCAACTTTTCAAAGGTGCATGATGGCCATCTTTCACGGATTAGTCGAGAACATAATGGAGGTATTTATGGATGATTTTTCAGTTTTTGGTTCATCTTTCGACCATTGCTTGAAAAATTTATCTTTGGTACTTGCCCGGTGTGAGGAGACGAACCTTGTTCTCAATTGGGAGAAATGTCACTTCATGGTGCAAGAGGGAGTAGTGCTGGGGCATAAAGTATCTTCGGAAGGATTGGAGGTTGATCGAGCGAAGGTGGTTGCTATCGAGAAATTACCGCCTCCAACCAATGTTAAATCAGTACGAAGCTTCCTAGGCCATGCGGGGTTCTATAGACGGTTCATTAAGGATTTCTCAAAAATCACGAAGCCGTTATGTTCCTTGCTCGAGAAAGACGTGAAATTTCAGTTTGATGATGATTGCTTAAGGGCGTTTGAGACATTGAAACAAGCCTTAATTTCGACGCCGGTCTTGATCACTCCGGATTGGGGTGCACCATTCGAGTTGATGTGCGACGAGCGATCAAGCCGTTGGGGCCGTTTTGGGTCAAAAACGGGATAAGCTTTTCCGGGTAATTTATTATGCGAGTAAGACGATGGATTCGGCCCAAATGAACTACACCACGACGGAAAAAGAGCTGCTCGCTGTGGTCTATGCATTCGATAAATTCCGACCTTACCTAGTGGGCACTCACACTATTGTTCATACCGATCATGCAGCGATTCGCTATCTATTTGCCAAGAAGGATTCGAAGCCGAGATTAGTGAGATGGATACTCCTTCTACAAGAGTTCGACATGGAGATTCGGGATAGGAAGGGGTGCGAGAATGTTGTTGCCGATCACCTTTCCCGTCTCGAGAAGCCGGTTGAGGGAGAAGATTCGAGGGTCGAAATAAAGGAGAACTTTCCGGATGAGCATATCCTAGCCTTGGCCGATGATACACCATGGTACGCGGACTATGTTAATTTCCTTGCTATCAAGCATGTTCCAACGGGTCTTTCTTCTCATCAAAGAAAGAAATTCTTCCATGACGTTAAATTCTACTATTGGGAAGACCCTATTCTTTATCGGAGGTGCGCGGACGGGATTATTCGCATGTGTGTTCGACAAAGCGAATGGCAAAGGATAATTGAAGAATGCCATAGTGCACCGAGTGGGGGTCATTTTGCAGCGAATCGAACGGCCATGAAGGTGTACCAATGTGGCTTCTATTGGCCTTCTATTCATAAAGATTGCCAAGCTTTTGTGAAACATTGCGATAGATGCCAACGATTGGGGAACATAGCAAAAAGAGACGAGATGCCGCAGCACACTATTATGGAAGTAGAGTTGTTTGACGTATGGGGTATCGATTTTATGGGTCCGTTTGCAAAATCACGAGGCTATTCGTATATTTTACTTGCGGTCGACTACGTATCGAGATGGGTTGAGGGGATGCCGACGATTACGAACGATTCGAAAGTGGTGATTAAATTTCTTAATAAGAACATCTTGACTCGTTTCGGGACTCCACGAGCTTTGTTGAGTGACGGGGGGAGCCACTTTAATAATAGGTGGCTAGGAACCCTTCTTGCAAAATATGGAGTTAAACATAAGATTACGTCCGCCTATCATCCGCAAGCTAATGGACAAGCCGAGCTCGCCAATCGGGAGATCAAACAAATTTTAGAGAAGACGGTCACGAACAAGAAGGACTGGGCTAAATATCTAGATGATGCACTTTGGGCTTATCGGACAGCGTATAAGACTCCAATTGGAATGTCTCCATACCAGCTCGTCTTTGGGAAATCCTGTCATTTACCGGTGGAGCTGGAAGTTAAAGCGTATTGGGCCACTAGATGGATTAATTTCGAATTTCTTGAAGCTAGTGGATCAAGAAGAGAGAAGCTGCTGGAAATCGACGAATGGAGAAACGAGGCTTTCGAAAATGCAAGGATTTACAAGGAAAGAGCGAAAAAGTTTCACGATGATCGCATTCGGAAGAAGGACTTCGTCCCGGGAGACGAAGTGCTCGTTTTCAATTCGCGGCTTCGTCTATTTCCGGGGAAGTTGATGTCAAAGTGGACTGGTCCATACACCGTCTTTCAAGTAAATCAAAACGGATCATGTGTCGTGATGAAAGAAGATGGGAACAAGTTTATTGTGAATGGACATCGGATGAAGCACTATTTCAAGCCCTTGCACCACGAAGAGAAGTATGTTACTTACCTCGAAGACCCGGAATGAATGAGGTATCGTCTAGCTAAAGACGTTAAACGTAGCACTTGTTGGGAGGTAACCCAACGTATGTATATTAGTTCGTTTTATTCGTTTGTTTTCGATTTTTCGTTTGCGTGATTTTTGTAGTTTCTAGTTTCGTAGTAGCTTTGCTAGTTTTTGTTAAGTTCTAATCCATGCACGCCGAGTTTTGAATACTTGCAGGTCTTTAATCGCCATATCCAAGCAAAAACGGGACCAAGTATACGAAATAGAACGAGTTGAAAAAATTTTTGAGACAGAAGATCCTATCGGGCGAGCCTATCGGCCGATAGGCTGAGGAAAATTAAAAAAAATTACATGTTGAAAGCAGTGGTCGATAGGCAAACCCTATCGACCGATATCCCACCCGATATGAGGTACGTAAGTTCCAGTAGTTCCTATCGGCCCAGCCTATCGGCCGATAGGCCTGGCCGATAGGACATACCCGGCCCAGTATCCACTTCGACCCGGTTGATTAATACCCCTTTTAAACACCTTCACACCCGATTTTCTCACACACTTACACACTTATCGGCCGATAGAACGAAAGGGGCGATTTTTTTTCTACTTTTCTTCCTTCAAACTCGATCAAGGTACTTAATTTCGACACTTAATCCTCTTGTTTTTCAATTCTATACATGTTTTGAAGCACTTTGACGGATTCTTTTTGGAGTTTTGATGAAAATCGAATTGGGGATCCACTTTTTGGGGTTTTTGCTAAACTTTGATGTTCTTTGAATTTTATGCCCGATTGTTGATAGAATCTTGAGGGAAACATGTTATCTATGCTTGATTGTTCATGGGTACTTCGAATTGGGGGATTAATTGATGAAATTGAAGGAATTTTGAAAAAAAACCCCAAATTGGAAGAACCCTAATTTCGAAATTGTTGAAATTGGGTGAATTTGTTGAATTGAATTGTTAATTGGGATTGATATGAGTTGAATTGTTGATGAATTAGATTGGATTGGAGAGAATTTGCCCTAATATGATCGTAGTGTGTTGTTTTGTTATTGTGGGTTGTGATTCTAATCCTTTGAATATGAAATGGAGGAGTTTAAGTTTGGGGGAGGTTGTGTGATTTATTGATCGTAGTATATGGCTGTCGGGTCTATGATTTTGATGTTTATTGGGCATTATAGGGCCCTTAGTTGATATTGTGGGATTATTGGATTATGTCGATGCTCGTTGAATGTTTGTATTATGAGTTGCTTATTGGATATTGATTGGATGGTTGTTTTGTAGGAACTTTGAAATGGGAAAGCAAAGCAAGAAGTCGAATCCGAGTACAGCCGGAAAGTCTAAGGCGACCACAGAGAAAGAAAAGGCTCCGACGAAGGTAGTGCCGGCTATTCCGATCCCAGCTGCGCTCGACCCGAAGAAGTTCAAGCTAAGATTGACTGGGCCAGAGTCTAAAAGAAGGTGGTCGCACCTTATCGGAATGTCACACAAGCATTGCCGATTTTTGCATGAGGAGACGGCTCGGGGTATGGGTGTATACGATGATATTGTGCTACTAGCGAGGCAGTGCGGGTTTGAGCAAATATTTAGGGCAAACTATCTCGCTTACCACGTGCTCACCGTGGAGTTTCTGTCCACACTTGAGGTTTTTAGGGAGAATGGAACTCCGGCATCTATTCGCTTCAACCTCGACAACATAGAAAGGGAGCTCTCGGTCGACGAAGTTAATGCCATTATCAACGGGGCCGAGGACGGATCATTCCAGCAGGGCGATCATGCCAAAGAAAACTTAGAGCTGTGGTCCAAGATGATTTACCGCAGGGAGGAGACGCTTCTTATTTATAATCCGACATATGCCAAGGCCTCCTCGATCAGGAACCCAGTTCTCCGTTATATCCACCGTCTGTTCACCTCGACGATTTTGAGCCGTACCGACTCGGGGACGTGCTTGTCCACCTATCTTCACCTTTTATGGTCAGCCTTGAACGGTACACGGAAGCACGCCGGATGTTTTCTGATTGAGCACATGGAGAAACAAGCCCGGCTGACCGGGAAGCAGAGGATTGGGATTGGGGCGTTCGTGACCCCTATCGCGGAGCATATCGGGGTGCGCATTAGAGGAGAGCCGGTGTCCCGAGACATCTATTTGGATAATCCGACACTGCAGAGGCAAGAGATGCTTGCCTTCACCGAGGGGTTCCACTGGAAATTGCACGGTCAGAACAAAACCGTGTCCCTCTTCCGACTCCCCTCTCCGACCTTGACTTCTGTGATGGGCGACGCGCCCGATGTATATGCGAGGTGGAGTATGAGCTCCGCGGCTCATTTGGCACTTATCCAACCGTTGGATGCGTCTCGTAAGAGGCAACGCCGGGAGGTGACCATTGATGAGCCGTTCTTGGAGGGAGCCGAGGAGGAGATGGATGATATACCCGAGGGGGGTAGCCGTGACGAGATTCCCACCGGTGGAGGTAGTAGTTTTCAGATGAGAGCTCCGAATTTTGATGCTTTTGAGACGAGATTTTTTGAGAGAGAGAGAGAGATGCACGAAGAGAGTATGCAAGCGCAAGATAATTATCATTTGGCGAGTATGCGTTCTTTGACAACCGAGTTTGGTTCTTTGGGAACTCGGTTGGGCGAGGTTGAGACTCGGGTGGGTGTTGTTGCCACTTGGGTCAATGAGTTGTACGAGCTTGTGGAGAAACGAGCCGAAGAGGACAGAGTGTGGCGACAAGAGGAGTTTGCTTGGAGGGAGCAAGAGAGGAAGAGGCAGGAAGATAGGTGGGCCCAGGAGGACCACTACCACCGAATGCTACACGAGATGTACCACTTTGCTCCTTTCCCCGATTCACATGCCCGCTATGATCTGAGCTCGCCGACAAACCCGCCATTTCCGCCACAGTGATCAGGTACTCCGTTAACAAAGCCACTCCTTTCTCTTTTCAAACTTATTCCTCCTTTGGGATGCGAAATAAGTTTGGGGGGGGGGGGGGGAGAGAAGTCCGGCTTTGTTAATTTCTTTACGTGTGATTACCTTGTATGCCTTGTATCATTATTTGGCTTGTGTTGGTGCCCGTTGTTTTTATTTGTGCTTCTCATATTGGTGTTGCGTGGTTTTGGCTTTTTGTTGCTTAGTTTTTAGATTTTTATGTTCATTTTCGTTTGGTGTGTTTGCTAGTTTCTTTGTTTTTTTAGGTCGTAGTAGTGTTTTGTTTTCGTGTTTGCTTTTATTTGCTTTTCGTTGTTTGCTTTGATGCCTTGCTTGGGTAGTTTTTTTATTTTTAATTTTTTTAGATAGCCTTGCTTGTCTTAGTTTTTCTTTATTAGTGAATTTTTCGTGCTTCTATTTGTGTGATACCGATGTTGCGACACTGTTTTTCTCTCTGAAGAAACGGTTGAGTTTAGTCGAGTTGTAGTCAGTTATTTCTGTTTTGCATAGTATTCATTTAGGTCCAAAATTTTTCGTGATTGTAGAGGTCTTGGCAGATAAGAGACGATACATACTTGTTTTAAAATCACCGTCAATACGTTTGGTTACATCTTAGGATAGTGAGTAAATCTTGTTTCGTCGGTCGTGTTGGCACTTAGATTGAGTTTAGAGTCGGTCGAGTTTTCCCAAAAGTTGAGATAATGTTGTTCTATGAAGGGAAGTCTAGTAACAGGGGCATTCGCGTGACCCATTGTTTACCCTCGCGTAAAGCAGCGACTACGATTAGACTAGTGATTTAGATATTTCACATGTGCCAAGGATAGGAACCTAGTAACCGGGGTATTCGCGTGACCCATTGCTTACTCTCGCGCAAAACGGCGACCTTGATTCGGGCATGCGGAAATTATATATTCGAGTTGTTTCTCCATTGTAGACGGAACTTAGTAACTAGAAGCATCCATGTGCCCCATGAGTGTCTTTTACGTCAAACGGTTTCCTAATACATGAGAATGGAAGTTCCACCCTAGGATTACCCCGATGAAACATCCCGAGATCCTAACCTAGTGGTCAACTCGAATCAAATTCTTGAACATATATATAAGGGAATACTGACCGAGGTTTATTTGTTATGAAACTCGTGAAAATTGTGCCACTAGACTGTGTAACGGGACGAACTAGCTTGTTTATTTTAGCCTTTCATATTGACGGTCGATTTGACTCACGTTTTGTTAATCTTTGAGCGGGATTTTCTTCATGAACGAATGATTAGGACTGAACTTGACTACTTCGCGGAATCATTATTCTGAGTGCAGCTCGCTTTTACGACACTCGGATTATTTAGAGAGAATTACAGGATAGTATTGATTAGGTTGAACACTATGAGTTGCACGATGATTAACGACTTTCATTTTCTTTTCTTTTTGTTGTTCGGGACGAACAAGGCTTAAGTTTGGGGGGGTTTGATAAGTGGTAATTTTACCACTTATTTCTAGGATTTTATACTAGGTTTTTATCTCGTTTCGTGATTAATGTGCTCGTATTTGGCTTATTTATGATTAGTCGAGCCGTATTACGCGTTTGGGTTGGTTTTAGTGTGTTTGCAGGTTTTTAGAGCCAAAAGGACCCAAAACGAGACAAAGGACCGAGAGTCGAGTCACGGACGGAAGAAACGGATTTTTTGCAAGAGACAGACGAACCTATCGGGTAGCCTATCGGCCGATAGGTTCGTCCGAAAGGTGTTCCTGCCCTACCGAGTGAAGAGATCGACGAACCAACTATCGGCCAGCCTATCGGCCGATAGGCCAGTCCGATAGGCTGCCCAGCGGACTCTCGTATTTTGCCGGATTATGACTCTTTTGGATAGATTTTGTTTCCTAGATTAGGGCTAATCGGGAATGTAACTCCTATAGGCTATATACACCCCTCCTAGACCTAGTTTTACCATCTTTCATCATTCTTTTTCATCTTTTATCATCTTTTGCAATCTTTTACATATTTTGGCAAGATTAATTTTGGGATACAAGAACTTTTTGGAGGCAGCAATTATTATTGTTTTTCGGAGATTGAAGACTCGGAGTTCATCCGTAAGGGTTGTAATCTCTCTTTTCATATTAATAATATGCATTCTTCATCTATTTCTTGTTTAATTTCAAGTATGTCTGGCTAAATTCATTGATTGATTCTAGGGTTAGTAAATTTAATTGGTGTCCACATGATGTTCCTTTGATTACCTTTTTACCTTTCATCCTAGACTTGTGATCAAGTTGTGTTAAATCTCATGCTAGATTAAAGGGCCCTTAATCGATGCATGTTAGCTAATTGATTTTGCCCGGAAGGATTAATTAATTAGTGGAAATACTTGATGCACAATATGATTTGATCTTAAGACCTAAGTGGAGTAAGATAAATCATAGATAAATAAGTTGGCGCTTTTTAAGTGATTTAAATTCTTTGAGCCTTAGCGGGAAAAAGGGTTTAAAATTAACTATCTTTCTAGGTTGCCTTGATCGGAATTCTAGATCGGCTGAGTGATTATTTCTAGGATTGAATTAAAATTTGGGGAAAAGGAATCGAGTGAATGAATTGTGTGAACTCAATTAGATGATACTACCCTAGGATCAATTACCTTTCGACTTGTGATTTTATCTTGCTAATTTGCTTTATTTGCTTGATTTAGATAATTCGTCTTTTATTTAATTTTTATTTTTCGATTTTTAAAGTTAGATAATTAGAAAACAAACAAATTTTCGGATTCCTAAATAGCAGTCAAATTTTGAGTAGAGTTACTTCCTTTATTTTCGACACATCAATTCCCTTGGGTTCGACACCTTGGAATTACTTCGAGGTTTTACAAATTTTAAAATTGATCGGATTTGAAAACCATACTACGCGAATCCCAGCGATCAAACTCTCACATCAAGGATCTTAGATCTACTTCATATGGAACTATTTGGCCCTATCAATCCAAGGACTCTTAGTGGTAGAAATCATGCTCTAGTAGTAGTGGATGACTACTCAAGGTACACATGGATTATTTTTTTGTATAAGAAGAGTGAAACCTTGACCAAGTTACCTGAGCTGCTGAGAAGGATCCAAAATGAGAAATTCCTCTCAATCATCAAGATCAGATCAGATAGAGGAGGTGAATTTCTCAAAAAGGCGATCACTGATTACAGTGATCAGAATGGAATTCACCATGAGCTCTCTGCAGCCAGGACCCCCCAGCAGAATGGGGTTGCCGAAAGAAGAAACAGAACCTTAAAGGAAGCAGCTAGGTCCATGATTGTAGAAGCAGGCCTGCCCTAGAGGTTCTGGGCTGAAGCTGTCAACATAGCATGCCACACTCAGAACAGGAGTATGATAGTAGGGAGACATGGCAAAACTCCCTATGAGGTTTGGAATGGCAGAACACCTACAGTTGCTTATTTTCATATTTTTGGTTGCAAGTGTTTCATCCACAACAATGGTAAAACCCAACTAAATGCCTTTGATGCTAAAACTGATGATGGTCTCTTTATGGGATATTCACAAAGAAGCAAGGCATATAGAGTTTTTAACAAAAGAACCTTAGTTGTGGAGGAAACACCTCATGTTGTATTTAATGAATCTACCGTTGAGTACAGGAAACAAGTGGAACTAATTGAGGATAAGCTCAAATCCGCAACCCTAGAAGAAGTTATTGTTCATGACACAGTAATGGTGGACTCACCTGCAGATCAGCCTGAAGACCCATCTGTAGCTGATGAAGACCCAACTGCAGATCAGACAGGACCACCAAACCTACCTGATCCAGTTGCTGCTGATAAAGACCAAATTGTAGCTGATAAAGACTCATCTGCAGACCAGACCAGATCCCAACCTGCAGATGACAAGACGATAGCTGATCCAGTTGTATACCAAGGAGATCAGAGCCAAGCTGATGCAGACAAAGAGGAAATCCACCAAAGAAAATCTACAGAGGGAACACAACCCTGAAGAAGAAGACATTCCTAAGTGGCTCAAAGATCACCCTATCCAACAGATCATTGGGAAGTTTACTGATGGAGTCGAGACAAGACAGTCTACTCTACCCGTAGGAATGGCAATGTTTTCATGCTTTATGTCCCAAATAGAACCCAAGACAACAGAGCAAGCCCTGGAAGACTATTCTTGGATCAATGCCATGCAAGAGGAGCTTGAACAAATGGAAAGGAACAATGTTTGGGAACAAACAGACAGACCAGATCATAAGAAGGTTATTGGCACCTAGTGGGTATACAAAAACAAATGCGACGAAGATGGAGCTATTTTTAGGAATAAAGCCAGAATTGTTGCTAAAGGATATGCACAGTGTGAAGGAATAGATTTTGATGAAACCTATGCACCTGTTGCAAGATTAGAAGCCATCAGACTATTTCTCGCATATGCTGCATTCAAGGATTTTGAAGTCTATCAGATGGATGTAAAGAGTGCTTTTCTTAATGGAATTCTAGAAGAAGAAGTCTATGTGGAGCAGCCTCCAGGATTTGTCAAAGGAGACAAAGTCTACAAGCTATTGAAAGCTCTATATGGACTCAAGCAGGCACCAGGAGCTTGGTATGAAACCTTATCTGTATTTCTTGAGAAGAACGGTTTCTGCAAAGGGAAAGTGGACAAGACCCTATTCAGAGTGGAGCATGAAGGCCACATATTACTAGTTCAGATATATGTGGATGACATCATATTTGGCTCAACCAACCCAGAACTGTGTGAGAAATTCTCAAATCTCATGCAAGAAAAATTTGAGATGAGTATGATGGGAAAGCTTAACATCTTTCTTGGATTACAAGTCAAGCAGATGGAAAATGGAATTATCATTAATCAAGCCAAATATACTTGTGATCTAATTAAGAGATTTGGAATGGAATTAGCCAAACCAGCATGAATTCCTATGAGCACAAGCACTCATCTAGATGCAGATGAGGGAGGCATATCAGTAGACTTAACCCAGTATAGAGGACTCGTTGGATCATTGATATACCTCACTGCAAGCAGACCAGATATATCTTATACCGTAGGAGTATGCGGACGATTTCAATCCAAGCCAAAGCAGTCTCACCAAGATGCAGCCAAAAGAATAATCAAATACCTTAAGTCTACAGTCAATGTTGGACTATGGTATCCTAAGGATGATAACTTCGAGCTATCAGGATACTCAGATGCAGATTTCGCAGGATGCAAAATAAATAAGAAAAGCACCAGTGGAACGTGCCAATTCCTAGGAACAAAACTGATATCCTGGTTTAGCAAGAAGCATGTTTCTAACTCTATCTCCACAACAGAGTCAGAATACCTAGCTGCAGATAGTTGTTGTGCCCAGATCTTATGGATCAGACAACAGCTAAGGGACTACAACATTATTGCCAATGAAGTTCCAATTCGGTGTGACAACAATAGTGCTATTGCAATAACCAACAACCCGGTATTGCATTCAAGGACAAAGCACATTGATGTTAAGCATCACTTCATAAGAGATCATGTGCTTAGCAAGAGAGTCAGAGTTGAAAGAGTCAGCACAGACTACCAAATTGCTGACATTTTCACCAAACCTTTGCCAGAAGAAAGATTTTTGGAGCTGAGCAGGGAACTTGGATTACTAGATTGGAAATCTAGTACAAATGAAAAAGCTAGCTGAAGCAGATCAAACGAAGGACGAACTAAGCTGATAACAGGAATCAGCCCCTACCTTATGCAGACAAGAAGACGAAGGACAGACGAAGGAACTTAGCTGATCAAACCACAGGCGAGAAGTCAAAGGAGTCAACTCACCTGATGTAGAGCAGTCAACAGTCAACGGTCAACCAGCTAAGTTTTCTAATTTTGACCGACTACTGAATAATTTATTATTATTTGTTTACACATGGCAATCCCATGTTCACGATAAAATGATGACAAGCTAGCACGCTTACACGTTCACACGACCCCACTAATTCAAAATTTGAACCGACTTAAAATTAAAATAATATTATAATCCAAACGTCGCTTCAATTTCTTTTTAAAGTACGAAAAGGCGTTTCACGCTCAAAACTATTCCATTCTCTCAACTTCAAACCTTTATTGAAGGGAGTAGCTGGGAGTATCCCCAGGCTACAGAGGATCTTCTCACCCACTTTTGTAATGAGACAGATCTGTGCTTACTACATCAGGAAGGCTGGTTCATGTCCAATTTTAAAACAAACATGGACCAGCTCCTCCATCATATTATGGATAGTGTTTTTATGGAACTTTGAATGGAGATTGGGAGGTAGTTGAAAAAGAAGTGAGAATCGAAGAAGTGGTGGATGAAGAAGAAAAAGAAGAAATTATTATAATAGAAGATGAAGAGGAAAGACAGGAGGAATTAGAAAAGGAAAAAGAAGAAGAAAATATTTTCGTTGAAAAACAGCCTGAAGAAACAGAGATGGAGAAAACTGAGGAGTTGGTGGACGAAGGAGATGAAGAAGGAGAAGAAGTTTATAAAGAAGAAGATGAAGAAAAAGGTGATGATAATGAGGAAAAAGATGATGATGATGATGATGATGATGATAAGAATAATGATGATGATGAGAATGATGATAATGGTGATGATCAAAAAGGTGATGAGAGAGAAAAGAGAGAGGATGAAGAGAATGATGAAGAGAGAGAAAATGAGAAGGATGGAGAGAAGGAAGAAGAGAAGGAAGAAGAAAAAGGAAAGGAAAAGGAGGATGAGAGAGAAAAAGAAAAGGAGCATGAAGAAAAAGAAGAAAAGGAAGAAGGAGAAAAGGAGAAAGAAAAAGAAAAGGAGGCAGAAAAAGTAGCTGCATCAGACAAGGCTGGGGCACCTGCCCGCTATACCAGCCTAGATGCAGACCTAGCTGAGGATTCCAGATCGGGGACCCCAGAGCAGACCCCATCTGGTAAGCCAGCTGCAGACAGGAGTCTGCAGATAGGTAGGTCATCCGCACACCTACCTGCAGGCGTCGAAGGCTCAGGCGAGCACTCTCCGTAGACATCACGCATTACACCTGTGATGACTGAGCTGATCCGACAGATTGTAAAAGACACTGTTGGAGAGCTGCTTGCCTCACAAATCACTCCTGACCTGCAGTCCATTAATGCCAAAATTGATACCTTGCTGCAGCAGAGTATCCCTCAACCACCTCCTCCTACAAACAACAGAATGACCTTTGGCATGTATGACTGGATGCATAGAGTGGAGCAGCAATTGACCATCCTAGTTGATGCTGGAAACAAGGGGAAAGAGAGGTTACAGGGGGAAAGTAGCAGGCAGGGGGAAGTAAGAGGAGTTCAAGAGCTGAGGACAAAGAAGAAGCAAGATGACCAATTAATTACAGCTGGGACATCATCTGCAAATAGGAAAGAAGAAGCTGACCAAGAGCAGACTGATGATCAGCCCGCAGCCAAAAGAAGGAGGACCAGAACTGGGGACGAGCCAACACTAGAATGGGAAGGCAGAGAGTTGTGGTATGTTGAAGATTTCCTTCCTGGCGAAGCTGCACCTATGCGAGGATCTGCAAAGAAAAAGTTCATCAGAGATTTTTATAGCTGGGAGTTACTCCAGGATAAAAATTGCTCCCCACAGCAGACTTTTATTAACTTCATGGAAACAGCACATTCAAATCTCTGGGCCATCCTACTAAAACATGCAAAGGGATATAACGCATACCCCATAATTGCTCCCTTCAGGCCTAAAGATCCTCCCACCTTACCAAATAATGAATTGGATGAGTTACCACTGCAGAGGAAGATAAAGAAGTTGGTTGAAGAACATAAGTTCTCTTCCCAAGAAGAACAAGATTTGCTGCACTTGTAGTTAGGAGGAAGTACGGCATTGCCCCCGTCAAGAAAAGGCCTATTGGTGCAAAGATTCTCAGACCCTCCAAGCAGCCTATCCGCAAAGGCAGAGGCAGAGGCAGATGATTTGTTTGTACTCATATTTTTTTGATGCAAATTTTGTACTTGTAATTTTTCCTGTATTTGTGTTGATCATTGAAAGCCATGTACTTGTAAAACAATATAGAAAAATTAATATAACATTCTTTTGAATGACAATCCCCAGTTGTCTCAAAACTAGACTGATTTTAGTTTGTGTCTAGCACTCTAGTGCAGACCTGTTCATTTGAATAATTTGCTTAAGTTTTGCCATCATCAAAATAGGGGGAATTTGTTAGGAATACTTGTTAGATTTTGATGATGTCATATTGTAATTCAAATGTTTATTTCTTGGCAAAAATGTAAGGAAGAACCAGATGAGTATCTTCCATAGGCCCAATTATGTTAAGTTAAATACTTGGCAAAATGTAAATAAGAACCAAATGAATATCTTCTATAGGCCATTTAAGTTAGGCTCAAAAACGGCTAAGTACAAAAGTACAGATAAGTACTTCAGAGAAGTGTAAACCAAACACTGCAGTAAAGTCGAAGTCTCAGTCAAGTCTAAATCACAAAAACAAATTCATCAGTGATGGTTGACCAGACTGCAGTCGAGTGATCAGCAGACCAAGACATCTGAATAGTCAAGTACTCCAAGTCCACGTCAGCATGCGTTGAATAGTCAATACTTACGGAAAGTCACATGCAAGCGTAAAGGGACAAATTGGAGAGATTCCCGCAAAGGATATGTGAATAATTCATCTAGACCTACCACTGAAGACTTTAATCTTATTATATTCAAAAGATTCGGCGCCTCACATGCAAAGTATTCACAACGGTCGAAAGATGGATTAAAATATGGGAATCCAGCCTTGCAACGTTCAGAATGAGAAAATAATGAAGTCTCCCTCTCCAACGGATGGATTTGTTACAACATTTACAACGGCTATGAAATATGCTCAAGGATCGACACTTATATATATACGAAGATTGGAAGATGAGAAGTACGATGCGAACAAAACTCTCAAGCAATCCAAATTATCAAAGCAATCAAAGCAATCATATAGCATCGTGAAAAGAGCAGTACTCGAAGTTCTTATTTGAAGAACGCTCTTAGTTGGAGAAGACAAACACTCTTATCTTAAAATCTGAGTTCGAGGTACTTCACTGGTTGAAGTTGCGAGACTGATAGGCATCCGAGGATTTGAAGAATCAAGTGGTGCAAGGCAGTCAAATAGGTGTTTCAACGACGGGATTTCCACTGGTTGGAAGTTGTTGTAGCTAAGTAAAAGAATCACTGTAATATTTATCACTGGTTGAGAATTATAGTGGATTCATCTCCAACTGGTTTGGAGAAAGTGGATTTGTAACCGAGATATTTGTTCCGGATTCGTTGAGTTTTCTATATTTTATCGGATTTGTTTTTGTCCTCATCGTTGGAATTCTGTGCCATGTTTTGGGTGTGCCTTATTGGGGCATGTGTTTGGAGGCGTTTTGGATCACTTTGTGAGTTTTTGTGATTTTGTGGTGTAGCGTACGTTAATGCTTGTGACATAGCGCACGCTACCGATGTGTAGCGCACGCTAACTGGCAGTCCAGCGACAGTCCAGGAACTACTGGACTGGGACTGGGGTCTCGTTAGCGCACGCTAATGTTGGTAGCTAGCCCACGCTATCGACTGCTTAACGCAAGCTAATCGTTATTTCTAGCGCACGCTACATGGTAGGTGCAGATCTGTCCAGGGGCTACTGGACTGGTTTTTGTGACCCGTTAGCGCACGCTACGGCTTTTGGCTAGCGCACGCTAACTGTGTTATGGGAGGATTCTCTGGAGCATTGACCCCGTTAGCGCACGCTAATGCAGGGTGTTTAGCGCGCGCTAATAACTGTCCAGTATAAATACTGGACAGTAGCATTAAGTCGTCATTTCCCACTTTTCTTCATCCTTTCCGACGGGAGTGAGCTTCAGAGGCAATTTGGAGCAATATTCTTCATCAAGCTCCATTTTGGAATGGATTTGTAGATGTTTAACAACATCTAATCGTCTTCTTAGTCCAAATCAAGGTAATCTCTTCTTAGAACCCTAGTTCTTGAATTTTGGGGGGTTTGTGAGGTTTCGGCCGATTTAAACCTATTTAGACCAGATTTTTGTAAGATCTTCGTTGTATACTCGAGATCCTTTGTTAATGTTGAGACCTTGTGGTATGAACTTCGTAAATCCTTATGTTCGTCTATTATGTTAGTATGAGCCTTTGAGATGTCCGGCGAAATGCTCCAATGGGTAGAAATTAGGATGATTCCTATATTTTCGAAGTATTGTTGATTCATGGTGGCACTATTTTCGTAGTATTCGTGGGCTGTCGAAGTCTTGGTCATTTTTGGAAGTTCGAAGGCTACCTGATCGTGCCCGTTCATCGTTTCGTCGCTTGTGATATCGAGGCAAGTATCTTGTCCATACGTTTCATGTTTTGTAGGCCTAATTATTGATAAATGATTTTATGCGAAACCCAATGTTTAATGAACGTAAAAAGGGATCGGTATGTTCTCGATAAATGATGTCTTTCAACGATAATTTGTGTACTTCGTGAATATATGTGTTCTCGGAATATGTGTGTGGATTTTGTATGTTGAAAGATGTTATGATCACTTTGAGTGAGTTTATTAGACCGTAATCCTTTGCCGGGTATTACGTAATGTTATGTGTACTTGTTCGGTAAGAACATATTGTGTGTGATATTAGTTGTTACTCCTTTGAAAGGAGGTTGTGATGTTTAAGTGTTGCTTGGCTTGATGTTCTGCTCATTGTTATGTGATTGTTGAAAGTGATGTGCCTCCGGGTAGGATTGTTGAATCTCCGGGATCCATACTTGTTAGTATGGGTCAGGCGTGACCGTAGGGTTATCCAATCCGGGTATGTCTTGCGGGGAATCCAAGGTTCGGGGCTTGCTAGCCCGATGCCGGGATAACTTGTGGGGTTATCATCGGGTATGTCTTGCGGGGACTCCGAGGTTCGTGGCTTGTTAGCGCGATGCCGGGATAACTTATGGTTGTGGTTTGGAATGGTTCCGTGACTGTTGTCACGAGGACATGTGATTTGGTATAGTTTCTTATTGGGTTATTTACTCGGGTATGTTCTACGGGAACATCTGAGGTTCGTGGCTTGTTAGCACGGGACGCGAATAATCCTTAGGGACATGTGTTATGTGATTTGGGTCGTGGACCCTGTGGCTTATGATTTGGGTCTTGGACCTCGTGTGTTGTGAATTTGGTTGTGAACCCGCGTTTTATTATTGGGATTGTATTTTGGAAAGATGATTTTGGGCCGTGTCCCCAAGTGTTTTCTAAAGACTTGAGAATTCCTTAATTCCAAATGTTTTCAAACTCCCGAGATCGTAAAATATTTTGTATGAGATATATGGTTCTATTCCTACCTTTTCTAAATCAAACTGTTTTGATTAAGTGAATTATCTCGGGAAATTTATTCAAGATTTTATATTCTTGGAGTATGTTGCGTATGGCTTGTATTTCTGTATTATACTTGCACTAGCAAAACAGTGGAGTTTTGCTAACCCCCGAGTATTCGCGGGGTGGATGTCTGTATTGCGTGCAGGTACTTGCAGGTTGTTGGGGAGCGAATCACAGGATCGATACGAAGGATGATGGAAGACGACGATACTAATCACATGAAGACCATCCGTTGAGTATTTTGGCAGAGTCTCAGTATTTGGTTCTCCGTTGTGTAGTTTTCCCGTTTTATGGGTATATTGATGTATTCCTACCCCTGCATGGGTATGAGTTTTAAGTCGAGTTGTATATGTTTGATGTATGGTATTGTGGTAAAAGACCAAATCGGTCTAGCAGTTCATTATGTAGCCATGTCGGCATGTAATGTGAGGTATTGTTTTTGTTTTTAGCCTGGTAGATCCTCACGGAGAGGGTCTGCGGCACTGTAATATTTCCAAGCGTTTTGGGGTGTTACAGAATATGGTATCGGAGCTTAGGTTGAGGAAACCTAGGCTGTCGGGTTGAGTTGTGTGTTGTCGGGTCTTGTTTTGTCTTGTCTTGTCAGATTTTGTCTGACTGAGTAGTGTCGCGATGCGTCGTCTGAGTTGTCGGTCGTGATTAGTATCGAGGCGCAACCATCATCTTCGTGCGATCTGTAGATTTAAGTCTCCTTACTTTGTTGTGTCTCGTGTTATACGAGTATATGTGATTTTGTGTTATTATGTGGAGTTTAACTGTGCCTCGTGAATACTTACACCATACTTGTTTGATTCTCGTATTGTGCTGGGACAAAGAGTAGTACCGGTATGTATGTATGTATATATATACAACTTTGTGTGAAATCGTTTTTACAGGAGCGATGTTTTAGATTGGGTATTCAGTAAAAGTTTATCAATGTGGTATTTTAAACTTCAAATGTTTTGGGGAAGTCACGTAAATTCTATTTAAAAACATCCTTCGAGGAGGAAAAATGATTTGATTTTCGTATGATGACCTCAAGACCAAAGATTTTGGGAATTCAACTACATATATTTTTGTTCATCTTGCATTGAAAATTTTAAAAATTTGATTTTTAAATGCTCAAACGAGGTCTATCAAAAGTTTACTTGAGACGTGACTTTCGCCTTCAACTTTTCGGTTTCATGAATTTCGGTTAAAAGTTATGTAGTGGGG
This sequence comes from Orobanche coerulescens, assembly GCA_033398695.1. Lineage (NCBI taxonomy): Eukaryota > Viridiplantae > Streptophyta > Magnoliopsida > Lamiales > Orobanchaceae > Orobanche > Orobanche coerulescens. The sequence continues at coordinate 26,684,453 of CM065804.1, forward strand.
ATGTAAATTGTTGGCGTTTGGATTCGTATGTTGCTGTTTATTTTTATTTTTTTTACCTTTGACTTTTGGTATCATTTAGTATATGCTCATGAATGTGTTGATGGATTAGAGTAGCTAGCGCGCGCTAACGTGGCATGGCTAGCGCACGCTATGTCTCTGTTAAATCATACACTAATCGGTCTGAGCAGAAGCTCGGAAACTACATTCTGGCCGTAAGTCTAACTTTTGCGATTGTTAGGCTGACCGTTTGAGACCGTACTCTATGTGTGTTGTTAAGGAATAACAATTGTTGTGTGTGGTTATGTGTAATTTGAACTATGTTCTTGTCCGCTGCGTGTGTAAAGTTCAAAATGACTTTTTGGTACTTTTACCAAATAGTGTGTGTTTTAAAATGACCTTTCGGGTTCGTAAATTTGAGTTATTTCGTTGACCCTTTTTCCTAACTCTTTTGTCAGGTGACTTAACGTATATTTTGAAACTATTGAGTTTTCTCGTCTTCGCCTTGTAATTTCAAATGGTATTTTATGAAGGTATTTGGTATTTGGAAAATGACTTTTGGTGAGTATTTGGAAAGTATTACCATCATTGGCCTTTTGGCATTTTTGAACGTTTTTGAAAATAGTTTTCAACTTGGTGAATTCCGGCGCGGAACCCGTACATAAAATGATTTTGATATAACGAATGATAATTCCATTGCATTTATAATTCACATAACAACGGCATTATAAATGAAAATTTCCGGGATAATAGTTTGTATATTGTGCTCTATCTTGAATTAAATCGTAATATGTATATGATTTAATGATGTTTGATTAAAAAACGGATATGTGAATATTTTGCTATGTGTTATGATCTTTCGTTACCATAGGTTGTTGTTTGTTAGTATGCCGAGGGGCAGAGGTCGTGGTCGTAACCGTGGTGCTGATGGCCACGGGGATCAGATGCGGAATCGAGAGAATGTCGCTGGGAATGATTTTAGTTTGGGTGTTGCTACTATATTGCAACAAGTAGCGACTCAGATGACTCAGTTGACCCAGGTGGTTCAACGTAGCATTGACGCGAGTCAGAACGTCGGTGTAAATCAATGGCTTCGCGAGGTAGTTCGTATGAATCCCCCTCGATTCGCCGGTGCTGCGGATGCGTTGGGCTGGGATGGTTGGATTTTTCAGTTGGGAAAGATTTTCGAGGCTGTCGGATGTCCTGAAGAGCGGAAGGTACCTATCGCTCAATACCTTCTTGACAAAGATGCCGCTAATTGGTGGGAAGCTGTTAAACCTCGTGATCGTGATGTCACGTGGGCGGAGTTCCAAGCATTTATGGAAGCTGAGTTCTATCCGAAACCGATTAGAGAGCAGAGGATTCGCGAATTCTACTTAGCAGAACCACAAGATATATCAGTGTCGCAGGCCATCATCGATTATAGCAAACAACTCAGTTATGTGCGAGATCGGGTGAGAACCGAGGAAGAGAGGATCCTTCACTTTGACAGACAGATGAAGCCGTATATTCGCGTGTATATGTCGGGATTCAATTACACTTCGTTGAGGGACTATCAAGATCGAGCATTAGCCCGTGAACTAGCTACGTTATCGTCGGAGCGAGTGCCCGAGTCGAAGAAGCAGAGGAAGTCCGATGACCGTGTGGACAGTGCAGGAGTTGGTGTTTCTAGTTTTCAATGTCGTAGCCTTTCCGCTGTGAAGCCCCATCACTTGATGCGTGGAACTGAGAGTTCCAAGTCATCTGCTTTGACTCCTAGTAAAACCAGGAGATGTTTTAACTGTAATGTGGCGGGACATGTTCGTGCACATTGTCCATCTCTGCCAGTAACGTGTTACAGGTGCGGACTTGAGGGACACCGAGTTCAGTTTTGCGAGATGGTTACCGAGCCTTCCGGGGCGCGGACTTGAGCATCGATATCTGGATCGACTCCGAGAAGCCCCTGAGTGGCTTAGCCTATCAGTTGTTTGTTATGTTATTTCCCTCGTTTTGTTGTTTCGATATTTCAGAGATTAACTTTTTTTTTTGAAGTGGATCGGATTTTGAACTCTGTACTTTCGACTCTGTCGACTCGTTTATGTTCGATGACATTTTCTGAACTTATCCTATCTTATGCTTTTGTTGACCGAACGAGTTGTGGTATTGTTTCAGAATAACCCATTTGTCGTTGTGACTTTCCAATCGCTATTCCATTTCCTGTGAATCTTATGTGAATGCACATCTTGTTATCTTCACCGGATCGTATATTGTCTCGAGTCGAGATGTGAACTTTTGGGGTTGTTGTTTGAGTATTATTGTTCATCGTGATTCGAACATGATTGATCGACTATTGTTGTCTCGATCGTTGTAATTCAATCGTTTGATTGTTCAGTTTTTGTTGACCTCGTTTCGTAATTGTTGAGCGTTCGGACTCCTTCGTAATTTCCTTAAGTTCGGGAAATTAGTTTTGTGTTCGATCTTCCGACCCTTGGGCTGTGGAATTCCGTATTTGTTCAGCGAATAGCTTGTGTTTTGATTGATGTACTGTTGAGTTGTTCAACCATACTGATTTTCAGTCGTGTGTTATCTGAGTTTGTTTTGCGTTGTTCGTTCTATGTTTCAAGTTTCGAGGACGAAACTTCTTTTAAAAGGGGTAGAATGTAATACCCGAGATATTTGTTCCGGATTCGTTGAGTTTTCTATATTTTATCAAATTTGTTTTTTTCCTCATCGTTGGAATTCTGTGCCATGTTTTGGGTGTGCCTTATTGGGGCATGTGTTTGGAGGCGTTTTGGATCACTTTGTGAGTTTTTGTGATTTTGTGGTGTAGCGTACGCTAATGCTTGTGACATAGCGCACGCTACTGTGTTGTGGTTAGCGCACGCTACCGGATGTGTAGCGCACGCTAATCGGTCAAAATGCCCGTGAGCTACCGGATCTGACCGGGGTCTCGTTAGGGCACGCTAATGTTGGTAGCTAGCGCACGCTATCGACTGCTTAACGCACGCTAATCGTTATTTCTAGCGCACGCTACATGGTAGGTGCAGATCTGTCCAGTGGCTACTGGACTGGTTTTTGTGACCCGTTAGCGCACGCTACGGCTTTTGGCTAGCGCACGCTAACTATGTTATTGGCGGATTCTCTGGAGCGTTGACCCCGTTAGCGCACGCTAATGCAGCATTAAATCGTCATTTCCCACTTTTCATCATCCTTTTCGACGGGAGTGAGCTCCAGAGGTGATTTGGAGCAATCTTCTTCATCAAGCTCCATTTTGGAACGGATTTGTAGATTTTTAACAACATCTAATCGTCTTCTTGGTCCAAATCAAGGTAATCTCTTCTCAGAACCCTAGTTCTTGAATTTTTGGGGGTTTGTGAGGTTTCGACCGATTTAAACCGATTTAGAGCAGATTTTTGTAAGATCTTCGTTGTATACTAGAGATCCTTTGTTAATGTTGAGACCTTGTGGTATGAACTTCGTAAATCCTTATGTTCATCAATTATGTTAGTATGATCCTTTGAGATGTCCGGCGAAATGCTCCAATGGGTAGAAATTAGGATGATTCCTATATTTTCGAAGTATTGTTGATTCATGGTGGCACTATTTTCGTAGTATTCGTGGGCTGTCGAAGTCTTGGTCATTTTTGGAAGTTCGAAGGCTACCCGATCGTGTCCATTCATCGTTTCGTCGCTCGTGATATCGAGGCAAGTATCTTGTCCATACGTTTCATGTTTCGTAGGCGTAATTATTGATAAAATGATTTTATGCGAAACCCAATGTTTAATGAATGTAAAAAGGGATCGGTATGTTCTCGATAAATGATGTCTTTTAACGATAATTCGTGTACTTCGTGAATATATGTGTTCTCGGAATATGTATGTTGATTTTGTATGTTGAAATATGTTATGATCACTTTGAGTGAGTTTATTAGACCGTAGTCCTTTACCAGGGATTACGTAATGTTATGTGTACTTGTTCGGTAAGAACATATTGTGTGTGATATTAGTTGTTACTCCTTTGAAAGGAGGTTGTGATGTTTAAGTGTTCCTTGGCTTGATGTTCTGCTCATTGTTATGTGATCGTTGAAAGTGATGTGCCTCCGGGTAGGATTGTTGAATCTCCGGGATCCATACTTGTTAGTATGGGTCGGGCGTGACCGTAGGGTTATCCAATCCGGGTATGTCTTGCGGGGACTCCGAGGTTCGGGGATTGCTAGCCCGATGCCGGGATAACTTGTGGGGTTATCATCGGGTATGTCTTGCGTGGACTCTGAAGTTCATGGCTTGTTAGCGCGATGCCGGGATAACTTATGGTTGTGGTTTAGAATGGTTCCGTGACTGTTGTCATGAGGACATGTGATTTGGTATAGTTTCCTATTGGGTTATTCACTCGGGTATGTTCTACGGGAGCATCTGAGGTTCGTGGCTTGTTAGCACGGGACGCAAATAATCCTTAGGAACATGTGTTATGTGATTTGGGTCGTGGACCCTGTGGCTTATGATTTGGGTCTTGGACCTCGTGTGTTGTGAATTGGGTTGTGAACCCGCGTTTTATTATTGGGATTGTATTTTGGAAAGATGATTTTGGGCCGTCTCCCCAAGTGTTTTCTAAAGACTTGAGAATTCCTTAATTCCAAATGTTTTCAAACTCCCGAGATCGTAAAATATTTTGTATGAGATACATGGTTCTATTCCTACCTTTTCTAAATCAAACTATTTTGATTAAGTGAATTATCTCGGGAAATTTATTCAAGATTTTATATTCTTGGAGTTGTTAGATTGATACCACCACTAGAAGGGGGGTTGAATAGTGCGGTTAAGAGTATTGTACTCTTTTTCGTGCGGAAGCAAAAATAGCGGAGAATAAAAGTGCAGATAAGAAATAACACAAGGAATTGTTCGAGAGGTTCGGCTATAAACGAAGCCTACGTCCCCTACCTAGTTTTATCGACTAGGACTTTTCTTAGAACTTGGAATTTGCACTTTCTAGTTTAGTGCCAACTTCTTACAACTTCTTGATTTTCGGTCTCAAGAACAACCTCACAAAAACACTCTTGTTTTTCTAGGTACAAGATAACCAATACAAAATAAGTGCGAGTAGAAACTCGGCTTTCACGATATATCGCTCTAAGATACAAGAATGAAGATTGGAAATTATAGAACAAATCTTCTCGTATCACAATCTAGAATAAGAATATCTCTCAGAATGTTTGCTTGATATTGCTTGAATATGCTAGTAGGCTCAGAATTCTTGTGTGTCTTCAATGTCCATGAAGGTGGCTATTTATAGCCTTCTTGAGCTCATTTTCCCGTTGGAACAGTAAAAAGAGTTACGTACGTTATATGATGCTGCTTACGTACGTTACATACGTTACGTACGTTATATGAACTGAATAACGGCCGTAATGAAAGTGCCAAAACTGTCCAGTGAACTCTGATGAAATGCGTTACGTACGTTACGATCCTTAGGGTTACGTACGTAATATCCTGGTCAAATATCCGTTGATTGAGACGACTTGTTGCAACGGCTAGTGGCTTTTCCAACGGTCAGAATAATTCAAGCCTTACGTACGTTATATGCTCCGATTACGTCGCACTGCATGCAAAAGCTTACGAAAATAGTGAATGTTACGTACGTTAGAAAAGATGTGTTACGTACGTTATCTATTAAATTTTACGTGCGTTAATGTGATATGTGTCACGTACGTTAACTGAAGAGAAAGTATGTTTTAAGTAAATTTTGGTTTTAATAATACATCATCAAAACGATCTAAAAAATATTGTTCCAACAATCTCCCCCTTTTTGATGATGACAAAATTTACTTTATGTGAGTTTTTGAAAAACATGATTTTGATAAAAATTAGAAACTCCCCCTGAACACGAGCATTGCAAAATAATATGCTCCCCCTGAAAACGTGCACGGGTTAGTTCAAAAGTTGATTTCAAAAACGAATACATATTATTTATCTCCCCCTTTTTGTCATTAACAAAAAGTTGAGAAAACCTGTAAGAGACATCAATGATACGCATAATAATCAACATAAACCAAGTCAATGATTAAACAAGACGATAACCAACATAATGTATGAAAAGATAGTCATTACAGGCAAGCATAAATATGAAATGTTTGGTCTTTTAATAAACAGGGAACATCATCATTAGAAAGGATAGCCCGACTAGTCAAGGTCCGCCTCCGGCGGTGTCGGCGGTATCCCGAAATGTGTGCAAATGCTCTTCACCATGATCTTGACCTCACTCATGTCCTTCTCAAGTCTATCCATACGAGAAGCCATCTGGGAAGAGGAGGATTCCGGACGAGGACGGGAGGAACCAAGCTGTGATGACGGACGAGGTCTAGTATGATCGAGCCCCCTCGATGTGATCCTCTCCTCCGGTCTCGGAAGAGTGCCCCCATCAATGAGCCGATCATCATCCTTAATATAAGCAAAGTATATCCAGCCACGATTTCTCGTGCGGAGATACCTCATCGTCCGTAACGTCCCTTCAGTGACGAGGCTCCCCCTTGGAATCGGAACCCCGTGGACCCCAGACAGGTCAACTCCAGCTTTCTCAAAAATTTCGGTTAAGATAGAACCAAAAGGCATTCCTGACTTTCTCTGACGATCAACTTTTGCGTAGCTCTTTTTGTGGAAAATTTGTCCCTTTTCCACAAACCATTTCAGCACAATAGACGCGAAGTTGACTTGGTGATCCTTCCACACATGATAGATAATCTCCATATCGATATTCACAAGTCGAAGTTGAGCATTAACTTTAGGCATAAGACATCGAGTGATAGCATCATGAAGCAACCGAATGTTTATCCCAAAGTCATTATTTTCAAACCGCCCGGAATGAACATTTAAAACGGCTTTGTCCGATAAGAAATCACGGACTTTCGACTCGTGAACACTATAACTTTCATCATCGGACGGTCGTTAAAGACTTCGTCCGGAGGAGCAAACTCTCCCTTGCAACGAAAACCCTCATTCGGGAGTCCAAAAATCTCCGAAAGTTTCGCTTCATCAAAAGATATTGATTTACCACGCACAAGCGAGTTAACAACGGCAAGTCCGTCGGCATCATAAGTGACAAAGAAATTCGCATAAAACTCTTTCACACATTCTTCATAAATAGGTCGAGCAAGACTAACGAACTTATTGATCCCAAGCATATCGAAGAATTCTTCGATAGCAACACCAAGATTGTTCAAATGATTCAAAATCAAAGTGATGACTCGGAGTTACCTCTTCACAATAAGGATTTCGTTGAAGACCTTCATGGCTTGAGCATTCCGAAATGAAAGATCGCGAAACCGTGGGGATGCTTGAGAGGTTTCTCCTCTTCTCTTTTGCCGATTAAGGAGCCATGAGGATTGAATCGGTTGAAAAAAATGAAGTTTTGATGAAGTTATTCGAACAGTTCGTCAAATGTCGCTAGGGATTTTGTGGAAATGAACACGAAATCGACGATGGGTTTATATATGAGATGGTCAACGATCGCTTACGACGTTATATCCACATGTAACGTCGTAGCGTAAAAACCTAAACTCTGGATCAATCTGTGTTTCGTTACGTGCATTTAACGTAACAACATGTTACGACGTAAGGTCCTATTACGTACGTAATGGACCGCGTATACCGTACGTAAGCAAGACCAAATGAACAGTCTTTTCCTTTCGATGATGTCCCGTTTTGAATGACCATTTTAATGTGACTATGATGAGTATGCAATATTTAAAAATGATCAACATGTCCCATTCCTAAATTTATGCGAATAAAGTTGAAAGCTTCTTCGGGTAATGGTTTTGTAAAAATATCCACCAATTGTTCATTAGTACCAACAAATTGGAGACGAACATTCCCGTTTTGGACATGGTCACGAATAAAATGGTGACGAATTTCGATGTGCTTTGTCCTACTATGCAAAATGGGGTTTTTACTTAAATTAATGGCACTTGTATTGTCACAAAAAATAGGAGTATTTTTAAGTTCGATGCCATAATCAAGTAATTGATTTTTGATCCAAAGAACTTGTGCATATGCACTTCCCGCAGCCACATATTCTGCTTCAGCTGTGGAAGTAGCGACACTAGTCTGTTTCTTACTTCCCCATGAAATTAAACATGAACTCATAAAATGACAAGTTCCGGTGGTGCTTTTTCTATCAATTTTACAACCACCGAAATCGGCATCACTATATGCAAAAGTTGAAAATCAATCTTTGGAAGGATACCATAGCCTAAACCAAGAGATATTTTAAATATCGAAAAATTCGTTTACATGCTATGAGATGAGATTCTTTAGGGTTAGCTTGAAAACGAGCACATAGACAAGTAGCAAACATAATATCGGGTCTAGATGCAGTTAAATAAAGTAAGGATCCGATCATACCTCGATCTGTTTTGGTCAATGATTTACCTTTTTCATCTTTATCGAGTTGTAGAGTGGAAGACATAGGAGTGGATATTTCTTTGCAATCTTCCATCTTAAATTTCTTTAGCAGCTCATTGACGTACTTGGATTGGTGAATGAATATTCCGTCATTGAGTTGCTTAATTTGGAGTCCGAGAAAGTTTTTCAACTCTCCCATCATACTCATTTCGAACTCTCCCTTCATAAGATTTGAAAATTCCTCGACAGAGTTTCGTTAGTTGCACCAAAAACAATATCGTCCACATAGATTTGACAAATTAACATATCATCATTTAAGACCTTAATAAACAGTATTATCAACATTTCCTCTTTTATAACCATTTAAGATAAGAAAAGAGCTTAGACGATCATACCATGCTCTCGGAGCTTGTTTTAATCCATAGAGAGCTTTATGGAGCTTGTACACATGATCCGATGATCATAGTCTTGAAACCCGGAGGTTGCTTGACATAAACTTCCTCTGGATGATTCCATTTAGGAACGCACTTTTACATCCATTTGATGGAGTTTGATCTTCTTGTATGCGGCAAAGGCAGAGAAGGCGAATAGCTTCAAGACGAGCAACAGAGCGAACGTCTCTTCATAGTCCAAGCCTTCTTCTTGATTATAACCTTGGGCGACCAACCTCGATTTATTTTTAATAGGAGACCATCATCATCGGTTTTGATTTTATGAACCCATTTGGTACCAATGATTGATTTGCCTACCGGTGCGGAACTAATTCCCAAACTTTATTTCTTTCGAATTGGTTTAGCTCTTCTTGCATAGCAATAGCCCAATTCTCATCATTTATGGCCTCATCGATGTTCTTTGGTTACGTAAGAGAAATAAATGCAATATTGTTAATACAATCATTTATATTTCTCCTAGTTCGTACACCTTCATCGATTTTTCCGAGAATTTGTTCCATCGGATGGTCTTTCACATTTGCCCAATCTTTAGGAAGGTTGTAAGTATTTTCCTCTGTTTGTCCGAGCTTACGTCGAGCTTCTCCAATTCCTTTGATACTTCGGATACTTCTTTAGTGGAACCATACCCGCATCATCATCAAAAACAACCTTTCTCGGGGTAAACCGTATCATCGAATTTTACATGAATGGACTCTTCTACCGAGCCTCTTCTACAATTAAATACACGATAAGCTTTACTATTAGTAGAATAACCAAGAAATATTCCAATATCCGATTTAGAATCGAATTTACCCAAATTGTCTTTTCCATTATTATGAATGAACACTTTACACCCAAATGGATGAAAATAAGATAAATTGGGCTTTTACCTTTAAAAATCTCATAGGAGTCATCATTTTATTTCTCCCGAGATGGACACGATTTATAACATAACAAGCGGTGTTAACGGCTTCGCCCAAAAGTATTTAGGAAGACCATACTCGTTGAGCATTGTTCGGCTCATTTCTTCTAGAGAGCGATTCTTCCTCTCGACAACTCCATTTTGTTGATTTGTCCGAGGTGCCGAAAAGTTGTGCCCAATACCATATTTATCGCACCAATCTTCAAAGAGATTAGAATCAAATTCTCCACCATGATCGGTTCGAATGGCGATAACCGGTAATCCTTTTTCCTTCCGGGTAACCTTACACCACTTAACAAACTCGTTAAAAGCATCATCTTTATTGGCTAAGAATTTTACCCAAGTAAATCTAGAAAAATCATCGACAATAACTAAGGTATAAAGTTTACATTAGACCGGCATGTCGAGACGGACCAATTAAATCCATATGAATTAATTCAAGAATGCGACTAGTGGAAATTTCCATTTTTGGTTTAAACGAGCCTCTTGCATGTTTACCTTTAATACAGGCCTCACAAATGTGGTCTTTTCTAAAATTCAATTTTGGTAGACCACGAACAATATCATTTTTGGCCAATTTTGAAAGAAGTGGTAAAGAGGCATGTCCCAATTTTCGGTGCCAAACAACGGCATTTTCATCGTATGAAAGTAGACATTTTTCGTTAAACGAAGATTCATCTTGGAGATCAACAATGTAAATATTTCCATAGCGCAATCCAATAAAAACGATTTGGTCTTTTCTCATTGCCGTGCAATGCGTAATTTCAAAAATTAATTTAAGACCGGTGTCACATAGTTGAGAAACACTTAGGAGATTATGGCAAAGTCCATCAACAAATAGAACATTTTCAATAGTGGGTAAAGGTTTCTTACCAATTTTACCTGTCCCTTTTATTTGGCCCTTTTATTATCGCCAAAGGTAACACACCACGATCTTCCTTTTTCACTCCGTGAAGAGATGTTCATTTCCACTCATGTGGTTTGAACATCCACTATCAACATACCATTTATTTGATAATGTTGTCTTCCTTGCTTGTACCTACAAAAACCATTTTCTTCCGTTTTATCTATCGGTACCCGTGCTAATTTGGGTCCCGAGGAGTTAGATATAAAAACTTGGTTTTTAATAACGGTCCCTTTTGGTACCCAAATTTGTTTAACCCTTATAGTACGTCTAGCGTCTCGACAAGAGGTTTCGGTATGTCCGTTTTAAACATTTTGGACATGATGGGATACCCGTTTTTAAAGTGTCCGAATCTTTTGTGGTAATTTCTAAGGACTTTTTCATTGGAAATGAATTATATCCAAGTCCTTGTTTTGAAAGAGAAAATTTTTGACCAAATAATAATTGCTCGAATTTGTCATTACCACATGAAAATTTTCTGACATAGAGTTTAAATTCTTTTTGAGTTTTATGCAGTTCATCTTTCAGAATCTTCTCAGTTTCCAAGCAATTTGTATGATCAATAGAAACTTCCTTGCTTTTCAATAATTTAGCATTTTCAATTTCAAGGAGTTTTATTTTCTTTTTCAAATCTTTATTGCTATTGCAAGCCTTTTCGTATTCATTATTTAGAGATTCAAAAGCATCAAGTAGTTCTTCATGAGAATCACTAACCTCGACTTCTTCGTCACTCTCTTCGGATGCGCGGGCCATTAGAGCAAGATTGGTTTTGACTTGTGGTTCATCATCCTCATCATCGTCACTCCATGTGGCGACATAAACCTCCTTCTTTTTGAACTTTTCATGCGGTGGTTTTGATGAACTTATTGGAGCCGCAAAGACGACAATCTTTTGCAAAATGGCTGAACGCCGCACCTTCGACAAGTGTTGTCGAACTTTTTGTTTTGAGGGAAGTGAGTCTTTTTGGATTCATCCCTTGATTCTTGCTTTATATCTCTCCGGCGCCTTTGAAGAAGATTTTTAAATTTCTTTATGTTTTTGGCATAGAAGGCGGTTTCTTCGTCCTCTTCCTCGATAGGTTCATCCTCTAGGTCGCTTTCTTCTTTGGCTTTGAAAGCGATAGTCCTTTCTCTCTCCTTAGGTTTTGGTTTCGAGCTGCGAGATTTGATGACGATCTCATAATTGATGAGAGATCCGATGAGAGCGCTGAACTCTATTGTATTGAGGTCTTTCGACTCCATAATAGCCGTAACGGTAGCGTCCCATTCTCTTGGTAGAGACCGAAGGATTTTCTTGGCTTTATCACTACTTGATATCGGTTTCCCGAATGAAGCTAGCCCATTTGTGATTGCCGAGAAACGGTCAAGCATTGTGGTGATGCTTTCTTCTTCTTTCATGGTGAAGAGTTCATAATCGTGAAGAAGCATATTGATTTTGGTTTCCTTCACTTGACTCGTACCTTCATGAGTGATCTCTAGCATTTTCCAGATTTCTTTTGCCGTTTCGCAGAAGAGATTCTATTGTGATCTTCGGATTGAGAGCACAATAAAGCAATTGTGTAGCTTTCTTGTTGAAGTGATCGTTCTTCCGGTCGACATCGTCGTACTCTTGAAACTTTTGAGAGAGCCATCCGATTTCTTAGGAATGGTAGGTCCAAGGGCAATGACCTTCCATATTTCAATATCATGAGCTCGGATGAAGATGGACATCTTCTTCTTCCACGTCATAAAGTTTGAACCATCGAAGAAAGGAGGGCGATTGAGAGCGTTGCCTTCAACGGAGGAGTGGATAAAGGCCATTTGGATCTTTTCTCTAGCGGGTGTTAATCCGGTGGTAAAGAGACCGCTCCGATACCAATTGTTAGATTGATACCGCCACTAGAAGGGGGGTTGAATAGTGCGGTTAAGAGTATTGTACTCTTTTTCGTGCGGAAGCAAAAATAGCGGAGAATAAAAGTGCAGATAAGAAATAACACAAGGAATTGTTCGAGAGGTTCGGCTATAAACGAAGTCTACGTCCCCTACCTAGTTTTATCGACTAGGACTTTTCTTAGAACTTGGAATTTGCACTTTCTAGTTTAGTGCCAACTTCTTACAACTTCTTGATTTCCGGGCTCAAGAACAACCTCACAAAAACACTCTTGTTTTTCTAGGTACAAGATAACCAATACAAAATAAGTGCGAGTAGAAACTCGGCTTTCACGATATATCGCTCTAAGATACAAGAATGAAGATTGGAAATTATAGAACAAATCTTCTCGTATCACAATCTAGAATAAGAATATCTCTCAGAATGTTTGCTTGATATTGCTTGAATATGCTAGTAGGCTCAGAATTCTTGTGTGTCTTCAATGTCCATGAAGGTGGCTATTTATAGCCTTCTTGAGCTCATTTTCCCGTTGGAACAGTAAAAAGAGTTACGTACGTTATATGATGCTGCTTACGTACGTTACATACGTTACGTACGTTATATGAACTGAATAACGGCCGTAATGAAAGTGCCAAAACTGTCCAGTGAACTCTGATGAAATGCGTTACGTACGTTACGATCCTTAGGGTTACGTACGTAATATCCTGGTCAAAGATCCGTTGATTGAGACGACTTGTTGCAACGGCTAGTGGCTTTTCCAACGGTCAGAATAATTCAAGCCTTACGTACGTTATATGCTCCCGGTTACGTACATTACCTGTACAGAAAAGCTTACGAAAATAGTGAATGTTACGTACGTTAGAAAAGATGTGTTACGTACGTTATCTATTAAATTTTACGTGCGTTAATGTGATATGTGTTACGTACGTTAACTGAAGAGAAAGTATGTTTTAAGTAAATTTTGGTTTTAATAATACATCATCAAAACGATCTAAAAAATATTGTTCCAACAGGAGTATGTTGCGTATGGCTTGTATTTCTGTATTATACTTGCACTAGCAAAATATTGGAGTTTTTCTAACCCCCGAGTATTCGGGGGGTGGATGTCTGTATTGCGTCCAGGTACTTGCAGGTTTTTGGGGAGCGAATCACAGGATCGATACGAAGGATGATGGAAGACAACGATACTAATCACATGAAGACCATTCGTTTAGTATTTTGGTAGAGTCTCAGTATTTGGTTCTCCGTTGTGTAGTTTTCCCGTTTTATGGGTATATTGATGTATTCCTACCCCTGCATGGGTATGAGTTTTAAGTCGAGTTGTATATGTTTGATGTATGGTATTGTGGTAAAAGACCAAATCGGTCTAGCAGTTCATTATGTAGCCATGTCGGCTTGTAATGTGAGGTATTGTTTTTGTTTTTAGCCTGGTAGATCCTCACGGAGAGGGTCTGCGGCGCTGTAATACTGCCAAGCGGTTTGGGGGTGTTACAGGATTAGTAGAGGATTACCCCACCTCTGTGACCACTATAAATTGCCTACGTGTTTTACTGTTTTCAGCATCACACTTAACTGTTGCATTCATACTTTACTATTCCATTACTTAGCTTTGTTTTCGTCATCAGCTGATTTCCACATATCTATCAGCTGAGAAAATCACTCTTCGAAGAAAAGAGTTTAAGAGTTTCAATAAGTCTATTCACCCCCTCTAGACTTATTCCTGGACGACTTGTGACCTACAAACCTCTCCTTCCTCAAGTTAACCCAAACCCAATCACCTAGTTCAAAGAGTACTTGCTTTCGTACCTTATTCTTCATGCATGCATTATGTTTATTCCATTTTTTAATTTGTTCTCGAGCCTTTGCATACAATTGTTTGATTATTTCAACCATTTTTTTGTCATCGATACTACTCCTGTCATCTATCGGAATAGGCAATAAGTATAAAGGAGTTATCAAATCAAAACCATACACAATTTCAAATGGAGAAACTTTAGTAGTAGAATGTATGATTATATGATAAGCAAATTTAACCAATGGTGAAGACATTTCTCAACCTTTTAAATTATTGTTAACAACAGTTCGTAAAAGTTGACCAAGAGTTCGGTTAACTACCTCGATTTGGACATCAGTTTGGTAATGACAAGTTGCCAAATAAAGCAATTTTGTTACTAATTTCGCCCACAAGACTTTCCAAAAATAGCTAGAAAATTTAGTATCCCGGTCGAACACTATGTTTTTGGGCATACCATGTAACAGTGCAATTTCTTTTAAAAAATAGGTTAGAAATGTGTGTGGCATCACTGGTTTTGTGACATGCAATAAAGTATGTCATTCTACTAAACTTGTCAACCACTATAAAGATAGAATCGCATCCCCCTAAGCAAGCCTAAATACAAAATCCATAAAAATGTCTATCCAAGATTTAGTCAGAACCGGAAGTGGTGTGTACAAACTATGGGGCATTACTCTCAACTTTGGTTTTCGACAAGTGATTCAAGAACTAACTATTATAAATATATATTTGAATGCCGCTCAGGGGATGAGAGAGTGAGAGCATTGTATTGTAATTAAAATTAACAATGCATTTATTATTTCTATATTATTGTATATCACTTGCATTATGATTTGGTATATAGAATAATAGTCCTTGCATTTTAGAGTAAGTCTTCTACTCCTCATGGAGATAAGGAGATAGGCGCTGAAAGTGTTTAGTGCTCGAATGAACTAGTTCGCAAGTCGATAAAACTTAATTGGGCAGTAAGTTTAGACAAGACTTGTATAACGTGTACTTTGACATGCAGAGTGCATGTCTTTATTAAGAGTTAGTGGGAGCACACTTTATAGGTATGCTAATGGGATTCGTATACTCGAACTCGACTCACCTCGATTCAGGTCACATGAATTTCACTCTGGGATTGTCAATGACTGAATCGAAAGATTGTTCTAGGTATACGTGAACCTTTGACTTGAGGTATCAGTAGGAAATGTGCTTGTGATATTAAATTAGTCATTAGAGTAGTTAGATCCAACCACAGATTGATAGAGTCAACCTCGAAGTGTAACTTAGTGGGCAGACAGCAGTCTTTACTAAAAAACAAGATAGGATTCTTTCTCCTATAAGTGAGCAACTAAATGTCCTATGTGGTTAATGGCAAATGATATAATAAGTCTTTGGCCAAAGTATTTATAACTAGTTGTATTTGATACACAAGAGCTCGGTGATCTCGGTTTACATAAACAAATGCATAAGGTCAAGTTAAAATAGAGTTTGATTTTATCATGACCCTAATACTTGATCGACACATATGATTGAAGGGTTTATATGTATACGGTATTCACGACATAATAGTTTTGGAATGATCCTATCATCCATTCTCAGTTAGGTTATGTTGTAGGCAACGGTACTGGCTAGATGGTGCTAACACTCATTGTCCTCTCAATGCTAACTGAGATGAACCTACAGAGTCTCGGTACTGGAATTGACGACGGATTATAATTAGCTTATTCTCTCTTGGTTAATATTAGATATTAGATGTCTAATTTAATTTATTAGATAAATTAAAACCTTCTCATTAATTAAATAAATTACTGGGTAATTAATTTTATTCAAAATATTACTTTGAGAATTTATTTTTAATATAATTAATTAATTAGATTAATTAATTTTATTAATATTTAAATGTACCAAGGTTTATCTATTGGACTAGATAGACGATTTCATTTCACGGACCGAAATGAACCAACTTTAAAAATCTCATGTAGGCCGCTCCCCCTCATTTTTCACTTGGTGACTTATCATCTCATTTTATCATGGCATAAGATATGGTGAAGATTTGATGATATTTGGTGGGACATTTACTTGTACTTGGTGTATAATTAATGTTATGATATTTGGCATGATATGTGAAGTGAGGTGGTGTTGTGTTATAAAACGAATACCATCCTCCTTCCCACAAGATATGTTCGGCCGTAGAGAGAGAGAGAGAGAGAGAGAGAGAGAGAGAGAGAGAGAGAGAGAGAGAGAGAGAGAGAGAGAGAGAGAGAGAGAGAGAGAGAGAGAGAGAGAGAGAGAGAGAGAGAGAGAGTATTTTTCTTAGTTTCATGCACTTGAGTTTTAGGTGTATTTCAGAAGAAAAATATTTTTTATAAAATACCTTAGAGTATAAGTTGATAGAAATATTTTGTGGTCACCTTCCGACGCGTGATACGTGGAGGCACGGTGATTTCGATGCTCGCGAATTTTCAAAAAGTCGCTCGATTGGATCCGTTTTCATCCACGGAATTAAGATGAAATTATCAAAGGACTACGAGTGTATGACTTCTTTAATTCTTATCTTAGTCAACTTTTATTCGTTTATATGATGTTTGATTGATCCTATTAGGGTTTCGATTTTTATCCGGTTATACCGGTTTATTTTTCCACTACATTACTCGTTTTTGATTATCGAATCTCAATAGTGGTATCGGAGTGTAGGTGTATGCGATCATATATTCGATATTTGTATCTGGAATGCTCGATTGTATGATTTAAAATCATAATTATTTTAATTGTTAATGTTTAATTGCTCATTGGTTTTCATGATTTTATGTTATAATATTAATCTATTTTTCTTTTGAAAAACTGATTTATATGTGCAACATAAAAATTAAAAAAAATATTATTTTTGGGTTCGGGACAAAAAGACGAGGCGAAAAAGTGGCCAGACCGGCAGCTCGGGGCTGCTGGGATATTACCAACGGCAGCCGACAGTGTGTTGTCTGCTCTCGACAGGCAGCGGTCGAGAGTGGCTGTCCTCTAGACCAAGGGTAGGTAGGCATGTTGGGCCGCGGACTCAGTCCGAACCTTGTGTTTTCTAATTCATTTTTTATTTCATGTTTGATAAATTAATTTCCCGCAAATTAAATTTGATTTAATTTGACTAAAAAATATAAATATTGTATCTTTAATTCAGGTCACATGAATTTCACTCTTGGATTGTCAATGACTGAATCGAAAGGTTGTTCTAGGTATACGTGAACCTTTGACTTGAGGTTTCACTAGGAAATGTGCTTGTGATATTAAATTAGTCATTAGAGTAGTTAGATCCAACCATAGATTGATAGAGTCAACCTCGAAGTGTAACTTAGTGGGCAGACAGCAGTCTCTACTAAAAACCAAGATAGGATTCTTTCTCCTGTAAGTGAGCAACTAAATGTCCTATGTGGTTAATGGCAAATGATATAATAAGTCTTTGGCCAAAGTATTTATAACTAGTTGTATTTGATACACAAGAGCTCGGTGATCTCGGTTTACATAAACAAATGCATAAGGTCAAGTTAAAATAGAGTTTGATTTTACCATGACCCTAATACTTGACCGACACATATGATTGAAGGGTTTATACGTATACGGTATTCACGACATAATAGTTTTGGAATGATCCTATCATCCATTCTCGGTTAGGTTATGTTGTAGGCAACAGTACTGGCTAGATGGTGCTAACACTCATTGTCCTCTCAATGCTAACTGAGATGAACCTACAGAGTCTCGGTACTGGAATTGACGACGGATTATAATTAGCTTATTCTCTCTTGGTTAATATTAGATATTAGATGTCTAATTTAATTTATTAGATAAATTAAAACCTTCTCATTAATTAAATAAATTACTGGGTAATTAATTTTATTCAAAATATTAATTTGAGAATTTATTTTTAATATAATTAATTAATTAGATTAATTAATTTTATTAATATTTAAATGTACCAAGGTTTATCTCTTGGACTGGATAGACGATTTCATTTCACGGACCGAAATGAACCAACTTTAAAAATATCATGTAGGCCACTCCTCCTCATTTTTCACTTGGTGACTTATCATCTCATTTTATCATGGCATAAGATATGGTGAAGATTTAATGATATTTGGCGGGACATTTACTTGTACTTGGTGTATAATTAATGTTATGATATTTGGCATGATATGTGAAGTGAGGTGGTGTTGTGTTATAAAACGAATACCATCCTCCTTCCCACAAGATAAGTTCGGCCGTATATATATATATATATAGAGAGCGAGAGAGAGAGAGAGAGAGAGAGAGAGAGAGAGAGAGAGAGAGAGAGAGAGAGAGAGAGAGAGAGAGTATTTTTCTTAGTTTCATGCAGAGTTTTAGGTGTATTTCAGAAGAAAAATATTTTTTATAAAATACCTTAGAGTATAAGTTGATAGAAATATTTTGTGGTCACCTTCCGACGCGTGATACGTGGAGGCACGGTGATTTCGATGCTCGCGAATTTTCAAAAAGTCGTTCTATTGGATCCGTTTTCATCCACGGAATTAAGATGAAATTATCAAAGGACTACGAGTGTATGACTTCTTTAATTCTTATCTTAGTCAAATTTTATTCGTTTATATGATGCTTGATTGATCCTATTAGGGTTTCTATTTTTATCCGGTTATACCGGTTTATTTTTCCACTACATTACTCGTTTTTGATTACCGAATCTCAATAGTGGTATCAGAGTGTAGGTGTAAGCGATCATATATTCGATATTTGTATCTGGAATGCTCGATTGTATGATTTAAAATCATAATTATTTTAATTGTTAATGTTTAATTGCTCATTGGTTTTCATGATTTTATGTTATAATATTAATCTATTTTTCTTTTGAAAAACTGATTTATATGTGCAACATAAAAATTAAAAAAAATATTATTTTTGGGTTCGGGACAAAAAGCAGGCGAAAAAAGTGGTTGAACCAATGACTCAATTTCTTTGGGATATCTAAGCAATGATGACAGTGTCTTTATCTGCTCTCGACAGCGTGATCGAGAGTGGCTGTCCTCTAGACCAAGGGTAGGTAGGCATGTTGGGCCGCGGACTCAGCCCGAGCCTTGTATTTTCTAATTCATTTTTTATTTCATGTTTGATAAATTAATTTCCCGCAAATTAAATTTGATTTAATTTGACTAAAAAATATAAATGTTGTATCTTTATTTTTAAGGGAATTAATTTAATAAAATATTTATTTTTGTCCGGAACAAGTTAAAAATAACGGCTGCGTCAATTAATTGGATTAATTCTTATGGATGGATTAATTTATAATTGATTGGATCAATATTTAGATTAAATATATTTGACATTAATTTTAATTTAATTGTTGCATTATTATTTGAATGGTGATGTAGTTCATGGACTTAGTTTATTATATCTTTATTCGATGGGGTTGTAATGACCGTTTTGAGAAATTTTTTTAGTAATTTATATAGGATACAAATTTTATTAATGTAATAAATTAGCTATGACGAAGAGCCGAGGACAAGCCGCCATGAAGACGAAGATTCAAGACTTGTAATTTGATTACTTGTAATTCTCTTTTTATCGAGTCGTTGATGACTCAGTACTTTTGAACGGTCCATGAACTACATGTCGGTAGATTTAGGTGGTGTATATTTTTCATATTGTATGACAAACAAATAAATCGACAAACCGAATTATAAAATGATTAATGAGAAAAGTCTAACATATAATCACGTAATTCTCCCACTTACAAACACTAAGTTAAAAAGGTTATGGGCTTTCCTACCCTCCGCCAAACTCATGAAAAATTGAAATCTAAACCAAAATATTATTCTTACGAATATATCGGGGTAATATTTTTGGGGAAGGTTGATAAATTCCTAGAATGCATTAGATGCCTTCGGTTCTGACAAATCCAAAACCTAGAACCTGTATGGGTTGTCAGGTGAGATTTAATTATCGAACTGATAGGAGTTGATAATTTAAATTTAGATAGATCAGCGAGCCAAGAAAACCGTATGGGTTGATGGCAAGTGAACTAGGGGTAAAAGAAGATCGAATCATCCATTATATGGGTTGGTGTTAGACACCACTTTATAAAGAATAATAAAATAGGAACCATATGGGTTGCCTCTATTAAACTTGTACAGAAATCGATCACCACTATGAAGTCAACCATGACTTTCGAATTTACAGGGCAGTGTGTAATATCGATAAAATATGGGAACCGAGTTTTGAATATTGTAAGTTCTTAAATTTTTTACTCGGATCATAATTAAACAATCAGTAACGAATCTCAAAATTATTCACTGCAGTTAACAAATAAAAACACTCAAAAATGACAATTAACCCGCTCATGATTCTACTTGAAAAGAGCACTCTTACTGGACCCAACTTTATAGACTGGCTCCGCAATCTGAGGATAGGCACTCGGTTACGTCTTGGAGGCAGATATCCCACCGGCTCCTGCACGAACTAGGGCTAGTTAGGAGGATGTCGAAGCCCATGATAAATGGGTCAAAGGTGATGTCGGGGTCCGATGTTTCATGATGGCCTCAATGAACAACGAGCTTCAAAGGGACAATGAAAACATTTCCTCTGCGATAGCGATTTTGGCACATCTTACTCAGCTCTATGCAGATCAAATTCGAACTGCTAGGTATGAGATATCGAAGCAGTTGTTTGGTGCTTGGATGAATGAAGGTGTGAAAGTTGGGGATCATATCCTCAAAATGATATCTATGATTGAGAGATTGGAGCACTTTATTTCAGAATGCATGCTTCTCTCTAGACCATCCTTATCCTGCAATTACTTCCTGACTCATTCTCTCAGTTGATAATGAATTTCAACTGCAATGAGATTGGTTTCAACTTAGCTGGGCTAATGAACAAACTGAGTATGGCACAATCTCAAATGAACATTAGGCCGAAGAAGGCTGCACTTGTAATTTCTTATGGGCCTCGGAGGTCTAAGAACAATAAGAAGAAGGGCAAGAAGCAGTTGAAGCCCAAAGGAGGGGTATATAAAGACAAGGGCAAGGGCCCAATGTTTCCAAAGAGTAACGTGGCTAAGAAGATAGATGTTTGCCTAAACTTAAGTGAGTTAGGCCACTGGAGGAGGCACTATCCAAAACTTGGCCGCAATGCACCTTTAGGTATGGAACTACTAGTTTTGGAAATGAATTGTTTTGTAACTATTTATTCTACTTCTTGGTTACTTGATTCTGGTGCAAGTTCTCATATATGTACAATAAATCAGGATTTGAAATGAAGTAGAAAGCTTGGAGCTGGATAAGTGATGGTGAAAGTCGGCAGCAGGCATAGTGTCGAGGCTACTGACATCGGATTACTTATGTTGGATTTAGAATCCGATTTTATTATCACATTAAATGATGTTCTTGTTTTGTCCAAGAGACACAAAAATATTGTATCAATTCTAGTCATGGACCGTAAGGGATATCATTCTTGTCGCATTTATTTTAAAAATAAATTGGTTGGTACATCTACATTATTAAATGGTTTATACCATTTGAATCTAAAGAATGAAACCACTGTGACACTAAAACTACGAAGCACGGTAGGGATGAAATAAACTAAGAACTTAAGTAGAATCTTAGACTTGGTCATGTTGGTCATACAAAGAATCATAAAATGGAGAAAGATGGAGTTATGGGTCCATTGGGATCGGATCCCTATCCAACTTGTGAATCTTTCCTTCGAGGCAAAATCACTAAGTCACCCTTCACAGGGACTTTTGAAATAGCTACTGAAAAACATGGATTAATCCATACTGACGTGTGGCCCTTTTGAGTAGCACGAGATAGATTTCACTATTTTATTACATTCGTTGATGACCATACTAGGTATGGATTCATGTACTTAATGAAACATATATCCGAAGCCTTAGAAAAATATAAGGAATTTAAGACCCTAGTTGAAAATCAAGCAGGTCATCATATCAAAGCACTTAGGTCGGACCGAGGTGGGGAATATATGAGTACTGAGTATGATGAGTTCTAAAAAGAACTGGGAATAGTATCACAGTTCACTCCTCCAGCTACTCCATAATTAAATGGTGTGTCAAAAAGAAGGAACCGTACCTTGTTGGACATGATTCGCTCCATGCTTAATTATACTGATCTACCAATTTAACTGTGAGGTTATGCGCTCCTTACTGCTGCACATGTCTTAAACATATGTCCTTCCAAATCCGTTCGTAAGACACCACATGAGATGTGGAAAGGCAGGAAACCAAGTCTTAAACATATTAGGATTTGGGGATGTTCTGCTTATGTCAAGAATACTAAAGTAGAGAAATTGAAAGCTAGGTCTGTGAAGGGTCGTTTCATTGGATATTCAGGGGATTCCATAGGATATTTGTTCTACATACCTGAAGATCATAGGATCATCATTGCTTTACAAGCACACTTCCTTGAAAATGAGTTCATTTAGAAAGGAGACATAGGTCGAAACATTTCTTCAGAAGAACTAAAAGAAACACCCCATGAGACATATGTATAAGATATTGGAACAAAACATTCTGAAATACAAACACAAACTCGCAGGTCTATTAGAGCTTCTCATTTACCTGAGAAGTATGGCTATCTGCATCAAGAGGAACTGGATCCTCATGAGATGACAAAATTTAGCCAATAGAATGATCCATGTACATATGACCAGGAGACGGTAGATGTGGACTCTGCGAAGTGGCAAAAGGCTATGAAAGATGAGATAGACTCTACGTATGCTAATCAGATCTGGACTCTAGTAGATCGTCCTAAAGGCATAGTGCCTATTGGAAATAAATGGATCTACAAGAGAAAGACTGGTGAGATGACGTGGTTGATACCTATAAAGCCAGGCTTGTGGTGAAGGGTTTTTCCCAAAGAGAGGGAATCATTTATTTCGAGACCTTTTCACCTGTAGCCATGATAAAGTTTATTCGCATGATGCTTGTCATAGCATCCCATTTTGATTATGAAAATGGTGTTCCTAAATGGAGACCTAGAGGAGGAAATCTATATGGAACACCCTAAGGGATTCGTATCTGAGGCCAATATTCATAAAATATGCAAGCTTCAGCGTGCCATCTATGGACTGAAGTAGGATTCGCGAAGTTGGAATCTTCGTTTTGATGAGACATTTAAAGATTTTGGTTTTGTCAAAAACGAATAGGAGCCATGTATTTACAAGAAGGTTAGTGGAAGCAAATTACGTTCTTAGTAATATATGTGGATGACATTCTACTTATAGGAAATGACATGGGAATGCGCAGTTCTATGCAAGCATGGATTTCTAGTAAGTTCTCAATGAAAGACTTGGGAGAAGCCACCTATATTCTAGGTATTCGTATCTACTGGGATAGAGCGAATAGACTGATAGGTCTTTCTCAAGCCCTCTACATAGAAAAGATCCTGAAGCAATTTAGGATGGAAATTTATAAAAGGGGGTTCCTACCTATGCGACATGGCGTAAAACCTTTCTTAGAAACTTTTCCTCAAAGTGATAATGACATAAAGGAAATGAGCAACATACCCTATGCTTCAGCAGTGGGTAGCCTCATGTACGCTATAATTTGAACTAGGTCGGACATTGCCTATGCTGTGAGCGTAGTAAGTCGCTTTCCGTAAAACCCAAGGTAGGAATATTGGATTGTTGTAAAGAACATTCTTAGGTACTTGAAGAGGACTAAAAACATGGTTCTTACATACGGCGATGGAGAACATAAAGTGGTGGGTTATACGGACTCTGATTTTTTGGGAGATATGGATGCGCAGATGTCCACATCAGGGTACATCTTTACTCTGAATGGTGGAGCAGTGTCTTGGAGAAGTGCAAAGCAAAGTGCGACTGAAATTTCCACATGTAAAGCTGAATATCAGGCCGCCACGGAGGCTGCAAAATATGCATTGTGGATTTAAAATTTCACTGGGGAACTTCAAGTGGTTTCGGACTCAGATCACCCCCTGGCGTTGTTTTGTGATAATGGTGGGGCTGTTGCGCAGGTTACGGAGCCTAAGGCTCACCATAACACCAAATACATTGAGAAAAAATATTATTTTGTTAGAGAAATGGTTCATAAAGGGAACATTACACTGCAGAGAATAGACACAACAAATAACGTTGCTGATCCGCTGACCAACCCACTATCTCAGAAGGTCTTAGAGAGATATCTGGAGAGTATGGTTATTAGATACCTAGTTTTTAGCATTGAGTGCAAGTAGGAGATTGTTAGGAATATTTCCCCGAATGCCATTCAGAGGATGAGAGAGTGAAAGCAATGTATTGTAAATAAATTTATTAAGTGATTTATTATTTCTATATTTTTGTATATTACTGGCATTGTGATTTGGTATATAGAATAATAGTACTTGTATTTGATACCAAACTTTCCACTCCATACGGAGATAAGGAGATATCCACTGGAAGTGTTTATGGCTCGAATGCTTGTCTAGTTCGCAAGTCGATAAAACTTAACTGGCCCGTAAGTTTAAACAAGACTTGTATAACGTGTATTTTAACATGTAGAATGCTTATCTTCACTAAGGGTTAGTGGGAGCACATGTTATAGGTATGCTAATGGGATTAGTATACTCAAACTCAACTGAACTCGATTCATGTCACATGGATTTCACTCTGAGATTGTCAATGACTGAATCGAAATGTTGTGATAAGTATACATGAACCTTTGACTTGAGGTTTCAGTAGGAGATGTACTTGTGACATTAAGTTAGTCATTATAGTAGTTCGATCAAACCACCAGTTGGTGGGGTCAACCTCCAAGTGCAACTTAGCAGTCTCTACTAAAAACCAAGATAGGATTCTTTCTCTTATAAATGAGCAGGTAAATGTCATATGCGGTTAATGGCAAATGAGATAATAGATCTTTGGCCAAAGCATTTAGAGCTACTTGTATTTGATACACGAGAGATCGATGATCTCGGTTTGCATTGACAAATGCATAGACCCAAGTTACATAGGGTTTGACTTTATCGTGACCCTAATACTTGACCGGGACATATGATTGAAGGGTTTATACGTATACGGTATTCATGACATAATCATTTTAGAATGATTCTATCGCTCGTTCTCAGTTAGGTTACGGTGTAGGCCACGGGACTGGCTAGGTGGTGATAACACTCATTGGATCCTCTCAATGCTAACTGAGACGAACCTACAGAGTAGCGGCATAGGAATTGACGACAGGTTATATTTACCTTATTCTCTATTGGTTAATATTGGACATTATATGTCTAATATAATTTATTGGACAAATTAAATCGATTTCGTGAATTAAATAAATTACTAGGTAATTAATTTTATTCTAAATACTTACTAGATAATTTATTTCTAATATAATTAATTCATTAAATTAATTAATTACATTAATACTGAAATGTACCAATATTTATCTATCAGACTAGATACATGATGGTTCGTTTCACGGACTGAAAAGAACCAACTTTAAAAATCTCATGTAGGCCGTCCCCTCGCATTTGTCACTTGGTGACTTATCATCTCATTTTGTCATGGCATAAGATATGATGAAGATTTGATGATATTTGGTGGGAAATTTAATTATACACTTGGTGCATAATTAATTTTATGATATTTGGCAAGATATGTGAAGTGGGGTGGTGTTGTGTTATAAAACAAACAAACACCATCCTCTTTCCCACAAGATGAGTTCGGTTGTAAGGTATAGTAGAGAGAGAGAGAGAGAGAGTATTTTTTGTAATTTCATACACTTGAGTTTTAAGTGTATTTGAGAAGAAAAATAATATTTATAAAATACTTAGAGTATTTATAAAATTATAAACAAGCTAATTCCATCAACTTCTAGCTGTATACTTAGAGTATAATTTGATAAGAGTTTTTTTCCGGTCATCTTCCGACGCGTGATACGTAAAGGCACAGTGATTTTGATGCTCGAAAATTTCCAAAAGCTCGTTCGATTGTATTCATGTTCGTGCTCATAATCAAGAAGAAATTATCAAAGGACTACGAGGGTATGAATTATTTAATTCTTACCTTAGTAAATTTTTATTTGTTCATACGATGCTTGATTGATCCTCTTAGGGGTTCGATTTTATCCGGTTAGAGAGGCTTATTTTTTTCGCTGTATTAATCATTTTTAATTACCGAATCCCAACACTAACAACTTTATGCAAATCATGCCTCATTTTAGGGCAATATAGTTATTCATGCAAAATGTCATAAGTTATGGTAACCCAAAATGTCCCATCATGTGCCTCACGAACTAACAATTCACGAGTTGGACATATAGGAATGCAAAGTTTATTTTACAGAAAAAAAACCCATTATCTCTATAGAACTTATCGATAACTTCTCGTTCACATGCACCATAAACTTTCCCAAAATCTTTATCTCGCAGGTATCTTCTTTTATGAGATTAAATCCTAACATCTTCGTCGAAAGAGAATTAAGCACAGCGTACCTTCATGACAGTGCATCATCAACTATGTTTACTTTACCTTGTTTGTACTTGATGACGTAAGGAAATGACTCAATGAACTCCATCCACCTAGCATGTCGTTTGTTAATTTTACCTTGTCCCTTTAAGTGCTTCAAGGATTCATGATCAGTGTGGATCACAAACTCCTTGGGCCATGGGTAGTGTTGCCATGTGTGTAGTGCACGAACCAGAGCATAAAATTCCTCATCATACACTGGATAATTAAGAGTGGCTCCTAAAAGCTTCTCACTAAAATAGGCAATTAGCCTCCTTCCCTGAATCAAAAAACCTCCTACACCTACTCCAGAAACATCACACTCAATTTGGAAAGAATTAGAAAAAATCGGGTAATGCTAAAATGGGTGCGGTGCAGAGTCTTTCCTTTAACATATTAAATTCTTGTTCCTGGTCTTTACCCCAATCAAATTAGCATGCTTTTTAACTAATTATTTAATGGGGCAGCACTGGTGCTAAAGTCCTTTACAAACCGTCGTTAAAAAAATGTTAAACCATGAAAGCTTCTTACCTCAAACACATTAGTCTGTCTAGGCCATTCTAGTATGGCGCTTACCTTTTCTTAATAAACTTTTATGCCGTTAACACTAACGACATAACCAAGAAATATAACCTCACTCATGCAAAAAGTACATTTCTGAAGACTAGCATATAATTGTTCCGTTCTTAAGGTAATTAAAATCAATCTTAAATGTTCAACATGTTTGTCTATACTTTTTCTATAAATGGGAATATCATCAAAGTCATGACAACAAATTTTACAATATAAGCATGTAAACATGATTCATTATAGGCATAAACGTGTTAGGTGAATTTGTAAGATCAAAAGGCATTACCAACCATTCCTATAATCCATATTTAGTTTTAAAAGCCATTTTCCACTCATTCCCTTCTTTCATACGAATTTGGTGATAACCTTTCATTAAATAAATTTTACTAAACACACCCAAACGATGTAATTCATCCAACATATCATCTAATCTTGAAACTGGATGTCAATACTTTACCGTGATATTATTCACCGCTCGGCAGTCGGTGTAATTCTCCAAGTTCCGTCTTTCTTTGGAATGACAATTACCGAAATGGCACAAGGACTCAAACTTTCTTGGATGTATTCGATACTTAAGAACTCCTCGACTTGCCTCTGAATATCCTTAGTTTCTTCAGGATTACTTCAGTATGCTGGTCGGTTTGGAATGACGACTCTTGGCACAATGTCAATTTGATGCTCGATCCCTCTTTTTTGGTGGCAAACTGGGTGGTAGGTCATCCCGAAAAACATCATTGAAGTCCTGCAATATAATTTTTATAGTACTCGGAATATTCTGGTTTTTATCATCATAAAGCGTGCAAATTCGTTTGATAAGAAGTAAGTATGCGGGTAACTCCCTGACATGTATAATAGTCTAAGAAGATGCCATACCCCTTATCAACTTCTTTAACAATTTCTTTTACACTTATAAATAAACATTTTTTTGATTTTTCATTTTTTCTTGTTATTTCTTTTCATTTTCCTTTTGATTTCCTTTTTCTTTTTCTTTTTCTTTTTCCTATTCTATGTCTTTCCTTTTTCTTTTTCAAGAAGAATTTGGTCTTCACGAATTTGTGATGGTGTCATAGGAGCTAGTGTGATCTTTCTCCCATCCTTTTCAAATGTGTATCAGTTTTTTATGCCATCATGAGTTACTCGTTGGTCGAAGTGCCAAGGTCCAAAGCATATAACAAGCATCTATTGGAACAGCGTCACAAAGAATTCATCTTGGTACCTTTCTAGAGTGATTGCAATGTTTGCTTGCTTGATGACTCGAATTTCTACACAATCACTCAACCAATGCAAGTGATAAGGGTTTGGGTGCCTTCGAGTAGGTAGCTTCAACTCTTCCACTAACATAGCACTAACCACATTTGTACAACTCCCATTGTCGATAATCACACTACAAATTTTATTTTTAACGTGACAACGATGGAAGATTGTCTCCCTTTGTGCCTTCCTCCTTCGCCGCAACATTCAATACTCTCCTAATTACTAAGGCAAGTACAAATTAGACTTCCTCCCATACTTCTTTTCCACTCTCTTCTTCTTCATCCTTCTCGCTATCCGTTTTTGTCTCTCCATTCTCCCTCATCACCATTACCCTTTGATTGGGACATAGAGAAGCAATGTGCCCATGACCTTGAAATGGAAATGCTTATGATCACAGGTGCGGTTTTCGTTTCCACATTTTCTTTTATTTTACTACTACTTTCAAATTTTCCCTTAACAATACTTTTCTATCTTTTGTTCCATGAAGCAAATTACCCCGTGGAGTAAGTAGTGATTCCTCCCTTTCTCACTTCTGTCAATTTTTACCGCTGTATACACCATGTCCTCGAATTCGACATAATGTTGCTTATCAACCTCCCTCGCTATTTCATCTGCATTCCATGGAAAAATATTGCCATGGTCGCCTCCCTAAACTCTCTCACATCGGCCCGGATCATAAGCATTTCCATTTCTTTTCGATAATCTTCAATATCTTTAATCTTTATTTTAAAGATTGTAAACGAATAAAGAGTTCTTTAATCTAATTAGTGGGTACAAATCTCTTTCTCATTATAATTTTTATTTCTTCCCAACCTCTCACTGGTCTCTCCCCTAGTCTCATCCTATCGGTAATAAATTGATCCCACCGAGCATATTCCTAAAATTCAATGATAGCTGTAATGCCCGAATAATGATTATGTAATTTACCTATATTCGAACTTGTAATATTTGATTATGTTGTATTATTAATCGAAGTGTGGTTTCCCGTACTCGTATTCCTACGTTCTTGAGTTTCCAACACCTTCATCCATGCATGCATCTGCACGTCATAATGTACGCTAGACGTTGAGCATAACGTACGTTAAGTGATGAATATAACGTACGTTATAGTTGTAGCGTAACGTACGTAAGCTTCAGTTAGAGGCAGATCAGATAAGGTCCACGTGTGGTGGCCAAAGGGAGATTCATCGAATTGCCCCGCGTGAACCTGGATGGCTTTTCAATAAAGCAGGTCAATGAGGCATAACGTACATGAAAGGATGAAGATAGCATATGCTACACAGAGTGTATTACGTACGTAAAAGTGTATGGTTAACGTACATTAAGGAGGTCAGGTAATGAGGCAGAGTAGCTACTGTTAGACGATAACATACGTAAAGCGTAGCATATAGCATATGTAAAGGCTATAGCGTACGTAATATCTTGAGGCTAACATACATAAAGGTCTGAGTTTTATAAATATGGCAACACCCCATTTCATTTCAACTCGTTTCCTTTCATCCCTTATCCGATTTCTGAGAGTTCTGAGAGCCTTCCCCCACATTATAAACATTGCTTAGCCTTTCTACTTGGTTATTGAAGTTGGAAAACATCTTAGTTTGGTGTTCAAGCCTATGGTGTCAAGTTCTACCGATTATTTTCATCATTTCGTCGTGTAAGGTATGTTGACACTAAACCCAACCTGGAATTCGGATTCTTGAGTATGTTACTGAGATTATTATGTTTTAAGGATGTCATTAGGAAGATTGGTTTGGTTATACTTGGATTGTTCTTTGTTGTTAAGAGAATTATGACTGAACCTTGGTATGTTGAACCCTAGGACGTAGTTTCTGAGATTGTGGTATGTTTTGGTCGAGTTGTATACCAATGTCATATTAATATCATCATCTAGAATCTAAGTTTTCAAGAAGATGAATTCTAGGAAGTTTTCACCAAGATTATTTCGTGTTTCATAAGAGGTGTTTGAATTGATAAACTTCATTATATTCTTGGTTAGAATGGATTGATTGTGTTGAGGATAATCGAATTGAACCTAGAACACAGTTATTTCATCTCCCTTCGAGAATTTGTTAGTATTCGTATGATCATACTCTCATTATGAATCGTTGTTTAGCCGAATTACTTTGGGAGTTGTTAATGGAGTTGGAGTAGGAAGGTTACGATATGTCTACCCCTATTATCGTAGAAGTCGATATCATTACCATCCGCGTAGCATGATTTTGTAGAATCCAACTAGTGTTCGTCCGATTATTTGATTGTGTAACCAACCATTCGTAAGATAATGTGCTTGACCATAGTTGTGAATGATCAACGCTCGTATGTTAGTTGTGTATCCATTAGTTTTATTACATTAGTTGAGTTTTCGATATTTTTCCTATTGTTTAAGGTTCGAGGTTTGTGAACGGTTGATCGAAGGAACGTCCTTCGAATTTGTTGAAGTCGTGAAGTGTTTATTCCTTACCATATTTCAAAGGCAAGTACCTGAATTATATTTATTCGTGTTGATGTCGGTTATGTTGTTGTTGTATTGTGCATATGTGTTGTGATTGTTGTCCACCATGCGTTGTATTATGCGTATATGTTGTGCGTATTGATGTCGGTTATGTTGTTGTTGTATTATGCATATATGTTGTGGTTGTTTGTCCACCATGCGTTTGTCTGATGGGATCATCATCGGAATCTATATCTGTATGCTCTGGATCATTGGAATACCACGAGTATGTTGAGATTGATATGATATGTTGTACATTGTTACTGTTTCTCATTGGAGAGACTTGTCGTGATTATTGTTGATATTATTGACGTTATTATTCAGGGACTGTTGAATAAACCCTTGTTGTATAACTATCGTACTTGTACTAGCATCGTTGTGCTAACCCCTTAAGGGGTGAATATTTGTTTTATGTTCAGGATCCAGGAGAGCGGGAAAACCACCACTGGAGCTGTATGACGATGAGGGTGCAGAGATGTTACGGCCAGATTTAATTATCGAATATTCATGTTGTTTTAATTAAGTACTCGAGTACGTTGTCGTTTGTGATGTTGGATTTGGTCAGGTATTAATGTTCCCCATTTCACGTTTGCTTTTTTAGTACTATTTCAGACTCGTGTTGTATTTATTTCTGCTGCCGTTGTTTGTTGGTATTTGTTATTGTTATTTCATTTCCTCAGCCTTGTAAATTCTTACATAAAGGATTTACGGCGCTGTAATATTCCTGAATATATCGGGGGTGTTACAGAATATGGTATCGGAGCTAAGATTATGGATATCTTGCCCGTTAGGTTAAAATAGGGGTCGCATATGTCTTTTGGGTAATCGGCTGCGCATAACATCACTGTACTGCCTACGTCTTCGTGAGAGCGGTGGTTGTAAGTTTCCTAAACTCTATCTTGTCCTTTACATGTTATACCTTTTCATACTTGAACATTAGGAGGATATTATTCCCTGTAGGTTGAGTATTTATGCTTACAGTATGATGAGGAGGACGTGGACGCGGTCGCGGTCATGGACGCGGACGCAGAAATGTTGAGAGAGAAGCTTCACCCTCTGTTCCTGATTCACTGTCAAATCAGGCTAACTCTAATTTTGGCGAACATCAAGAATCCGTTAACAATGAGCGAGAACAGACAGCAGAGACAAATGCCAATCATGCCGTTCCTGACATCCTTCGTCAGGTGGTCAACCAGATGACTCAATTTGCTCAAGTTGTGGACAAAATGCAAGTGGCGGTAGGATTGCAGCCAGGGGAAAGACATCAAGGCATCCCTAACTTCGGAAATCGAGGAAACAGATGGCTACAAGAGGTGGCGAAGATGCACCAGCAAAAATTCAATAGATTTTCTGAGACGCCGACACGGGATCACTGGTTGAGAGAACTGGAGAAAGTATTTGCCGGGATCAACTGTCTAGATGACCGGAGAGCCCCCATTGCCCAGTATTTTCTAACAGGAGAAGCGTCTGAATGGTGGGAAGCCATCTGACCTGTTGATCATGATGCCGGTTAGAAAGAGTTCAAACTTATGATGAAAGCTCAGTACTGCCCTCGTCCGGTGAGAGAAGCTAAGGTTCGGGAATTTTTCTCCGCACAGCCGTCAGATATGCCTGTGACTCAAGCGATTAAGACATTTAATCAACATTTGGCATTTGTTCGACACCTGGTTAGAACCGACGCAGAAATGATGATTCACTTTGATATGAGAATGAAGCCGGAAATACACAGGTACATGTCAGGTTTTGAATGCACCACCCTCTGCCAGTACCAAGAGAAAGCCCTGGCGTATGAAATGAAATAAGCAGCTATGGAAAAGTTCTCGGAGTCCAAGAAGCAAAAAGTCTCTGGTAGTTTCACAGAGCACAAGAGTAGTGAGCCCCGTAAAGCCCAGTCATCCTTTCACTCATTTAAGGGGCACCCGCACCCATCCAAAGGCGGAAAGAACTTCATATCAGTATCAACACCGACAGATATGGTCAAAAACTGTTTTAATTGTGGTCGCCTAGGATACCTTTGGCGTGATTGTTCCTGTTCCCCAGTGACATGTTATGATTGCGAACAGGAAGGCATCGTGCGATGTTCTACAGGGATGCCACTAAGATCATTGGAGCTCATAATTCGCAGCCGTCTCAGAAGGAAGAAAGTGTTCTGTAGACGCAGCAGAATGTCCAGCTACCCTAGAGTTTTAGTCGAGGACGAAGTAGAGGACAGTTCGATCGAAAGGGAGCACCGAGTGCTGGATCCATTCCCCCGCGCCTTTGTGAGATGAGGAGGGCAGACGATCAGGATGCCGCTGTTGCATCAGGTACCATTCAGATTCTTCCACAACCAGTTAGTGTTTTGTTCGATACAGGGGCTACACATTCATTTATATCATTGTCTTGTGTTAATCGTTTGAACATTTCTTGTTTTCATAAATGTAAGCCTTATGTTGTGGGTTTACCAAGTGGGGAGGGAATTGTAGGGAACTTAGAAACTAGATATTTTCTTGTATCAATTGGGGTCAAGGAGTGGCCCTCAAATCTGATTGTGATAGAGATACAAGGAGATGACCTAATTTTCGGAGATGATTGGCTTAATCGATATGGAGCTATTGTGAACTACCAGAAGAGAAATATCTCAATGTTAGCCTAAGATGGTTCCGAATTATTATTCGAAGGATGGAGGCCAGGAAGCTTAGGAAAAATGATCAAAGCTATGAAAGCCATCAAACTGCTAAAACAGGGTTGTACTGGATACTGGTTTTATGTAATGAAGAGAGAAGACGGAGAAGTAGAGCTCTCATCCATTCCTATTGTGAATGAATTTCCGGACGTGTTCCCCGATGAATTACCTGGACTACGTCCACAACGAGATGTAGAGTTTACCATCGAGCTAGAACCAGGAGCTACACCGATTTCTAAGGCACCGTATCGAATGGCACCTACCGAAATTTATGAATTGAAGAAGCAACTGGAAGAGTTACTGGACAAAGGCTATATTCAGCTAAGTGTTTCGCCCTGCGGTGCACCAGTTCTTTTCGTTCGAAAGAAAGATGGATCGCTTCGATTGTATATTGACTATCGGGAGCTGAACAAGATGATGATCAAAAACAAGTACACGTTGCCACGGATTGATGATTTGTTTGACCATTAGCAAGGAGCCCAAGGGCAACCGTGTGTGATGGAAGTAACTTCGTCGTTAATCGAAGAAATCAAATCTAAGCAATTAGATGACCCTCTGATGCTTTGGCTACATGATAAAGTGAGCAAGGGTAAGGCCCCAGTATTTATGATTCATGATGATGGAGTTTTGAGATTCCAGAGTCGACTTTGTATTCCCTGTGTTGATGATTTGAAGGAGACAATCATGAAGAAATCTCACAGTACGCCATATTCTATTCACCCGGGCACCAGTAAGATGTACAGGGATCTGAAGCAGAATTTTTGGTGGGGCAACATGAAGAGAGATGTAGCGGAATATGTTGAAGCACTTTCGATTCCTGAATGGAAAGGGAAGATATATCGATAGACTTTATCACTAATATGCCGAAGACCAGAGCAAGGATGAACATGATTTGGGTGATAGTTGATCGTCTAACCAAATCGGCTCATTTTCTGGGCATTAAAGATACTTGGGGACCAGAGAGGTTGGCACGAGTGTTTATTGTGGAGATAGTCCGATTGCATGGTACACCGAAGACCATTATTTCTGACCGAGATGGTCGCTTCGTGTCACATTTTTAGAAAGCGGTTCATAGAGCCTTGGGAACCGAGCTGAACTTTAGCACAGCTTATCATCCTCAAACTGATGGACAGTCCGAGAGGACTATTCAAACAGTGGAAGACATGCTGAGAGCTTGTGCCCTAGATTGGTCGACTGAGTGGGAAGTTCATCTACCGTTGATTGAATTCACTTACAACATTAGTTAGCATGCTTCCATTAAGATGGCACCTTTTGAATCATTATATGGGAGGAGATTTAGATCACCCCTGTGTTGGGATGATTCATCAGACTTGATTGGGATGGAACCGGAGGTGATAATACAGACTCAAGAGAAGGTAGCTTTGATTCGTAAAAGTCTGTTGACTGCCCAGAGTCGGCAGAAATCTTACGCAGACGTGCACCATCGCCTGTTAGAATTTGGAATTGGGGACCATGTGCTTTTAAAGGTTTCTCTGACTTGGGGGATTTTTCGTTTTGGGAGAAAAGGAAAGATGAGTCCGAGATATATCGGACCATTCGAGATTCTTGAAAGAGTTGGAGAATTGGCGTACAAGTTGGCCTTGCCACCGTCGCTCAGTCATGTTCATAATGTGTTTAACGTGTCTCAGTTATGGAAGTACATCACAGATCCCAATCATGTAATTGATTTCAGCGAGATCGACGTCGCTAAGGAAGACACGTTCGAAGAGAAACCAATCAAGATACTCGAGAGTGGAGTCAAATAATTGAGGAATAAACCAATCACCTTGGTTAAAGTTCAGTGGTCTCGATATGGATTTGAATAAGCAACTTGGGAGACTGAAGATAGTATGAAGTTGAGATACATGGAATTATTTTCGTCTTAAGTTTCGGGATGAAACTTCTTTTTAGAGGGGTAGTATGTAATGCCTAATTATTGTGTAATTACTTGTATTCGAACTTGTAACATTTGATTATGGTGTATTATTAATTGAAGTGTGGTTTTCCATACTCGTACTCCTGCGTTCTTGAGTTTCCAACACCTTCATGCATGCATGCATCTGCACGTCATAACGTACGCTAGACGTTGAGCATTGTAATACCCGAGATTCTAATGTGTATTTTGAACATTGTGACATTGTGTATGTTGTATTTTATCTCAGTATTGTCCAGTGTATTTCATGATCCGGTGTTGTTGAGCGTATGATTTCATGAATGTGTTCAAAATTGTAATTTTGCACTCGTAGTGCACGCTAACGACTAGGCGTAGCGTACGCTAATTGGGTTTTGTAGCGCACGCTGTGTATGAACCTTAGCGCGTGCTATACGCAGTCAACTTGATTAAGACAGGCTGGTAGGTGAGATCAGACGCGGATCTTGGTCGGGACATGTCGGGATGAATCTGGACGGCTTTTGGAAAAGTCGAGTCAATGGTGCTTAACGCACGCTAATGTTATGAGGCTAGCGCACGCTAAATCTAGTACAGTGAGGTCAGTGAACTTTCGTTCAGTCGTTAGCGCACGCTAATAATAGTTGTTAGCTTACACTAATCATTGATTTTAGCGCACATATGCCGAGACCTGTCAGAGTCAGTAGGCTGCAAGCCCGTTAGCGCACGCTAGGGATAGAGCCGTAGCGCGCGCTAATAACCCTTTTCTATAAATAGGACAGCACCCATCTTCATTTTTCAGTTTACACTTCTTCCCACACCCGATTTTTGGGACTTTGAGAGTCACTCCATCCATCCAAATCCTGCATACCAGCCTCCTAACATCACCATTGAAGACAAAGGAGCTTTGAGGATTGGTGTTCTAGCTCTTGGACGTGGAGTTCATCAAGATATTTCAACCTTTCTTTCCGAATAAGGTATGTTATGGTTTACCAAGCTGAAATTTACATTCTCAGTTATATTTTTGATCCTAGTTCGGAAATCATAAGGCTAGCTAACAATATTATGAATCCAGCAACATGTTTTTTAAGATTGAAGCCCAGCTATATCTTGTCTTTCTTTCATTACTAAGAGTGTTGATCTAGCCTCGGTGGATAAAAACCTTAGGATGTATTATCCTTAATTCGTTGGAGTCATGAGCATGATTTTAGTTAGATTCTATGAATTCCTATGATGTTCCACCGATAAAGTTCATGTTTGCTAGGAGTATTTGTTGTGACAATATTCTTCATGTTCATGAGGATGATGAATCGTCCATATCTTTGAACTCAACCAGGATCACCGTAGTATCGTTTTCCTTGCATTGTACTTGGGCATGCTTGCTATCTTG
Organism: Orobanche coerulescens; assembly: GCA_033398695.1. NCBI lineage: Eukaryota > Viridiplantae > Streptophyta > Magnoliopsida > Lamiales > Orobanchaceae > Orobanche > Orobanche coerulescens. The sequence continues at coordinate 26,721,459 of CM065804.1, forward strand.
AGTCACAATTGTGGTATAATCGTAAAAGCCAAACATATGAGAGTCGGGAATTGAAACCAATATTGAAGTCTAGATTTTGATGACTTGTTTATCCTTGACTCCTTAGACATCGGTATGTCACCTCCGATGTGATCATTCGACTCAATGAAGTGTATCACTATTTCCGGCTTAGCTTTCATCAAGCATACTAACCGCGAACCGGCCTTACGTCATTATTACGTGATTTTAATTTAAAATATTCGGTGATCATACGTTAGTTTCGAGTAGTATGTTAAGTTCCTTGTATCTCTTTTTGAACAAGGTCCGAGCCTTGCATAGGGGTCGATCGAGGGGCGGTGGCCTACGGACGCGTGACATTCGTTGGAGTACTTTATTCTTGCCATTTTTGAGGCAAGTATCGTATTTTGAAATTTGGTTTATATTGGAATGTTGATCATGCATACGATTTATTCATGTTGTTGAACATGAGATTTATTTCTTTGAAATGTCATGGTATTCGTTATTCCTAGATTGTTCACATCGATGAACGTATTGATTTGCATGTGTATGCATACTTGCACGGTTTATGTTGTAAATGATCTAAGGGGATCATGAGGGCACTAGATCGAATGTCCACCATGCGTTGGTCCGACGGGATCATCATGGGGATCTATGCTGAGGGCGCTGGATCGTTGGATGGGTTTTCCACCATGTGTTGGTCCGACGGGATCATCATGGAGATCTATACTGAGGGCGCTGGATCGTTGGATTACCCTGTATTATGTTGATGGAATCGTGAGGATTCGCATCGTTGGATTCCGGTGATGGAAGTCCGTTTTGTATGTTTTATGATGCATTGTTGATCTATGTATATGATACTTGTACTAGCATCGTTTTGATAACCCCTTCGGCGGTGGACATTTGTTTTGATGTTCAGGTAGCCGAGGAGCGGGGATGCAACCACAGTATCGATATGACGAGGAAGTGGCTCAGTGATGTGGATTATGTTGTCTGTTTTCTGGTTATTTTTCAGTACTCGAGTACGCTTATGTTGTTGATGTTTTGGGGATATTTTGTAATAATGGACTTATTTGAATTATCGAACGGGTTTGAATTTCTTTTTAATTAATGGCACTTTAGTACTATTTACGTATTTCTCAAATTAGCCTTGTAAATTCTTATACAAAGGATTTACGGCGCTGTAATTATTCCGAACATATCGGGGTGTTACAGAATATGGTAGCAGAGCTAAGATTCATGGATATCTTGGAAGTCGGGTTAGTTGGGTCTGTTTACGTTATTTGATTTATGGGTCATTTGTAACATCACTGCTGAGCCAGCATCGTCGTGTGGACCGTGGTTATAAGTCTCCTAATCTCAAATACTACCGTTTTATTTTATTCCTGTTTTGTGAATATTGACGGACTTTCTTTTAGAAAATTTTGCTATGGATATTGAGTATTTGTGTTTACAGTATGTTGAGGGGAGGTCATGGACGCGGACGCGGACGCGGTCGTGGACGTGGACGTGGTAATGCGAGACAGGAGGATTCAGCGACTACCCCGAAATTATCGGCTAGTCGAACCGATTCCCATTCTGGAGGACAACAGGGATCGGCGAATGATAACACAAATCCTAACATGCCGGGAGTGCTTCAACAGGTGGTTGCTCAGATAAACCAGTTTGCTCAGGTAGTTGACCGCATGCAGACGGCGATGGGACAACAGCATAACGAGGATAATCGGGGAGACAGATGGCTTACCGAGGTGGTCAAATTTCACCCTCCAAAATTTGACGGTTCTGCTGAGATACTTACTTGGGATCACTAGCTGAAGGAGTTAGAGAAGATCTTTGCAGGGATTAACTGTCCCTATGACCCAAAGGTTCCGATCGCCCAGTATCTCCTGACTGGGGAGGCTTTCGACTGGTGGGAGGCCATTCAACCTGAGGATCATAATGCTGACTGGACGGAATTCAAATTAGTGATGGAAGCGCAATATTGTCCTCGCCCAGTTAGAGAGGCCCGAGTCCGGGAGTTTTTCTCACCACAAAATCTAGAGGCATCTGTGACAGACGTGATTAAGACTTTTAATCACCAGCTGACTTATGTGCGCCACTTGGTCAGGACAGAGGCAGAGAGGATTTTTCATTTTGACATGCGGATGAAACTGGAGATTCAGCAATATATGTCTGGATTCGAATGTACCACCTTGCGACAGTATCAAGATAAAGCACTGGCCTACGAAATGAAAGAGGCGGCAGTGGAGAAATCAACACAAGCAAAGAAGCAGAAAGTGTCTCGCAACTTCACGGAGAACAAGAGTAGTGGGCCCCGCAAGGGTCAGTCCCCATTTCATTCATCTAGGAGACCTCCGCATCCTTCTCGAGGTGGAAAGAAGTTACGGGCGGCATCAACAGCTTCAGACGCAACGAAGAAATGTTATAACTGTGGCAAGACAGGGCATGTTCGACGTGATTGTTATGCACCTGCTGTGACCTGCTTCGAGTGTGGACAGGAAGGACATCGCGCAACGTTTTGTGGAAATGTGACTAGATATTTTGGTACTCGCACTCCTGCACCAGTTCTGAAGGATACAAGTGTGAACCAGATGCAGCAGAGTGGTTTCGAGCAGCAGAATGTTGGGAAAAGATAGGCGTCCAACGCTGGGTCCGTTCCTCTGCGCATTTACGAGATAAGAAAGTCAAACGATCAGAACACTGTTGTTGCATCAGGTACGATTCAGATCCTTTTGCAACCAGTTAGTATCTTATTCGATTCAGGAGCTACGCATTCTTTCATATCTTTGAATTGTGTTAATCGATTGAAAATCTCATGTTTGTATGATTGTGAGCCTTATGTTGTGGGATTACCGAGCGGAGAGAAAATTGTGGGAACCCTAGAAACTAAAGATTTTCCAGTGTCTATATGAGGGAGAGATTGGCCATCAAATCTTATTGTAGTCGACATCCATGGTGACGATTTAATTCTCGGAGATGATTGGCTCAACCATTATGGAGCTATTTTGATTTACCGAAAGAGAGTCATTTCTATCATTGCTGATGACGGATATGAACATTTATTTAAAGGATGGAGATCGGGAAGCTCAGGAAAATTGATCAAAGCTATGAAAGCAGTGAAATTACTGAAGCAGGGATGTCACGGATTTTGGTGCTATGCCATGAAGAAAGAAGAAGGAGTAGAGCTCTCATCTATTCCAGTTGTGAACGAATTCTCAGATGTATTCCCTGACGAACTACCTGGGTTACCTCCGTGGAGAGAAGTAGAGTTTAATATTGAATTTGAACCTGGAGTTGCACCTATTTCTAGAGCACCATACCGTATGGCGCCAACCGAGATGTATGAACTAAAGAAGCAGCTTGAGGAATTATTGCAGAATGGTTACATTCAACCAAGCGTTTCTCCTTGGGGAGCACCCGTTCTCTTTGTCCGGAAGAAAGATAGATCCCTCCGATTATGTATTGATTACAGGGAGCCAAACAAGGTGACGATCAAGAACAAGTATCCTATACCTCGGATCGACGACTTGTTTGACCAACTGTAGGGGGGCAGAGTATTCTCTGAGATTGACTTGCAATCAGGATACCATCAGCTGAGAATTAAAGAATCGGATATACCGAAATCTGCTTTTAGATCCCGGTACGGGCACTATGAATTTGTGGTAATGCCATTCGGACTTAGAAATGCTCCTTCGGTATTCATGCAATTAATGAATCGGGTACTCTTAAAATACTTGGATAAATTTGTGGTAGTCTTCATCGATGACATCTTGATCTATTCGAAAGACACAGAGGAGCATGCTGAGCATTTGCGTATTGTTTTGAGCACCTTGAGGAATGAACAACTTTATGCGAAACTTTCTAAATGCGAGTTCTGGCTTAGGGAAGTGACCTTCCATGGGCATGTGATATCAGCTGACGGAGTTCAGGTAGACCCGAAGAAAGTCGAAGCAATCTTGGAATGGGAATCTCCTAATGACGTGAAAGAAGTCCGAAGTTTCTTAGGACTTGCTGGATATTATCGCCGTTTTGTAGAAAGATTTTCCAAAATTGCTCGTCCGCTTACTCAGTTGTTGCAGAAGACTCAAAAATTCGTGTGGAATGAGAAATGTCAGGCTAGCTTTGATGAGCTTAAGAGGAGACTGACGACAGCACCTATACTAGCGTTACCAGATGGAACCGAGGGATTCATGGTGTACAGCGACGCTTCAAATCAGGGTCTGGGATGTGTGTTGATGCAAAAGGATAGGGTGATTTTCTATACCTCTCGACAGTTGAAACCGTACGAAGTTAATTACCCAACTCATGATCTGGAGTTAGCAGCTGTGGTCTTTGCTTTGAAAATTTGGCGACATTATTTATACGGCACTCAGTGTCAGATCTTTACAGATCATAAGAGCCTCAGGTATATTTTCAGTCATAAGGAATTAAACATGAGGCAGAGAAGGTGGCTGGAATTGATCAAGGATTACGATTTGGAAATCCTCTATCATCCAGGCAAAGCAAACGTGGTAGCTGATGCACTGAGCCGTAAACCTGTTTCTCTTCGAGTGTTGGAAGCGCTCACGTCCTAAACCAGCATTCAACAAGAACTGATCCGCGAAGGGATTGAAGTATGGTCACGAGGAGTCTAAGGGCAACTATACGTGATGGAACTAACCTCGTCATTAGTCGAGGAAATCAAATCTAAGCAGTTGAATGATTCGCTAATTCTACAGTTATATGACGAAGTAAAGAAAGGGAAGGCCCCAGGATTCGTGATACAAGACGATGGAATTCTGAGATTTCAGAGTCGGCTTTGCGTTCCCGATGATGATGTCTTAAGACAGACAATTCTGAAGGAAGCTCACAGCGCGCCCTATTCTATTCACCTGGGCACCAGTAAGATGTATAAGGATCTAAAACAAAATTTCTGGTGGGGAAATATGAATAAGGACGTAGCAGAATACGTTTTGAAGTGTTTAACCTATCAGCAGGTTAAGATTGAACATCAGCAACCTGCCGGAATGTTGAAACCACTACCGATCCCTGAGTGGAAGTGGGAGGATATATCGATGGACTTCCTCACCAGTATGCCAAGGACCAAGATGGGAATGAACATGATTTGGGTTATAGTTGATCGACTAACCAAGTCGGCTCATTTCCTGGGTATTAAAGACACTTGGGGACCTGAGAAATTGGCACGAGTATTTATTTCAGAGATAGTCCGATTGCATGGTACACCGAAGACCATTATTTCGGATCGAGATGGTCGTTTTATGTCGCACTTTTGGAAGGCAGTTCACAGGGCTTTGGGAACCGAACTGAACTTTAGCAAGGCTTATCATCCTCAGACGGATGGTCAGTCCAAAAGGACTATTTAGACAGTAGAAGACATGCTTAGATCTTGTGCCTTAGACTGGTCAACCGACTGGGAGATTCATTTGCCCTTGATTGAATTCACTTACAACAATAGTTGGCATGCTTCTATTAAAATGGCACCGTTTGAAGCGTTGTACGGAAGAAGATGTAGATCGCCCCTGTGTTGGGATGATTCTTTTGACTTGATTGGGACAGAACCAGAGTTGATAGTTCAGACTCAAGGGAAGGTAGCTCTAATTCGGGAACGGTTGTTGACTGCCCAGAGTCGACAGAAGTCTTATGCAGATGTGCGCCGTCGCCCGTTGAAGTTTGAGATTGGGGTTCACGTGCTGTTGAAGGTTTCTCCTACCCGTGGAATTTTCCATTTTGGGAGGAAAGGAAAGCTGAGTCCGAGATATATCGGACCATTTGAGATCCTCGAGAGAGTTGGGGATTTAGCATACAGGTTGGCCTTACCGCCATCGCTGAGTCACGTTCACAATGTGTTTTACATATCCCAGTTACGGAAGTATGTACCAAATCCCAGTCATATCATTGATTTCGGTGAGATCGAGATAGCTAATGACGGCACCTTCGAAGAGAGGCCAATCAAAATACTCGAAAGTCGGATCAAGCAATTTAGGAATAAAACAATATCCTTGGTTAAAGTGCAATGGTCACGACACGGAGTCGAAGAGGCCACGTGGGAAATGGAGGATGGTATGAAGACTAGATACCCGGAGTTATTTTCATCTTAAGTTTCGGGACGAAACTTCTTTTTTGGGAGAGAGGATGTAATACCCGAGATTCTAATGTGTATTGTGAACATTGTGACATTGTGTATGTTGTATTTGATCTGAGTATTATCCAGCGTATTTCATGATCCGGTGTTGTTGAGCGTATGATTTCATGAATGTGTTCAAAATTGTAATTTTGCACTCGTAGCGCACGCTAACGACTAGGCGTAGCGTACGCTAATTGGGTTTTGTAGCGCACGCTGTGTATGAACCTTAGCGCGCGCTATACGTAGTCAACTTGATTAAGACAGGGTGGTAGGTGATATGAGCCCCGGATCTTGGTCGGGACATGTCGGGATGAATCTGGACAGCTTTTGGAAAAGTCGAGTCAACGATGCTTAGCGCACGCTAATGCTATGAGGCTAGCGCACGCTAAATCTAGTACAGTGAGGTCAGTGAACTTTCGTTCAGTCGTTAGCGCACGCTAATAATAGTTGTTAGCGTACGCTAATCATTGATTTAGCGCACGTAAGGGTGTTTAGCGTACGCTATGCTGAGACCTGTTAGAGTCAGTAGGCTGCAAGCCCGTTAGCACACGCTAGGGATAGAGCCGTAGCGCGCGCTAATAACCCTTTTCTATAAATAGGACAGCACCCATCTTCATTTTTCAGTTTACACTTCTTCCCACACCCGATTTTTGGGACTTTGAGAGTCACTCCCTCCATCCAAATCCTGCATACCAGCCTCCTAACATCACCATTGAAGACAAAGGAGCTTTGAGGATTGGTGTTCTAGCTCTTGGACGTGGAGTTCATCAAGATATTTCAACCTTTCTTTCCGAATAAGGTATGTTATGGTTTACCAAGCCGAACTTTACATTCTCAGTTATATTTTTGAGCCTAGTTCGGAAATCCTAAGGCTAGCTAACAATATTATGAATCCAGCAACATGTTTTTTAAGATTGAAGCCCAGCTATATCTTGTCTTTCTTTCATTACTAAGAGTGTTGATCTAGCCTCGGTGGATAAAAACCTTAGGATATATTATCCTTAATTCGTTAGAGTCATGAGCATGATTTTAGTTAGATTCTATGAATTCCTATGATGTGCCACCGATAAAGTTCATGTTTGCTAGGAGTATTTGTTGTGACAATATTCTTCATGTTCATGAGGATGATGAATCGGCCATGTCTTTGAACTCAACCAGGATCACCGTAGTATCATTTTCCTTGCGTAGTACTTGGGCATGCTTGCTATCTTGAGTCACAATTGTGGTATAATTGTAATAGCCAAACATATGAGAGTCGGGAATTGAAACCAATATTGAAGTCTAGATTTTGATGACTTGTTTATCCTTGAATCCTTAGACATCGGTATGTCGCCTCCGATGTGATCATTCGACTCATATGAAGTGTATCACTATTTCCGACTTAGCTTTCATCAAGCATACTAACCGCGAACCGGCCTTACGTAATTATTACGTGATTTTAATTTAGAATATTCGGTGATCATACGTTAGTTTCGAGTATTATGTTAAGTTCCTTGTATCTCTTTTTGAACAAGGTCCGAGCCTTGCATAGGGGTCGATCGAGGGGCGGTGGCCTATGGAGGCGTGACATTCGTTGGAGTACTTTATTCTTGCCATTTTTTAGGCAAGTATCATATTTTGAAATTTGGTTTATATGGGAATGTTGATCATGCATACGATTTATTCATGTTGTTGAACATGAGATTTATTTCTTTGAAATGTCATGGTATTCGTTATTCTTGGATTGTTCACATCGATGAACGTATTGATTTGCATGTGTATATCCAAGGGGATCATGAGGATTTATGCTGAGGGCGCTGGACCGAATGTCCACCATGCGTTGGTCTGACGGGATCATCATGGGGATCTATGCTGAGGGCGCTGGATCGTTGGACAGGTTTTCCACCATGCGTTGGTCCGACGGGATCATCATGGGGATCTATACTGAGGGCACTGGATCGTTGGATTACCCTGTATTGTGTTGATGGAATCGTGAGGATTCGCATCATTGGATTCCGGTGACGGAAGTCCGTTTTGTATGTTTTATGATGCATTGTTGATTTATGTATATGATACTTGTACTAGCATCGTTTTGCTAACCCCTTCAGGGGTGGACATTTGTTTTGATGTTCAGGTAGCCGAGGAGCGGGGAAGAAACCACAGTACCGATATGACAATGAAGTGGCTCAGTGATGTGGATTATGTTGTCTTATTTTCTGGTTATTTTTCAGTACTCGAGTACGCTTATGTTGTTGATGTTTTGGGGATATTTTGTAATAAAGGACTTATTTGAATTATCAAATGGGTTTGAATTTCTTTTTAATTAATGGCACTTTAGTATTATTTCCGTATTTCTCAAATTAGCCTTGTAAATTCTTATACAAAGGATTTACCGCGCTGTAATTATTCCGAACATATCGGGGTGTTACAAGCATAACATACATTAAGTGATGAATATAACGTACGTTATAGTTGTAGCGTAGCGTATGCAAGCTTCAGTCAGAGGCAGATCAGATAAGGTCGGCGTGTGTTGGCCAAATGGAGATTCGTCGAATTGCCCCGCGTGAACCTGGACGGCTTTTCAATAAAGCAGATCAATGAGGCATAATTTACGTTAAAGGATGAAGATAACGTAAGCTACACAGAGTATATTATGTACGTAAAAGTGTATGGTTAACGTACGTTAAGGAGGTCAGGTAATGAGGCAGTAGCTACTGTCGGACGATAAAGTACGTAAAGTGTAGCATATATCGTACGTAAAGGCTATAGCATACGTAATATCTTGAGGCTAACATACGTGAAGGTCGAAGTTTTGTAAATATGGCGGCACCCCATTTCATTTTAACTCGTTTCCTTTCATCCCTTATCCGATTTGTGAGAGTTCTGAGAGCCTTCCCCCACATTATAAACAATGCTTAGCCTTTCTACTTGGTGATTGAAGTTGGGAAACATCTTAGTTTGGTGTTCAAGCCTACGGTGTCAAGTTCTACCGATCGTTTACATCATTTCATCGTGTAAGGTATGTTGACACTAAACCTAACCTGAAATTTAGATTCTTGAGTATGTTACTGAGATTACTAAGTTTCAAGTATGTCGTAGTAATCGAATATCATGTTTTAGGAAGATTGGTTTGGTTATACTTGGATTGTTCTTCGTTGTTAAGATAATTGTGATCGAACCTTGGTATGTTGAATCCTAGGACGTAGTTTCTGAGATTGTGGTATGTTTTGGTCGAGTTGTATACCAATGTCATGTTAATATCATCACCTAGAATCGAAGTGTTCAATAAGATGAATTCTAAGAAGTTCTCACCAAGATTATTTCGTGTTTCGTAAGAGGTTTTTGAATTGATAAACTTCGTTATATTCTTTGTTAGAATGGATTTGATTGTGTTGAGGATAACCGAATTGAACCTAGAACACAGTTATTTCATCTCCCTTCGAGAATTTGTTAGTATTCGTATGATCATACTCTTGTTATGAATCATTGTTTAGCCGAATTACTTTGGAAGTTGTTAATGGAGTTGGAGTATGAAGGTTGACGATATGCCTACCCTTATTATCGTAGAAGTCGATATCATTACCATCCCACTACGCCATAAATGGCCTTTGGCAACCACATAACTGTGTTACCTTAGACCCAATTTTCAGTTGTCACAGACCCAAAAGGGCAAAGGTAACACTTTAGCTAAGTTGCTCTATGAGCAGTAGCCTTTGGACTCAAAGGCAACAAGAAAAACAGTCTATGCTAACATAGACAAACTCGTTACCAAGGAACTCTACAGCAACATCATGAGGATCCTATAGCAACATCAGTTCTGTGTTGCAACAGACTTTATGATTTTACAAAATATATAGAAAATCATATGGGCCCCACAAAGTGGGCCCACATGTGAGCCACGTTGGTGGGCCCCACCTTGGTGGGCCCATAGATTGGGCCCACTTTGTGGGGGCCACCTTGATGGGCCCACAGGGATCCCACTGTCTGGGGTTCACTTTGTTGGCCCCACAAGATATACAAACATTAATTAGGCTAGTGTAACATCTATTTTACCAGCTGCAACACCTGTGTGTTACCAATACAAGGCATTGGTAATATATATTATAGCTAAGGTAACAACTTAGTTTAAAAATATAAACTTTAAATATTTCATTTCCCATTAAAAATACCAACAAACCAATTCAAAAAACCATTCAATCATAAAACCACCAACTACTTTAGTTCAAAACCAAAACTACATCATCCACCAACTACATCAACCCATATCCGCAAACTCCAACTTTAAGTACTAGAACAAAAATATAACATAAACGCGATAAAAGAACCAACACACTAGTTCAAAAGGTACAAAGATATGAAAGTGGATGTCTAAGCGCTAGGGCTGCCGGTCATGGGAGTACTATCTCCTACCTTCTGATTCACCTTGACTTGAGTTTGGTCTTAATTGTATCCTACAAAGAAGCCAACATCAACATATGAAAATAATTAGTCAGAGGAAGATAAAATATGGATCCGAGGAATTAACTAAAAAAACAATTACTTACAATTCTGAACTTCATCACTTCAGGATTAGTCTGGTATTTGCGTCCAGGCGTGCACTTTCGAAATTTTGCAAAAACTTGTGCATCACATAACATATCACCTGACTTCTTTTCCTAGCAAAAAAACAAAATGCAAATCACCTAATATTGTATATGTTCATATCAATTATTTTTATATGAGAATAGCTATTTAATTATTCAACAAATAAATAAGTTTGATTTATTTAATAGAAAATAGCATCATTGAACATATAGAAAATCATATATAATTTGGTCTCCTATTTTAAATTATTACTAGAACCAGGTGAGCAACAGACAGAGACTGAAAAGAGCAACACTAAATTCATTATTTTGATCATTAAACTAAATTTATGAGTAATCGTATGCAATGGAATAAATTAAATGAAATTAAAGGGGGACGATTAAATTCATTATTTTGATCATTATTCATGTGAAACTACTGAAAGCACTGGATTTAAGGGCCACTTGGTGCGACAGTTAAATATAACTTGTGGATGTCAACCTTAATATAACTTGTGCGACAGCACACAACATCGTCACTTTGAATTCCTGGTGATGCCATTTGGCCTCTGTAATACTCCAGCTACCTTTCAATCTTTGATGAATCAGGTATTCCAGCCATAACTGAGGAAGACAGTGTTAGTATTTTTTTGATGATATTTTGGTTTATAGTAAGAGCTTGGATGAGCATTTGGTACATATAAGAGAGGTATTGGAGATACTAAGGACTAATATTTTATATGCAAAGATGAGTAAACGCTAATTCTGTATGCAAAGTATTGAGTACCTGGGCCATATAATTTCAAAAGAGGGAGTTGCTACTGACCCACAGAAGATGGAGAGTATGGTTAAGTGTCATGTTCCTAAAACTCTTAAGCAATTGAGAGAGTTTCTAGGGGATGGAGGGAGTAACAATTAAATAACTAACTACCGGCTTTTCAACGCAACATCACTATCAATTAGCAAGTGTAAGTGACATATAATTAGCCATCTCAGCACTTGGTAAATGCTCTGACCAAAACTTAAAGGTTGTTTCAGGGACACATTAGCCTGATATAAAAGGTGAGTTCTAGGGTCCAAACCCCACTGCTGGCCCATCCCTCATCTCACGGGAAAGGTCAACAACACCAAAATAATGTACTGCAATTTTCAACAATGACATTTTTATACTGAATAGCATTATTAGTCCCAATATTATGTATTTCAAAACCCACACTAAATGAGAAAACACAAAAAGCAATAAAGAAAGGTCCTCCATTCAAAACCCACTCCCAGTAAGACACAAATACAATAATTGCTATTTCAGTGATGGTGATTAGGTAACGGGCACCAACATTTGATTAAGAATCATTAAACTTACTGTTGAACTTCTTTTTTGATATCTTGCCATCATTGAGAGTATGGGTAACTGGCCTGTTACTATAGAAAATTTATTAAAGGGTATGGGTTAATAAGCAAACCTCTTACTGAATTATTGAAGAAGGATGGCTTCAGGTGGACTGCTGAAGCTGGAATGGCCTTTGATGATTTGAAGAAGGCTATGTCATCTGCTCCAGTGTTGGCTCTTCCAGATTTTGACCATCCTTTCATACTAGAAACTGATGCTAGTGGTCTGGGAAGATTTTGTGCTAATAAGAAGAGAACAGAAAGGAACTTTGAAGTGGGAGATTTTGTTTATCTCAAGTTGCAGCCGTATCACCAGAATTCGGTGGTCATTCGCCGGAATTTGAGGCTCGCCGCACAATACTTTGGGCCCTACCAGATTCAAGAAAAGGTAGGTGAGGTGGCTTACAAGTTGAAATTACCAGATTCGTCGAAGATACATCCTGTATTTCATGTATCTCTACTCAAAAAATGCTTGGGCAAGATATCCAACCGTCAATGGAACTTCTCGATGTCGATGTCGACGGTCACTTCAAAGTGGTTCCTTTTTCTATCTTGGAGTACCGCACAATGACGCGAGGCGACAGGCAAGTTCAGCAAGCACTCGTGCAGTAGATGGAGGGGAGCACAGACACCGCCGAGTGGGTAGATCTGAAAATTCTCCACCAAAAAATCTCAATTACTGATCCTTGCGGTCAAGGATCTGAAAATCCGGGGGGTAATGTCATGGACTTGATGGTGGGAAAAGGAATTGAGAATAGCAGCAAAGAATTATTGGGTTTCAGTGGTGAGAAGAAGGAAAGGGGAAGAGGATTTGGAGACATGTGGTGGAGGAGAATCGTTGACCAAAACGGGGATGAATGGTACTGAAGAGTTGCTGAGCAAGCTTATGGAAAGTGGCTAGATTCGACGTACAAGATTGCAAGTTGTTGAGACGCGTGGACGGCTCTGATAGTCCAGCGTGTCTCCCTATCTTTATATTTCCATTTAATTGTTTTCACTGTACTTGGTTGTAATTTCATTTCAGCAAATATGGTATTGGTCCCCACTGTAGATCATGCCATATAAAAGTGTACGTGATGGAGAAATCAAACCCTAAGCAATATCAATTATCTTAGCCCCTTCTATATTCTCTTCTCATCTTTCTGTATTTCTGCTTCTTATCAATCTCAACTATCCTTCTAATTATTACACTCAAAATTTCAAAAAAAAATATAAAAATACTTGGATCTATTACACGTTGTGAGAAATAAGTCTAGGTTTTGACCGATTAATATCTTTATTCGGTTGGGTCAATGCCTTCTTCAATTTCCGGTCTCAAGACATACATTTCGCTATTGTAAAATTTTTTTTGATAAAAAGTAAAATTTCACACTTTTTATTTCAGTAATTATCAAATTAACGAAGTCTTTATAATTTTAAATTTCTAACTAGCTCCTACATTTTTGTTTGGTACCATTTATTGAAGTCTAAGTGAGTTTTTTACTTCAGTAAAGTGAAAAGCGAAGTTGTTGTTTGTTTTTACTTTGCTAATATACATTATCGAAGTGAGACGTACCAAAGTCTTTGATGTTTTGTATTTATAATGTTAACTCTTTAATTAATATTAATAATTCGTTCAATTTTATGCAATATATTTTTATTTTCATTTTCAGTCATTATATCATAGTATTTTATAATGATTAAAATTATTATTATATGTAGACATTAAATTTGTTATTTTAATTATTTTGTAATTATTCATAGTTATTACAAGCTTTTATTTTTTTAATATTTTTTTTAATTATTTAAATCAAAATTTATTAATTTTCAAATACTACTTTCTTTTAAAACCTTTTCAATTTAAATTTATTAAAAATATTTTATTATTTATAATATATATATATATATATAATTCATTATTTGATAGAATAATTTTTTATAAAAATAGATTCAATGTTTTATTAAAATTAATTATTTTTAAAGTTAAAAATTTATTAAATCATTAATTTTATATAAAATTCAAAATTTTGTTTAATAATACTCTAATGTAACACATCTCATGGTGTTACTGAGAGTTACACCTTTTATAGCTAGAGTAACGTATATTTCAGGATTTGGTAACACCATAACCCCAACGTTGTGGTAGGTCCAAAATTTCATAGCTATGGTAACATCCAAGAAGGTAACTGTAATATCCGGATTTATTACGGTGTATTTCATCTGTATTCAAACCATGTATTATTCGGATTGGTGGTTTTGATTATTGGAGTATGATATTTCGTGCATTGACATCATTGTACATAAGTATAGAAACATGCAAAATTGCTCATGCAACCTCGTGATAGCGCACGCTAAGAATGTATCTTAACGCGCGCTATCGGGCCATTATTAGCGCACGCTATGAAGATATGAGTTGCGTGCGCTAAGAACTCAATTATTGAGCGGGACGGCTAGCATATGTGCCAGCCTGGACATGGGTCCGGATAAGATTCCCGCGGACGCACCCGGACAATTCTGAAGTCAACCATTATTAGCGCACGCTAATGGATGCTTAGTAGCGTGCGCTAACTTGTTAATAATTCAGAATATTATAAATGGGACAACAACCGTTTTGGCTTTCATTTCTTTCGCCCATTCTTCATCCTTGAGAGTTTAGAGAGCTGTAATAATACTCCTATACACTTAGAACACATCTTGTGGGTGTTTGTATATTGGTTATCACTTGGGGATATTCATTGAAGTGGAATAGCACCTTGGAGTGGCATACAACCAACCGGAGTTGGATTCTACCCTACGGTTCAGTGATTTTCATCATATTAAGGTATGTTCAATCTATCTCAAGACTTAGAGTTGGATTCTAACGATTTGGATGATCATGTTAACAAGATATGGATTTTCATAGATGAATTATCCAAGTATATCATGTTTGGAATAGTGAGATGATTAAGCCTTAAATACCTTGATTATAATCATCATGATTCGAATCTTATTACACTGAATATGTGAAGAGAAGCTTCTAGCATTGGTAAATCGAATCTAATAGATGATTTCATAGTAATCTTGGAATAGACGTTAACATCCTTATTGTTAGATAAATCTAAAGGTTTGATCATGGAAGGATTTATCTAGTATAGATAGAACGTCTAACAACTTCAGCATGATAATATTGATTGATATAAGGTGTTGATATCAACCGTTAAGCTTGTCGAATTGTCGTATGAAGATTTGAAGTAGGAATAGAATATGGTTTTATATTGGTATGCATATCCTTGAATCCGAAGTTGTCCCTATCCGTAAAATCATTCATAAGGGTATGAACATGGTATTCATGGAAGTAACATGAATTATCCCGCAAGATTTCATTGTTTCGATCATGGCAAGAACAGTTTACTGCTCAGCAGTAAACTGCCATGCACAGATAGCGCACGCTATGCTTTGATTATTAACGTGCGCTATCGAGCTCGAGTTAGCGTGCGCTACGTTTGGTACGTAACGTACGCTAGACCATCAGACGAGTCAGTTGGCTGGTCAGTGAAGTACTAACCATGCATAGTTAGTGTACGCTAGTCTTTGTTGTTTGCGTGCGCTATCGGGCAGACTTAACGCACGCTACACAGAGTACTTAGCGTGCGCTAAGCAGTTCGGGCAGATTGCATTTTATGAACTTTTGGCCATGAATCGAATTGTTAAACATTCATACGACGTGAGATAAATCCTATATCATTTCTTTTGTTAAGGTTTGGTCTCGTTACGTGATTGATTGAGGAGGACGATCTTCGAGTGTTCATTTTCGTGGAAGTGTTGTTATTGTCTTCAAATCGAGGCAAGTACTTTATTTGTTTTATGTATTGTTGTTATACATATTGTCGTGCATGTATGTCGTTGTTGTATGTCCACCTCGTGTTGGTCCGACGGGATCATCGGGGAATCTATGCTAGCGTGCGCTGGATCATCGGACGGGTTTTTCCACCACGGGTTGGTCTGACGGGATCATCGTGGGTTCTAGGCAGTGAACGCTGGATCGATGGAATTACGATGTGTATGTTATGATATCATGTTGTGATTATCAGTTGTGTATGTTATGTTTGAGTTTCTCGTAGGAGAAGACTCGTTGGTACTTTGTCGTTTACGTTATTATTCTTCGTGAGATATGAATAATATGTTATGGCACTTGTACTAGCATCGTTGTGCTAACCCCTTCGGGGGTGAACATTTTGTTTGTGTTCAGGATCCAGGAGAGCGGGGAAACAACCACTGGAACTGTATGACGACGAGGGTGCAGAGTGATGTCCCGACCGGGTTTATTTATCATTGTTTATTCGTTATTTCAATAAGTACTGAGTACGAAGTCATTTGTGATGGATTTGAATTTGGTGATGTATTATTGAGTTCTTGAACAATTGTACTATTTCTGCTTTTGGTCGAATCAAGTAATCAGTAATTCCGTTATTTCCATTCGTTAGTACCTTTTTATGCTCGTTTCAATTCTTCACCTTGTAAATCCTTATGTAAAGGATTTACTACTGTAATATTCCCTAATATATCGGGGGTGTTACAGAATATGGTATCGGAGCTAAGATTATGGATATCTTGGCCGTTGGGTTAAAATAGGGGTCATTTATGTCTTTTGGGGTAACCGTCCGTGAATGACATCACTGCACTGCCTACGTCTTCATGCGAACAGTGGTTGTAAGTTCCTAAACTCTATCTTGTTCTTTACATGTTGTGTCTCTTTATACTCGAATATTAGAATGATGTTGTTTCCCGTATATTGAGTATTTATGCTTACAGTATGTTGAGAGGCGGACGTGGACGTGGTCGCGGTCGTGGACGCGGACGGAGAAATGCCGAAAGGGAAGCGTCGCCTTCTAACTGTGCCGGGCCATAGCTCAAAGTAGCCGCAACAATCTATTAATAATGAACCGGATCCTGATGTACCAGAGATCCTTCACAAGTGGTGAACCGAGATGACTCGGTTCGCCTGTGTCGTGGACCGAATGCAAGTGGCGGTGGGACTACAGCAGGGAGAGAGACAGCAAGGGATCCCAGACATGGGAAATCGAGGTGACCGGTGGCTGCAAGAGGTGGCGAAGATGCAACCACCCAAATTCGACGGTATTTCTGAGACTCCCACCTGGGATCATTGGTTGAAAGAACTGGAGAAAATCTTTGCCGGAATCAACTGCCCAGACGACCGGAGAGCCTCTATCGCTCAATATTTTCTGATAGGGGAAGCGTCCGAATGGTGGGAAGCCATCCGGCCTGTAGACCATGATGCCGATTGGACAGAGTTTAGATTGATGATGGAAGCTCAGTATTGCTGGACAGAGTTTAGATTGATGATGGAAGCTCAGTATTGCCCTCGTCCTGTGAGGGAAGCCAACGTTCGGGAGTTTTTCTCCGCTCAGCCTTCTGATGTGCCAGTATCCCACGCAATCAAGACGTTTAACCAACAGCTGGCATTTGTTCGACACCTGGTCAGAACAGATGCAGAAATGATGATCCATTTCGATATGAGAATGAAACCAGAAATCCAGAGGTACATGTCCGGATTTGAATGTACCACACTCCGTCAATACCAAGATAAGGCGTTGGCATACGAGATCAAGGAAGCCGCCATGGAGAAAGTTTCGGAATCTAAGAAACAGAAAGTCTCTGGTACTTTTACAGAGCACAAGAACAGCGGGCCCCGTAAGGCCCAGTCATCCTTTCACTCTTTCAAGAAACCTCCGCACCCAGCTAGGAGCGGAAAGAACTTCGGAGCGACATCAACTATTACTGATGTTACCAGGAAATGCTTTAACTGTGCCCAGACGGGGCACTATCGACAGAATTGCCCCCTTCCTGCCGTGACTTGTTTTGATTGTGGACGAGAGGGACATCGGGCGGTGTTTTGTGAAGAGGCTGCAAAGTCTTTTAGAGCCCGTACACCACAGCCAGTCCAGAAGGAGGCCAGTATTCCACAGACGCAACAAAGTGTTCAGATGCCTCAAAATTTTGGCCGCGGACGAGGCAGAGGACAATGGGACTGAAAGGGGACATCGAGTGCCGGATCTGCTCCCCCACGTCTGTACGAGATGAGGAGGACAGACGATCAAGATGTCATTGCCGCATCGTGCATCGGCCCAGATCCTTTCCCAGCCAGTTAGCGTTTTATTCGATATAGGAGCTACACATTCTTTCATATCTTTGTCTTGTGTAAATCGTTTGAATGTTTCCGGTTTTCATGCTTGTGAACCTTATGTTGTTGGTTTTACCGAGTGGAGAGAGGATTGTCGGAAATTTAGAAACTAGAAATTTCCTTGTATCATTTGGAGGCAGAGAGTGGCTCTCAAATCTGATCGTGATAGAAATGCAAGGAGATGACCTGATACTCGGATACGATTGGCTTAATCGATATGGAGCAATTGTGAACTACTGAAGGAGGAATATCTCGCTGATCGCTGACGATGGTTCCGAAATTCTGTTTGAGGGATGGAAACCGGGAAGCTCAGGAAAATTGATCAAGGCGATGAAGGCTGTCAAATTGTTGAAACAGTAATGCACTGCATCGTGTTACGCAATGAAGAAAGAAGACGAAATTGTGGAACTTTCATCCATTCCTGTTGTGAACGAATTTCCAGATGTATTTCCTGACGAGTTACCTGGGCTACCTCCACGAAGGGATGTAGAATTTACCATTGAGCTGGAACCCGGAGCTACACCGATTTCCAAGGCGCCGTATCGTATGGCACCTACTGAGATGTACGAACTGAAGAAACAGCTAGAGGAGTTACTGGATAAGGGCTATATTCAGCCAAGCGTTTCACCCTGGGGAGCGCCAGTTCTTTTTGTCCGAAAGAAGGATGGATCGCTCCGACTGTGTATTGACTATCGAGAGCTGAACAAGATGACAATTAAGAACAAATATCCGTTGCCACGGATTGATGATCTGTTTGACCAGCTGCAAGGGGCAACAGTATTTTCTAAAATCGATCTGAGATCAGGATATCATCAGCTGAGGATTAAGGAATCTGATGTTCCGAAGTCAGCATTCAGAACTCGCTACGGACATTATGAGTCTGTAGTGATGCCGTTTGGTCTCACCAACGCACCTGCTGTATTTATGCAATTGATGAACAGAGTGTTCATTGAATTTTTGGACAAATTTGTGGTCGTGTTCATTGACGACATTCTAGTGTATTCTAAGAACCCGGAAGAACATGCGCAGCATTTGCGGATTGTATTGGAACTTTTGAGAAACGAACAATTGTACGCCAAACTTTCTAAGTGTGAATTCTGGCTAAAGGAAGTAATGTTCCTCGGCCATGTGGTGTCATCTAAAGGAGTCCGAGTAGATCCTCATAAGATCGAAGCAATATTAGATTGGAAGCCTCCAAAGAACGTGAAAGAGGTCCGAAGCTTCTTGGGACTTGCTGGATACTATCGTCGATTCGTGGAAGGGTTTTCTAAAGTCTCCCGCCCACTTACTCGACTCCTGCAGAAAACTCAAAAGTTTGAGTGGAATGAGTTGTGTCAGATTAGCTTTGATGAATTGAAGAAGAGATTAACGACGTCACCGATTCTATCACTTCCGCAGGGAACTGGAGGATTCATAGTTTACAGTGATGCTTCGAACCAAGGACTTGGGTGCGTGTTAATGCAGAATGATAAGGTGATCGCTTATGCGTCGCGACAACTGAAACCTTATGAAGTGAATTACCCGACACATGATTTGGAGCTAGCAGCAGTAGTTTTTGCCTTGAAGATCTGGAGGCATTATCTGTACGGGACTCACTGTCAGATCTTTACGGATCATAAGAGTCTCAAGTACATATTTAGTCAGAAAGAGTTGAACATGTGGCAAAGAAGATGGTTGGAACTGATTAAGGACTATGACTTGGAGATTTTATATCATCCAGGCAAAGCGAATGTAGTGGCCGATGCACTTAGCCGCAAGCCTGTCTCTATTCAGATGCTGGAGACGCTGACATCCCAACTTAGCCTTCAACGAGAGATGATTCGTGAAGGAATTGAGGTATGGTTACAAAGAGTCCAAGGACAACTGTGCGTGATGGAGATAACTTCATCTTTAACCGAAGAAATCAAATCTAGACAGACAGATGATCCTCTGATGATTCGGTTACATGATGAAGTGATCAAAGGAAAGGCCCCCAGATTCATAATTCATGACGATGGAGTTTTGATATTTCAGAACCGACTCTGCGTTCCCGATGTTGATGTTCAAATGCATAATTATGAAGGAAGCTCATAGTTCGCCCTATTCTATCCACCCGGCACCAAGAAATGTATAAGGACTTGAAGCAGAATTTCTGGTGGGGCAACATGAAGAAAGATGTAGCGGACTATGTTTCGAAATGCTTGACTTGTCAACAGGTTAAGATCGAGCATCAACGGCCTTCCGGAATGTTGAAGCTACTCCCGATCCCTGAATGGAAGTGGTAGGACATATCGATGGACTTTATCACTAATATGCCGAAAACCAGGACAGGAATGAACATGATTTGGGTGATAGTTGATCGTTTAACCAAATCGACTCATTTTCTAGGCATTAAGGATACGTGGGGACCAGATAGGTTGGCACGAGTATTTATTTCGGAGATAGTTCGATTGCATGGTACACCGAAGACCATTGTTTCTGATCGAGACGGCCGTTTTGTGTCTTACTTTTGGAAGGCAGTTCATAAAGCCTTGGGGACCGAACTGAACTTCAGTACAGCTTATCACCCGCAGACTGACGGACAATCTGAGAGAACTATACAAACGGTGGAAGACATGCTAAGGGCCTGTGCCTTAGATTGGTCAAATGATTGGGAAGTTCATCTACCGTTGATTGAATTTACCTACAACAATAGTTGGCATGCTTCCATTAAGATGGCACCGTTTGAGGCATTATACGGAAGGAGATGCAGATCGCCCCTATGCTGGGATGATTCGTCAGACTTGATCGGAACAGAACCAGAGTTGATCGAGCAGACTCGAGAGAAGATAGCCCTGATTCGTGAAAGGTTGTTGACCGCCCAGAGTCGCCAGAAATCCTATGCGGACGTACGCCGCCGCCCATTGGAGTTCAGTACTGGAGATCACGTACTTTTGAAGGTTTCTCCTACTCGGGGAATCTTTCGTTTCGGAAGGAAAGGAAAGCTGAGTCCGAGATATATCGGACCATTTGAGATCCTCTAGAGAGTTGGGGAGTTGACATACAGATTGGCATTGCTGCCGTCATTGTGCCATGTTCATAACGTGTTCCACGTATCCCGCCACGAGGTATATACAGATCCTACCATATCATTGATTTCGGTGAGATCGAACTCGCGCAGGATGGGACGTTTGAAGAAAGACCGGTCAAGATACTCGAGAGTCGAGTTAAGCAACTGAGGAACAAACCAATCGTTTTGGTCAAAGTTCAGTGGTCACGTCACGGAATGGAAGAAGCCACCTGGGAAATGGAAGCTGATATGAAGTCTAGATATCCCGAGTTATTTTCATCGTGAGTTTCGGGACGAAACTCCTTTTTAGTAGGAGAGTATGTAATATCCGGATTTATTACGGTGTATTTCATCTGTATTCAAACCATGTATTATTCGGATTGGTGGTTTTGATTATTGGAGTATGATATTTCGTGCATTGACATCATTGTACATAAGTATAGAAACATGCAAAATTGCTCATGCAACCTCATGATAGCGCACGCTAAGAATGTATCTTAACGCGCGCTATCAGGCCATTATTAGCGCACGCTATGAAGATAGGAGTTGTGTGCGCTAAGAACTCAATTATTGAGCGGGACGGCTAGCACATGCGCCAGCCGGGACATGGGTCCGGATAAGATTCCCGCGGACGCACCCGGACAATTCTGAAGTCAACCATTATTAGCGCACGCTAATGGATGCTTAGTAGCGTGCGCTAACTTGTTAATAATGCAGAATATTATAAATGGGACAACAACCGTTTTGGCTTTCATTTCTTTCGCCCATTCTTCATCCTTGAGAGTTCAGAGAGCTTTAATATACTCCTATACACTTAGAACACATCTTGTGGGTGTTTGTATATTGGCTATCACTTGGGGATATTCATTGAAGTGGAATAGCACCTTGGAGTGGCATACAACCAACCGGAGTTGGATTCTACCCTACGGTTCAGTGATTTTCATCATATTAAGGTATGTTCAATCTATCTCAAGACTTAGAGTTGGATTCTAACGATTTGGATGATCATGTTAACAAGATATGGATTTTCATAGATGAATTATCCAAGTATATCATGTTTGGAATAGTGAGATGATTAAGCCTTAAATACTTTGATTATAATCATCATGATTCGAATCTTATTACACTGAATATGTGAAGAGAAGCTTTTAGCATTGGTAAATCGAATCTAATAGATGATTTCATAGTAATCTTGGACTAGACGTTAACATCCTTATTGTTAGATAAATCTAAAGGTTTGATCATGGAAGGATTTATCTAGTATAGATAGAACGTCTAACAACTTCAGCATGATAATATTGATTGATATAAGGTGTTGATATCAACCGTTAAGCTTTTCGAATTGTCGTATGAAGATTTGAAGTAGGAATGGAATATGGTTTTATATTGGTATGCATATCCTTGAATCCGAGGTTGTCCCTATCCGTAAAATCATTCATAAGGGTATGAACATGGTATTCATGGAAGTAACATGAATTATCACGCAAGATTTCATTGTTTCGATCATGGCAAGAACAGTTTACTGCTCAGCAGTAAACTGCCATGCACAGATATCGCACGCTATGCTTTGATTATTAACGTGCGCTATCGAGCTCAAGTTAGCGTGCGCTACGTTTGGTACGTAACGTACGCTAGACCATCAGACGAGTCAGTTGGCTGGTTAGTGAAGTACTAACCATGCATACTTAGTGTACGCTAGTCTTTGTTGTTTGCGTGCGCTATCTGGCAGACTTAACGCACGCTACACAGAGTACTTAGCGTGCGCTAAGCAGTTCGGGCAGATTGCATTTTATGAACTTTTGGCCATGAATCGAATTGTTAAACATTCATACGACGTGAGATAAATCCTATATCATTTCTTTTGTTAAGGTTTGGTCTCGTTACGTGATTGATTGAGGAGGACGATCTTCGAGTGTTCATTTTCGTGGAAGTGTTGTTATTGTCTTCAAATCGAGGCAAGTACTTTATTTGTTTTATGTATTGTTGTTATACATATTGTCGTGCATGTATGTCGTTGTTGTATGTCCACTCGTGTTGGTCCGACGATCATCGGGGATCTATGCTAGCGCATACTGGATCATCGGACGAGTTTTTCCACCACGGGTTGGTCTGACGGGATCATCGTGGGTTCTAGGCAGTGAACGCTGGATCGATGGAATTACCATGTGTATGTTATGATATCATGTTGTGATTATCAGTTGTGTATGTTATGTTTGAGTTTCTCGTAGGAGAAGACTCGTTGGTACTTTGTCGTTTACGTTATTATTCTTTATGAGATATGAATAATATGTTATGGTACTTGTACTAGCATCGTTGTGCTAACCCCTTCGGGGGTGAACATTTTGTTTGTGTTCAGGATCCAGGAGAGCGGGGAAACAACCACTGGAACTGTATGACGACGAGGGTGCAGAGTGATGTCCCGACCGGGTTTATTTATCTGTTGTTTATTCGTTATTTCAATAAGTACTCGAGTACGAAGTCATTTGTGATGGATTTGAATTTGGTGATGTATTATTGAGTTCTGTTGAACAATTGTACTATTTCTGTTTTTGGTCATAACTGTTGTACTGTAATTCCGTTATTTCCATTCGTTAGTACCTTTTTATGCCTGTTCAATTCTTCAGCCTTGTAAATCCTTATGTAAAGGATTTACGGCGCTGTAATATTCCTGAATATATCGGGGGTGTTACAGTAACACCCCCCTAAGTGTTGTAGAAAGCCATATATGGCGTAGTGTCCGCGTAGCATGATTTTGTAGAATCCAACTAGTGTTCGTCCGATGATTTGATCGTGTAACCAACAATTCATAAGATAATGTTCTTTACCATAGTTGTGAACGATCAACGCTCGTATGTTAGTTGTGTATCTGTTAGTTTTATTATGTTAGTTGAGTTGTCGCTATTTTTCCTATTATTTAAGGTTCGAGGTTTGCGAACGGTTGATCGAAGGAATAGCCTTCGAATTTGTTGAAGCCGTGAAGTGTTTATTCCTTGCCATCTTTCAAAGTCAAATATCTTAATTATATTTGTTCGTATTGATGTCGGCTATGTTGTTGTTGTATTATGCACATATGTTGTGGTTGTTTGTCCACCATGCGTTGGTCCGACGGGATCATCATGGGAATCTATAGCTGTGTGCGTTGTATCGTTGGACAAGGTATTTCCACCATGCGTTGGTCCGATGGGATCATCATGGGAATCTATAGCTGTGTGCGCTGGATCAT
Organism: Orobanche coerulescens; assembly: GCA_033398695.1. Lineage (NCBI taxonomy): Eukaryota > Viridiplantae > Streptophyta > Magnoliopsida > Lamiales > Orobanchaceae > Orobanche > Orobanche coerulescens. Next base: position 26,745,918 of record CM065804.1, read on the forward strand.
TGGAATACCACGAGTATGTTGAGATTGATATGATATGTTGTACATTGTTACTGTTTCTCATTGGATAGACTTGTCGTGATTATTGTTGATATTATTGACGTTATTATTCAGGGACTATTGAATAAACCCTTGTTGTATAATTATCGTACTTGTACTAGCATCGTTGTGCTAACCCCTTCGGGGGTGAATATTTGTTTTATGTTCAAGATCCAGGAGAGCGGGAAAACAACCACTGGAGCTGCATGACGACGAGGGTGCAGAGTGAAGTTACGGCCGGATTTAATTATCGGATGTTCATGTTGTTTTAATTAGGTACTCAAGTACATTGTCGTTTGTGATGTTGGATTTGATCATGTATTAATGTTCCCCATTTGACGTTTGCCTCTTTAGTACTGTTTCAGGCTCGTGTTGTATTTTATTTTCGTTGCCGTTGTTTGTTGGTATTTGTTATTGTTATTTCATTTCCTTAGCCTTGTAAATTCTTACGTAAAGGATTTACGGCGCTGTAATATTCCTGAATATATCGGGGGTGTTACAAAATATGGTATCGGAGCTAAGATTATGGATATCTTGGCTATTGGGTTAAAATAGGGGTCGTATATGTCTTTTGAGGTAACCGGCCGCGCATAACATCACTGCACTGCCTACGCCTTCGTGCGAGTGATGGTTGTAAGTTTTCTAAACTTTATCTTATCCTTTACATGTTATACCTTTTCATATTTGAACGTTAGGACGATATTATTCCCTGAATGTTGAATATTTATGCTTACAGTATGATGAGAGGAGGACGTGGACGTGGTCTCGGTCGTAGACGCGGACGCAGAAATGTTGAGATAGAAGCTTCACCCTTTGTTCATGATTCACTGTCAAATCAGGCTAACTCCAATTTTGGCGAACAGCAAGAATCCGTTAACAATGAGTGAGAACAAATAGTGGAGACAAATGCCAATCATGCCGTTCCCTACATCCTTCGTCAGGTGGTCAACCAGATGACTCAATTTGCTCAAGTTGTGGACATAATGTGTAATACCTGCTATTTTCACAATGTAATATTAATATTAATATTATAATGCATTTCATTTCATTTTAATTTCATTTAGAGGAACATGAATATTTATTTCGATGTATCAAAAGTCCTAGCTTGAGTCATTTTGTCTGATATATTCAAGTAGTCATAGTTTATTTTTATAATAGTGTTATTAATTATTCAAGTATAATACTAACACTACTATTATTAATATTATCATTTTTATTATTAATAATATTATTAATACTATTTTATTATTATTAATATTATTATTATTATCGTTATCATTTTTCAGATTTTTATGATCGATATTACCAATTAATTATTATTTTACATTTTACTATTATTATTATATCATTTATATTTAATCATGTATTATAACTTAACCAACTATGATTAAACTAAATTAACCACAGTTAAGAACTCTTTTTTTCCCAGTTGATCGATCCCTCACAATTCTGTCACTTTACCAAACTCTTTATCTTTATCCAATACACAAATCCTAATCCAACTAAAATACTCCAAAATTTACATCTATAAAAATACTAATTCTACAGTACATAAATTCTTCAATCCATCGATCATCATCTAGCAAAAAAAAGAGAGAAAATACAAGCCACAATTATTGCACAAATCCCTTCTACAAATTCTACGGCTAAACAAGAAGGAGATTCGGCATCCATCACCGAATCGAAGTTTCTGCCCGGCATTCATCTGCCGTCTCAAGAAATTCTCCCAGCCCATCCGTTCGCATCCTCTGCGTCACCTCAGACTCTTCTCTGACGAGGTAAAACTCAATACTCGATCTCTGATGTATTTTTCTTCGTGTATTTAATTCAATCTGAAAACCAAAATTTAGTTTAGCGAATTCAACACAGAAACCACAAATCACAACATCAATTTACAAAACCTCAGCAGCCCAACAGAGCTCAAATTCCAGTTATATTTCAACCAAACGAATAGATTGAAACCAAACACCAAACCCATACATGTACCCCGGCTGAAATCACAAACCGTATACACTTGACCAAAACTGAACCGATCCCCAAAGATCAATCCAGAGCCATTGTAACCTGACCGTCGGTGCTTGATCAATCCCGGGGCTACATGCCTTTCGGTCGAATCCAGAACCACTAGCCGATTGTTATTCTGTATGTTTTTATCTTAAAGTGCTAGAAATCAAAAATCAACTTCGAAAACCCTGAACCCATTTTTACCAACCTGAAATCAACCTTTACCCGAACCGAATCCATCTCAAAAACGCCCAAATCAGATCCCAAATACCAGAGACCAACATTTTCGAAAGGGGATTTGAACCCAGTTCGAAAAACCCCTTTCACAAGAATCGGACTGACCATATAGAAAATCGAGAGCAGAATCGGAGCCCTACGCCAGAACCTGCTTCCATCGCCGGACCGCATCTGGGCCGTGAGCTGGCCTCGAGTCATCGCTGTCAACGCAACCTGCAGCCGCGGCTGGGTATTACAAGCTTAGGCGAGTAGGAGTGTGAGTGTGTCTTTTTTAGTCGACCCCAGTGTGTATGAGTTGTAGGTCACAAGTCGTCCAGGTACAAGTCTAGAGGGGGGGTGAATAGACTTGTAGGAACTCTTAAACTCTTTTTCACGAAGAGTGAGTTTCTTCAGCTGAAGGGTAAACAAATGACTTGGAGTCGTTTGTTCTTTAATATATGCGGAAGTCAGCTGATGACGAATAGAAAGCAACTAATGAAACACTTAACAATGAATGCAGCAGTTAAAGTATGATGCAATAAAACAGTAAATAACGCAGGCAATTATAGTGGTCTCAGAGGTGGGGTAATCCTCTACTAATCCACTTTTCTCCAAACCAGTTGGAGATGAATTCACTATAATTCTCAACCAAAGGATAAATATTACAGTGATTCAAACCACACTACAACAGACTTCCAACCGTGGAAATCCGTGCCGTTGTACACACTGATCGCCTTGCACCTCTTGATCCTCGATCCTTGGATGCCTTTACAGCCTCTTACTTCAACCAAAGTGAAGTACCCCGATCAGGATTATAGACAAGAGTTTTTGTCTTCTCCAACTAAGAGCTTCTTTAAGTATGAACTCTTAGAACCGCTCTTTTCACGATGCTATTGATTGCTTTAGATTGCTTGATTGCTTTATTGCTTTGATCGCTTGAAAGTATGTTCGCACCGGTAGTTGCTCAGCTTCAAATCTTCGGATATATATAGGTCACGATCTCTGAGCTTTTTCCTTGTAGCCGTTGCAAATCTTTTGAACAAATCCGTCCGTTGGAGGGAGACTTCTTTGTTTAATCTTTCTGAACGTTGCAAGGCTGGATTCCCATTATTTTATTTTATCTTCCGACCGTTTTGAAGACTTCTGCATGTGAGCGCCGAATCTTTTGAATATAAAATGATTAAAGTCTTCAAGGTGGGTCTGGATGATTTAATTAAATCATATCTCTTGCGGGAATCACTCCAATTTGTCTTTTCACGTTGCATGTGACTTTCCGTAATACTTGACTTTTCAACTCATGCTGACGTGGACTTGGAGTACTTGGCTGACTTCGAGTAGGCTGATGAGCAGCTAACATCTCTGCAGTCTGGACCTCTCTCATTGCTTCACCGCTTGTGACTTATCCGATCGTGTGACTTCCTTGAGGTACCTTGGCCGATCTGGTCAAACTTCTCGATAAATTTTGTTGACGAGCTACTCCGACCGGGCTCTACCGATCCTCTCTCGATGGACTTAGTACTTGGTACTTAACCGATTTTCACCTAACTAATTTTTGGCCTACGTAAGATACTCATTTGGTTCTTCTTTACATTTTGCCAAGTTTTATACTTAACATATTTTGGCCTATGGAAGATACTCATTTGGTTCTTCCTTACATTTTTGCCAAGTAATAAACATTTGATTTTATATTAATGACATCATCAAAATCTAACAAGTATTCCTAACAAATTCCCCCTATTGTGATGATGGTAAAACTTTAAGCAAGTAATCAAATGATCAAGTCTCACAAAAGTGCAAGACACAAATCAAATCGCCTAATATTGAGACAACTGAAATTGTCATTCAATGCATCGTTATAAAATTTTCTCGACTTGTTTATGATTTGAAATTTACAAAAAGTTTTTACAGTACGTAAATAATAATAAAAAAATTACAAGTACAAAGAAATAAAGTCATCTCGCCTCTTTCTCTCGCTCTCGCGAATAGTTTAAGTGTGCCCGAATGGTTTAGCTCCAATTGGTCTTATCTTGACCGAGCAAGACCATATTTCCTCTTCACAACAAGAGCTGCAAAGTCTTGTTCTTGCTGGGATGCAAATCTATTCTCAAGACATAACTGCTTGATTTCTCTTTGAAGCTCTAGCTCATTTAGCTCATTGTCCAAACGGGTCGGCGCTTCCTATGCTCTTAATGAGGGAATCATAGGATAAGCATTTTGATCCTTAGCATGCTTCTTTAGAATAGTCCAGAGTTTTGGGTAAGCTTCTTCCATGAAATTGATGAAGATTTGCTGTGGGGAGAGATTATCATCCTGGAGTATTTCCGAGACGTAATAATCTCTGATGAATTTCTTCTTTGCAGTTCCCCACATGGGCAGAGCTTCATATGGTATAAAATCCTCAACATACCACATCTCCTTTCCTTCCCATTCTAGAGTAGGCCCAAAACCTCCTCTAGTCCTTCTTTTCTTGCCTTCAGGCTGGTCAGCCTGTTCATCTGGATCCGCAGCTCCCTTCCTTTTCAGACTTGAGGGTCCTTCAATTTGAAGGACATCTTGCTTCTTCTTTGTTCTTATCTCCGCCCTTATCTCTCCTTGATTACTTCCTTCCCCCTCAACTCTCTCTTCCCCCTTTTTGCCAGCATCAACAAGGGTAGTTAATTGCTGCTCCATTCTGCTCATCCAATCAGACATGCCAAATGGCATTCTGTTGTTGGTAGGGGGAGGGGGCTGAGGAATCTCTCTCTGCAGTAGAGTGTCGATCTTGGCATTGATTTATTGAATGTCAGGAGTGACGTGAGACGTCAGCAGCTCTCCAATTGTATCTTTGACTATTTGCCTGATCAGCTCAGTCATGGCAGGAGATATCTGAGCTGATGGAGAGTGCTCTCCTGAGCCTTCTGCAAAAGAACCACTAGACTGCAAGCTTCTGTCTGCAGCTGGTAGGTCAGAGGGAGTCTTCTCTGGGGTCCCTGACCTGGAGTCTTCAGCTAGCTCCGCGTCTAGGCTGGTGTACTGGGCAGGTACCACGGTCCTATCTGCAGCTTCTTGAATTGGCTCTGGCTCCGGCTCTGGTTCCTTTTCTTCTTCTCTCTCTTCTTCTTTCTCCTGATCCTCCTCCTTCTCTTCTTCTGCCTTTTCTTCAAAATTTTCTTTTTCTTCCTCCTCATCCTTTTCTTTTTCATTTTCTTTTTCAGCTCCTGCATCTCCTCCATCATCATCATCATCATCACCATTATCATCATCATTGTTGTCATCATCCTTCTCCTCTTTTTCTCCTTCATCAGCATCGTCCTTTTCATCATCATCCTCCTTTTCTCCTTCATCATCATCACCCTTTTCATCATCATCCTCCTTTTCTCCTTCATCTTTTTCTTGTTCTACCTCTTCTCCTTCTTCTTCTTTTTCTTCTTCATCAGCCAACTCTTCTGTTTTCTCAATTTCTCCTGACTGTTTTTCAACTAGAGTATTTTCTTCTGTTCTTATCTCTTCTTCTTCTTCTTCTTCTTCATCAACCGAATCAAAAACTTCTTTATTTCCTTCTCCATCTACTTCCTCAATTCTAATTTCTTTTTCAACTTCCTCCTCCTCCTCTTCTCCAAAAGAACCATCAAAAATGCTAAGCATTATGGAATGGATAAATTGGTCCATGTTTGTTTTAAAATGGGACATGAACCAATTATCCTGGAGGATTAATATTAAGTCTGATTCTTTGCAAAAGTGAATCAGAACCTCCTCTGTGGCTTGGGGATATTCCCAACCACTAGTTCCAATGTAAGTTTGAAGGTTTGTAAATGTCAGAGTTTTGAAAAACTTCCACTCTTCAAAAATATTTACAAAAGAGTGTTTTAATGCTTGTGGCTTAACAAGCTGGAGTTGCTCAATTGAAAGGTTGAAAGTATTGTTTTCTAGCAGGTTAAAGGTATAATTAGCTTCAGGAATTGAAATTATGAGACCTGCTTCTTCTTCTTCGGAAATGTAGGCTGGGGGGGTGAGTACAGGTACAATCCGAGTCTCGAGGGTGCCTGGTGCATGCAGGTCTTCCAGATGAATTGGTGATCTGGCTGAGGGATTGGCAAGATGTTCAGACTGCTCTTCCTCACTAAATTGCAGTTTCCTTGGCCTCTTGGGAGAGGGTTCTGGTGACGACTGCAAGATAGAAGGTCCTTCAGGGGCTGGTCCCCTTCTCTTAAATCTGACTGCAATGGGAGTGTCGTCGGACTCGGTGTCTGACTCGACTGCAGTTGGTAAGTCGGCTGCAGGTCGGTCCGACTCTCCTGATGAATAATATCTCGGATATGTCCTTGTGTCCGACAGCTCCTTCAGCATCTGAGCTGCTCTCCCAGTGCCTCCTAATTTCCTCACCTTCTCGTGGTCCATATGATCAAGCCTTTTATTGGGGTAGAAGGGGTCAGTGCTTCCCTTTGCCACACCAGTCTTTTCCAAAAACCAACTTAGCTGCGTTCCAAACGCCAGCTTTGTTTTGAACCTCTTCTCATCAACAAGCCATTCGGCTTTGTTGACCTCTCGCACGAGTTGCCTGAAGATGTAGTCTGCCCAGTCAACTTCTTCTTCTTGAATCAGTGCTCCCAGCACCATAAACTTTGACGACGATGCTTGATCATAATCACGGCCATCCCCATTATTATTTTGTTGGTAATGTCCAACGCAAAATGGTAAATCCTTTTGAGTTCACTCCTCTTGGCAGTGAATTTCAGTTTTTCCGAGATATTTTCCACCTTAATCTTTTTCCAGGTTTCGGCGGTGGATTGCTTGAGAGCTTCGACCGCTAAACCACGGTGCTTCATTCCGAAGACAGTACGGATCGTCTCTCGAGATATGCTGACTGGTATTCCGCCAACTGTGCTATGAATTCCGTCTTGAATCAAATAAGCTTCGCGATAGAATGAGATAACATCCTCTTTGTACAGGAGTTGAGGATTGATGTCTAGAAATGGGTAGATCCCATTAAGCTTCATTGCGCGAATCAGATTAAGCATGTCGTAGTCCTCCAGATTGGCTTCCAATAAGCCTTCAAAGTCGACGACCAGCGAGAAAATGATCTGGTCTTTCACTGCCTTCAAATTAACTCCTTCGAAGTAAGATGCCATTTCTGCAAATAAAAGATTTTAGTGTATTTGGTGTTCAAGAAATTTTTGCTCTGAAAAATCTAAGGTTTCTGTAAGCGTAAAGAGTAAAGTGAAAGGTCTTCTTTCCTTATAAAGAAGATGAAAAGACGTTTGTATTAATTTATTATATATTTGAAACGGTGGTACGCCTTTTGATATTCTTTTGAATCTCAAATTTGAATCGGTGGCCCATTTAAAAATTTGACGGTTGATTCTGATTGGCCACCGTGGAGGTCGATTTAATAGGCGATTGATGCGTGTATTAAAATTGCCACTTGGCTTAGGAAAATATATATTTAACTGCCAGTTGTTAACCAAAATTAATATAATAATATTATAAATATGGCAGATAATAATTAAATATTCTAAGGTCAGTTTAGAAAACTTAGCTGGTCTGATTTGTTGACTGTTGACCGCTCTGTATCAGGTGAGTTGACTTCTCGCCTGGTATTCTGATCAGCTAGGTTGCTTTGTCCGTCCTTCGTCCACTTGCCTGCATCAGCTAGGATCTGATTCTCCAGCTGGGTCCGTCCTTCCTCTGAAATGCTTCAGCTTGCTTCAGTACTAGATTCCCAATCTAGTAATCCAAGATATCTGCTCAGCTCCAGAAATCTTTCTTCTGGCAAGGGTTTGGTGAAGATGTCAGCTATCTGGTAGTCTGTGCTGACTCTTTCAACTCTAACCCTTTTGTTAAGCACATGGTCTCTAATGAAATGGTGCTTAACATCAATGTGCTTCGTCCTTGAATGCAAAACCGGGTTGTTGGTTATTGCAATAGCACTATTGTTGTCACACCAGATAGGAACTTCATTTGCAATGATATTATAATCCCTTAACTGTTGTCTGGTCCATAGAATCTGTGCACAACAGCTACCTGCAGCTAGGTATTCTGACTCTGTAATGGAGATAGAGTTAGAAACCTGCTTCTTGCTAAACCAGGATATCAGTCTGGTTCCTAGGAATTGACACGTTCCACTAGTGCTCTTCCTGTTGAATTTGCATCCTGCGAAATCCGCATCTGAGTATCCTGACAGCTCGAAGTTATCATCCTTGGGATACCATAGTCCAACATTAATTGTAGACTTAAGGTATTTTATTATTCTCTTGGATGCGTCTAGGTGTGATTGCTTCGGCTTGGACTGGAATCTTGCACAAACTCCAACAGCATAGGATATGTCTGGCCTGCTGGTAGTGAGGTACAGAAGAGATCCAATGAGTCCTGTGTAGTGGGTTGAGTCCACTGATATGCCTGCCTCGTCTGCATCCAGGTGAGTACTTGTGCTCATAGGAATTCTTGCGGGCTTGGCTGATTCCATTCCATATATCTTGATAAGGTCTCTGGTATACTTTGCCTGGTTGATGAAAATTCCTTTTTCCATCTGCTTAACTTGTAGTCCGAGAAAGAAGTTAAGCTTTCCCATCATACTCATCTCAAATTCTCCTTGCATGAGGTTGGAGAATTTCTCGCATAACTCTGGATTGGTTGATCCGAATATGATGTCATCCACATATATTTGAACTATTAATATGTGGCCTTCGTGCTCCACTCTGAATAGGGTCTTGTCCACCTTCCCTTTGCAAAAACCATTTTTCTCAAGAAACACAGACAGTGTTTCATACCACGCTCTTGGTGCTTGCTTGAGTCCATACAGAGCCTTCAACAGCTTATAGACTTTGTCTCCTTTGACAAAACCTGGGGGTTGCTCTACATAGACTTCTTCTTCTAGAATTCCATTCAGAAAAGCACTCTTTACATCCATCGATAGACTTCAAAATCTTTGAATGCGATATGCGAGGAATAGTCGATGGCCTCTAATCTTGCAACAGTGTATAGGTTTCATCAAAATATATTCCCTCACCTTGTGAATAACTTTTTGCTACAAGTCGGCCTTATTCCTAACAACGGCTCCGTCTTCATCACTCTTATTTTTGTACACCCATTTGGTGCCAATAACTTTCTTGTGATCAGTGCATGCATTAGTTCCCAAACTTTGTTTCTTTCCATCTCGCTCCAATTCCTCTTGCATGGCATTAATCCATGAATAATCTTTCAAGGCTTGTTATGTGGTTTTAGGTTCAATTTGCGACATAAAACATGAGAACATCGCCATTCTTTGGTAGGGTTGATCGCCTCGTCTTAACTCCATCACCAACTTTCCAATTATTTCTGAATTGGGTGATCCTTGAGCCATTTGGGGATATCGTCCTCTTACGGGTTTGTTCCCCCTGTTGGATTGCCTTGGAGGATTTCTGCATCACTGGTTCTCGTCTGCAATCGATCGGCTACCGCCTTGTCATCTGCAGTTGGTTCTGATCTGCAGATGAGTCTTTGTCGGCTACGGCTGGGTCTTCTTCAGGCAATCGGATCGAGATAGGTTTGGTGATCTGTCGATCTGCGCATTGGGTCTTCAGCAGCTGCAGTTGGGTCATCAGGCTGGTCTGCAGGTGAGTCCACCATTCCAGTGTCATGAACAATGACTTCTTCAAGGGTTGCTGACTTGAGCTTGTTCTCAATTAGCTCAACTTGTTTCCTGTACTCAACGGTAGATTCATCAAAAACAACATGGGGTGTTTTCTCCACAACTAAGGTTCTTTTATTAAAAACTCTATATGCCTTGCTTCTTTGTGAATATCCCATAAAGAGACCGTCATCAGTTTTAGCATCAAAGGCATTTAGCTGTGTTTTACCGTTGTTGTGGATGAAACACTTACTACCAAAAACATGAAAGTAAGCAACAGTAGGAGTTCTATTATTCCAAACCTCATAGGGAGTTTTGCCATGTCTCCCTACTATCAAACTCCCCGTGCAGGTGTGACAGTCGTGTTGACGACTTCACCGAGAACCTTTTGGGTAGGTCCGCTTCGCAATCATGGACCTTGCCGCTTCCTTCAGGGTTCTGTTCCTTCTTTCAGCAACACCATTCTGCTGGGCGTCTGGCCGCAGAGCTCATCTTTGGATCCCATTATGATCGTAATGTCGCTATCGCCTTGTTGAGAAACTCTCCTCCTCTATCTGATCTGATCTTGATTATGGAAAGGGATTTCTCATTCTGGATCCTTCTCAGCAGCTCAGGTAACTTGGTCAAGGTTTTACTTTTCTTATATAGGAAGATAATCCAAGTGTACCTTGAATAATCATCTACTATTACAAGTGCATGCTTCCGGCCGCTCAGAGTCCTTGGCTTGATAGGACCAAATAGATCCATGTGGAGTAGATCTAAGATCCTTGTTGTGAGCGTTGTAGGATGAACTGGCTTGAACGATGCCTTGGTCTGCTTTCCTTTCTGACATGCATCACAAAGTGCTTCCTTCTTGAATGCTTCATTTGGAAGTCCTCTAACCAGCTTCTGAGAACTAATCTTGTTGATGGCCTTGAAGTTCAGGTGACATAGTCTTTTGTGCCACAGCCATCCGTTCTCAGCTATTGTCTTGGATAGAAAACAGGAGTTAGGTGTTCCTGTGTTCCAATCAATCATGTAGACATCTCTCCTTCTGAAACCTTGTAGCTTTATTTCTCCAGATAAGATATCTATCACCATGCTTTTCAAAATGGTGAAGACTACTAGATTCTTCTCGTCACAGAACTGGCTTATGCTCAGGAGGTTGTACTTGAGCCCTTTGACATAATAAACTTTGGATATCACAATATTTCCTCGGTGCAGCTCTCCAAAGCCTTTTGTCTGTCCTCTAGAGCTATCTCCAAAGGTTACATCGGGACCTCTTTCTTTGATGTATTTGGGACATCTTCTTGTTCCGGCCATATGCCTCGAGCATCCGTAATCTACAAACCATTCTTCACCTTCAAAATTTGAGCTTGTGGAGATGTGGTTGTAGTCCTTCCACCTTTTCTGCAATCAGACAAGCAGAGATTTAGGTACCCAAATCTGTGTGGGTCCTTTGGGGTTAGCTGGTTTCCTGGAGAATTGATTTCTCCTTGGATTGTAAAAGTTGTTATTATTATTATAACCCTCATAAGGTGTGTAAGTTCGAGGTCTGAATCTCCTGTTGGGATTGTATACCGGATATTCCTCAAAATGTTGATAGTGTGGGCCATTTCTAAATCTAGGCTGAGACCATTTATTAAATATTTGTGGTCTCCACACTTGTTCATTTTGGTAATTAGGATAACCTTGAGGTTTCCATCTGCCCCTCCCATTATGAAATCTGTTTTAGGGAGTTGTTGGTAATAGTGGGCATGTTGTCCGGGCCGCCGCTCGCCTGGGCCATTGCCGAGTCGCCTGTCTAGGTGGCTACCTTGTGTAACCCGATCGCAGCCATTTGACTTGGCTGTTGCCTGTTTTTAAATATCGGTTTATGTATAGGCTCAGCAGTCGAGACAATTGTTTTTCCCTTGATAAACTTGGTTTCAGAACTAGAGGGAGTGTGAGAATCATATCCAAGGCCTGATTTGGTATATAGTGACCTTTTATAAGTACACAATTCTCCCAGAGTTGAAGACGCCTTCAGGGAGGTTATTTCCTGCGCCTGAGTCTTATTTATCTGAGCCAGCTTAGTAAATCGTTTGGACGATTTAAATCAAATACAGAACAAGTTCAGAAAGTAACAACGAACACGAGAGAGTCGATAGAATGGAGAAAGAGAAAATACCGAGGTCAAAATAGTATGGGTATTACCTCCGACCTCGCCCACGAAATTCACAAAAACGGGAGCAAGGTAACAAGACATTAAACAAACGACACATAACGGATCCATCACCGATGCACACGGTCATACCAAACCAAGCTCTAACAGCTCGCACATGCGCGACAACGCAGAAATTACTACGAGGCGACAATATTCAATACCAACATCCCACCTCTCACAGAGGCTAACACAACAAATGTGTGGAAAACGACTGAACGCTCACACCACCAATTCGGTCATACTCGGGAGCAATTATCAAAATGACAACGCGAACATCATACATACATACCCAGCCCTCAAACGGGATTGCATAGGTTTTAAAAACGAAAACCTCATTTTGAAAATAATTTAGAAAAACACCGGTTGATCTTGAGTATCACCTTTCAAAAAAAAATACAAACGTGAAACATCGTTATCGAGACTTTGAAAATCATCTTGCGTTTGAACAAAAATGAGGACACCTTTCTTTTAGTGAAAAACTTTCAAAAATATTCGACCCTCAGGTCAAAGCAAAGCATTTCCAAAATTACTGGAAAGAAAAAAAAATATATTTTGGTCCTCAAGGTAGAATAATTTTGAAACAGATAATTGCGCTAGTAGGCGCCTTGAAAATACAATCCATTTAAAAGTACGTCTCGAATTTTATTTTCTAAGATACGCAAGGTTTTCAAAGATAATTCAATGGGCTAGAATGCCCAAAAATTTCAGGTAATTACACGGAACATTATAGCACCGTGGGTCCCGCGTCGGAACCCACCGGGATAAAACCATTTACAAAAACGCCAAAAAGGCTGATGACGGTAATATTTCAAAAACTTACAAAAGCTATTTACAAAATACTAAATACCGTCATAAGAATTTTGCCAAAATGATCAAGGCCATAATGCCAAAAACTCGGTTAAGGTAATCGATTTTCGAAATAAAACTCAGTCGGTAAAATACCGAAAGTCATTACAAAAGAACTCACGCAGCGGATAAAAGAAATACAGTTCAACATGCACAATCCAGCAACACTACTCCTCATATGAATGAAATATGAGAGTCAAATAACCACATATCACGAAATTAAAATCCATAAGAGGATTCCGTCACTTAACAAATAATCATAAAAATAGCTCGTGTCACACGAGGCAGAACACAAAGAAGGGAGACTTACATTCACAGGTCGCATGAAGATGATGATCGCCCACGATACTAATCACGACCAACAAACTCAAACGACGCGTCGCGACACGACTCAGTCAGACAAAATCCGACGAGACAAAACTCAACAGACACCACTGACCCGATAGCCTAAGTTTCCACAACCTAAGATCTGATACCATTTATGTAACACCCCCAATCCGCTCAGGGATATTACACGCCGTAGACCCTCTCATCGAGGATCTACCAGGCTGATAACTAAAATCAAACATCTAAACATCGCCTTTAAGGCTAAAAAGACTCAGTAGACCGACTTGGTCTTTCAATAATAACATACAACTCAATTCCAAACACATACCCACGCAGGGGTCAAAATACAATAAACTCCCGTACAACGGGGAAAAGATACTGCAGCGGAAAAGAAAATACAACTAGACCAATACGACATCAACGGATCCTCGTGTGATTAGTATCGTTCATCTTTCATCATCCTTCGTGCCGACCCTGTGCTATGCTCCAAAACCTGAATGCAAAAATAGACATCCACCCCCCGAATACTCGGGGGTTAGCAAAACTCCACTGTTTTGCTAGTGCAAGTACAAGTGCAAAAATACGAGCCATACAATTCACATTCCACGAATAACAATAACCAGGAATCCTCAAAAATCCAAAGTAACGAAAAGTACTTCCCGAGGCAAGAGTTTGAGTAAAACATTTCAAAAACCGAAAGATCACAAATCAAGGGAAAACAATTTATGAAACAGCTTAAATTTCCATCGAGAGTTTTAATAGGAAACAATTTAGGATTATCAAATCCTTCTATTTCAAAAATCAACAGGGTCATAGCCCAAAGGTTTTCGCAAATAAAACCAACCATAATACACAAGGTTAAAAACTCACGTCATGCGTCCTCGACGGACATAAAATACACACACACCCGTGACGTTTCACTCGTGAATCCAGGTCGAAGCCAATGGAATTCCCTCCGTGGCCCCGTCGAACCCTCCCGAGGTGAGAAAACACATTCACAAAACATACACATCAACCTGTGAAGTTTTTACTCGTGAACCTGCAGTGAAGTCATAGATTCCCCGAGGCCCGCTGACCCTCCCGGAGTGAGTAAAATACATTCACTAAACATACACATCAACCTGTGAAGTTTTTACTCGCGAACCCAGAGTGAAGTCATAGATTCCCCCGAGGCCCCGTCGGACCCTTCCGGAGTGAGTAAAATACATTCACCACTCGTGAATTCCGGAATCACCCATTGGAATTCCCGTCGTGACCCCATCGAACCAACCCACGGTGAGCGAAGTAATCATGCACAAATAACATATCACATCAAGGATATCCAAACCATTCACCCAGAAGCATCAAACACTTAGCAAAACACCACGTCAAACCACAATGCACCGAAATGAAACAATATACATCCACACGCAACACCAAGTGCATCATCAACACCAAACATATCCACATGAGTCACATACTCGTTCATGAAACACACCAATCACAAAACACACGCGGTTTTGAAAGAGGGTCTTTAACAAGGCTAACCAAATCTTTTGAAAACTCCATTCAAACAAACAAACAAACACACCAAGACGATCACCAATCATCATATCCACAAAACAAGAATAGTATGGACAAGGTACTTGCCTCGAATAAGAACAACGCGGAGAATCGACCGAAGTAGGTTGGCTCGAACCCACTACGAACCCGCCGACTCCACCGAACGCCAACTCACGTTCATAAACTACGAAGGACAATAACAACGATGAAATGAATTCCATAACACGACTCAAAGCCGTTGAATTCAAAGAACGAATGATGAAAGTTCAAGTGTTTTCCCAAAACGGCCAAGAACACGATTCGTCCCGATAAAACACGAAAACGGAATTCCAAGTCGAAATTGTAACACCCCGAGATATTCGGAATAATTACAGCGCCGTAAACCCTTTAAGTAAGGATTTACAAGGCTGATTTAAAAGAAATGTAAATATAAGATATCAATGCTGCGGAAATTCAAGTTTACAAAACCGTACAACTGGTTCAACGAGTAATTAATACAACCATATCGAAATGATATTAATACGACACGTGTACTCGAGTACTGAAATCAAAACAAGAAAACGAATCACCAACAACAACAAACATCACTGAACCCCTTTGTCGTCACGTCGGTACTGTGGCTGTTTCCCTGCTCCTCGGCTACCTGAACATCAAAACAAATGTCCACCCCCGAAGGGGTTAGCAAAACGATGCTAGTACAAGTATCATATTAAACAATTTGAATATGCATCAATAATACATAACAAGATACACCACACGGACTTCCGCTACCGGAATCCGACAATGCGAATCCACAAGATTCCATTAATACAGCAAGGGTATTCCAATGATCCAGCGCCCTCAGCATAGATCCCAAGATGATCCCGTCGGACCAACACGAGGTGGAAATAACCCGTCCAATGATCCAGCGCCCTCAGCCTAGATCCCAAGATGATCCCGTCGGACCAACACGAGGTGGACATCCGATCCAGCGCCCTCGGCATAGATCGTACAACGTACACAAACACAACTCATGCATACACATATGCCAAATCATTATGTTCATCAACATGAACATACAAACACTAGATAACGAATATCATGACAATTCAACGTAATAAATCTCATGTTCAACAACATAAAAAATCACACGCATGCTCAAAATACCAATATTAATATATTACGATACTTTCCTCGAAGATGGCAAGAACGAAATACTTCAATGATCTCAACACACTCGAAGGCCGCCTCCTTCGATCAACGTAGCAATCTCGAACCTTAACAAAAGGAATGATATACAAATCATCTCAAGTCGAACGATGGCCTAACAATTCGGTCTACGGCCGAAAAGCTCAAAATAAACAATCTGCCTGGACTGCTTAGCGTGCGCTACGTACTCTACGTAACGTGCGCTAAGCCGGCCTGTTAGCGTACGCTATCGTATAAGCCTAGCGTGCGCTAGCCACGGACTGACAGTTTGAATCGGCTGATAACATAACGTACGTTACGTACGTATCGTGCGTTAACTTATCCCCGATAGCGCACGTTAACTAACGTATGTTAGCGTGCGCTAATCGTGCATGGCAGATTACTACTGACAGAAAACTGGGTTGAATGGTGATGAACTCATGAATTCTATGGTGATAAAACAAGCCATCCTCAAACATATCATGCTAATAAGGTTTGTGGAAGTTCTATGATTATGAGATACAAATATACGGATAATCATCTCAACATCATAATTCATCTTCGATCTTCAAGAAAATATTCTAAGTTCCGTTCGTCCTACGCATGATTCCAATGTGTAAAACGTAACAACTGGGTAGTATCCGTCTACTGATCACAAATCGGTTTGAAAATGCTTAGGAGTCCATATACTAAAAACGGTTCAAGGGTTCCTACGATATATAGTGCCGATACGTCAAAAGTATCCTTCTAACATGTGATGACCGATTATAAACGAAATAACTGGCTATCAAAACATGATCAACGTCCTTAAGAACATTACTAATATCGGTGAAGAATCACCTACCTCAAAGTAGTGAAGAACACGGAGGAAATCGAATCAATCCAACACCGAAGGCTTGAACACCAATCTCCTATGATATACGATCCTCAATCACGAGCTAGGATGTTGATATGAAGTGTTTAGGATGTAGGAAGTTATACTCTAAGTATAAGAATTCGGATATGGGAGAAGAAAGAACTGAAATTACGAAAAGGATGTTGTCCTATTTATAGGAAATGATTATTAGCGCGCGCTAGCCCCTGCTCGTAGCGTGCGCTAACGGCTACTGACTTTACTGTACTCGGCACTTAGCGCGCGCTATGCAACCAGATGGTCAATTTGCTCAAGTTGTGGACATAATGTGTAATACCTGCTATTTTCACAATGTAATATTAATATTAATATTATAATGCATTTCATTTCATTTTAATTTCATTTAGAGGAACATGAATATTTATTTCGATGTATCAAAAGTCCTAGCTTGAGTCATTTTGTCTGATATATTCAAGTAGTCATAGTTTATTTTTATAATAGTGTTATTAATTATTCAAGTATAATACTAACACTACTATTATTAATATTATCATTTTTATTATTAATAATATTATTAATACTATTTTATTATTATTAATATTATTATTATTATCGTTATCATTTTTCAGATTTTTATGATCGATATTACCAATTAATTATTATTTTACATTTTACTATTATTATTATATCATTTATATTTAATCATGTATTATAACTTAACCAACTATGATTAAACTAAATTAACCACAGTTAAGAACTCTTTTTTTCCCAGTCGATCGATCCCTCACAATTCTGTCACTTTACCAAACTCTTTATCTTTATCCAACACACAAATCCTAATCCAACTAAAATACTCCAAAATTTACATCTATAAAAATACTAATTCTGCAGTACATAAATTCTTCAATCCATCGATCATCATCTAGCAAAAAAAAGAGAGAAAATACAAGCCACAATTATTGCACAAATCCCTTCTACAAATTCTACGGCTAAACAAGAAGGAGATTCGGCATCCATCACCGAATCGAAGTTTCTGCCCGGCATTCATCTGCCGTCTCAAGAAATTCTCCCAGCCCATCCGTTCGCATCCTCTGCGTCACCTCAGACTCTTCTCTGACGAGGTAAAACTCAATACTCGATCTCTGATGTATTTTTCTTCGTGTATTTAATTCAATCTGAAAACCAAAATTTAGTTTAGCGAATTCAACACAGAAACCACAAATCACAACATCAATTTACAAAACCTCAGCAGCCCAACAGAGCTCAAATTCCAGTTATATTTCAACCAAATGAATAGATTGAAACCAAACACCAAACCCATACATGTACCCCGGCTGAAATCACAAACCGTATACACTTGACCAAAACTGAACCGATCCCCAAAGATCAATCCAGAGCCATTGTAACCTGACCGTCGGTGCTTGATCAATCCCGGGGCTACATGCCTTTCGGTCGAATCCAGAACCACTAGCCGATTGTTATTCTGTATGTTTTTATCTTAAAGTGCTAGAAATCAAAAATCAACTTCGAAAACCCTGAACCCATTTTTCCCAACCTGAAATCAACCTTTACCCGAACCGAATCCATCTCAAAAACGCCCAAATCAGATCCCAAATACCAGAGACCAACATTTTCGAAAGGGGATTTGAACCCAGTTCGAAAAACCGCTTTCACAAGAATCGGACTGACCATATAGAAAATCGAGAGCAGAATCGGAGCCCTACGCCAGAACCTGCTTCCATCGCCGGATCGCATCTGGGCCGTGAGCTGGCCTCGAGTCATCGCTGTCAACGCAACCTGCAGCCGCGGCTGGGTATTACAAGCTTAGGCGAGTAGGAGTGTGAGTGTGTCTTTTTTAGTCGACCCCAGTGTGTGTGAGTTGTAGGTCACAAGTCATCCAGGTACAAGTCTAGAGGGGGGGTGAATAGACTTGTAGGAACTCTTAAACTCTTTTTCACGAAGAGTGAGTTTCTTCAGCTGAAGGGTAAACAAATGACTTGGAGTCGTTTGTTCTTTAATATATGCGGAAGTCAGCTGATGACGAATAGAAAGCAACTAATGAAATACTTAACAATGAATGCAGCAGTTAAAGTATGATGCAATAAAACAGTAAATAACGCAGGCAATTATAGTGGTCTCAGAGGTGGGGTAATCCTCTACTAATCCACTTTTCTCCAAACCAGTTGGAGATGAATTCACTATAATTCTCAACCAGTGATAAATATTACAGTGATTCATACCACACTACAACAGCTTCCAACCAGTGGAAATCCGTGCCGTTGTACACACTTGACTGCCTTGCACCTCTTGATCCTCGATCCTTGGATGCCTTTACAGTCTCTTACTTCAACCAGTGAAGTACCCCGTACTCAGGATTATAGACAAGAGTTTTTGTCTTCTCCAACTAAGAGCTTCTTTAAGTATGAACTCTTAGAACCGCTCTTTTCACGATGCTATTGATTGCTTTAGATTGCTTGATTGCTTTATTGCTTTGATCGCTTGAAAGTATGTTCGCACCGGTAGTTGCTCAGCTTCAAATCTTCGGATATATATAGGTCACGATTTCTGAGCTTTTTCCTTGTAGCCGTTGCAAATCATTTGAACAAATCCGTCCGTTGGAGAGAGACTTCTTTGTTTAATCTTTCTGAACGTTGCAAGGCTGGATTCCCATTATTTTATTTTATCTTCCGACCGTTGTGAAGACTTCTGCATGTGAGCGCCGAATCTTTTGAATATAAAATGATTAAAGTCTTCAAGGTGGGTCTGGATGATTTAATTAAATCATATCTCTTGCGGGAATCACTCCAATTTGTCTTTTCACGTTGCATGTGACTTTCCGTAATACTTGACTTTTCAACTCATGCTGACGTGGACTTGGAGTACTTGGCTGACTTCGAGTAGGCTGATGAGCAGCTAACATCTCTGCAGTCTGGACCTCTCTGCTGTTCACTGTTTGTGACTTATCTGATCAGGTGACTTCCTTGAGGTACCTTGGCTGCAGTCTGGTCAAACTTCTCTGATAAATTTTGTTGACCAGAGCTACTCTGGCTGGGCTCGGCTGATCCTCTCTGATGGACTTAGCTGTACTTGGTACTTAACCGATTTTCAGCCTAACTAATTTTTGGCCTACAGAAGATACTCATTTGGTTCTTCTTTACATTTTGCCAAGTTTTATACTTAACATATTTTGGCCTATGGAAGATACTCATTTGGTTCTTCCTTACATTTTTGCCAAGTAATAAACATTTGATTTTATATTAATGACATCATCAAAATCTAACAAGTATTCCTAACAAATTCCCCCTATTGTGATGATGGTAAAACTTTAAGCAAGTAATCAAATGATCAAGTCTGCACAAAAGTGCAAGACACAAACTGAAATCAGTCTAATATTGAGACAACTGGAAATTGTCATTCAACAGACTGTTATAAAATTTTCTGACTTGTTTATGATTTGAAATTTACAAGAAAGTTTTTACAGGTACAGAAATAATAATAAAAAAAATTACAAGTACAAAGAAATAAAGTCATCTGCCTCTTTCTCTGCCTCTGCGAATAGGCTGTTTGGCAGGCCTGAATGGTTTAGCTCCAATTGGTCTTATCTTGACTGGAGCAAGACCATATTTCCTCTTCACAACAAGAGCTGCAAAGTCTTGTTCTTGCTGGGATGCAAATCTATTCTCAAGACATAACTGCTTGATTTCTCTTTGAAGCTCTAGCTCATTTAGCTCATTGTCCAAACGGGTCGGCGCTTCCTATGCTCTTAATGAGGGAATCATAGGATAAGCATTTTGATCCTTAGCATGCTTCTTTAGAATAGTCCAGAGTTTTGGGTAAGCTTCTTCCATGAAATTGATGAAGATCTGCTGTGGGGAGAGATTATCATCCTGGAGTATTTCCGAGACGTAATAATCTCTGATGAATTTCTTCTTTGCAGTTCCCCACATGGGCAGAGCTTCATATGGTATAAAATCCTCAACATACCACATCTCCTTTCCTTCCCATTCTAGAGTAGGCCCAAAACCTCCTCTAGTCCTTCTTTTCTTGCCTTCAGGCTGGTCAGCCTGTTCATCTGGATCCGCAGCTCCCTTCCTTTTCAGACTTGAGGGTCCTTCAATTTGAAGGACATCTTGCTTCTTCTTTGTTCTTATCTCCGCCCTTATCTCTCCTTGATTACTTCCTTCCCCCTCAACTCTCTCTTCCCCCTTTTTGCCAGCATCAACAAGGGTAGTTAATTGCTGCTCCATTCTGCTCATCCAATCAGACATGCCAAATGGCATTCTGTTGTTGGTAGGGGGAGGGGGCTGAGGAATCTCTCTCTGCAGTAGAGTGTCGATCTTGGCATTGATTTATTGAATGTCAGGAGTGACGTGAGACGTCAGCAGCTCTCCAATTGTATCTTTGACTATTTGCCTGATCAGCTCAGTCATGGCAGGAGATATCTGAGCTGATGGAGAGTGCTCTCCTGAGCCTTCTGCAAAAGAACCACTAGACTGCAAGCTTCTGTCTGCAGCTGGTAGGTCAGAGGGAGTCTTCTCTGGGGTCCCTGACCTGGAGTCTTCAGCTAGCTCCGCGTCTAGGCTGGTGTACTGGGCAGGTACCACGGTCCTATCTGCAGCTTCTTGAATTGGCTCTGGCTCCGGCTCTGGTTCCTTTTCTTCTTCTCTCTCTTCTTCTTTCTCCTGATCCTCCTCCTTCTCTTCTTCTGCCTTTTCTTCAAAATTTTCTTTTTCTTCTCCTCATCCTTTTCTTTTTCATTTTCTTTTTCAGCTCCTGCATCTCCTCCATCATCATCATCATCACCATTATCATCATCATTGTTGTCATCATCCTTCTCCTCTTTTTCTCCTTCATCAGCATCGTCCTTTTCATCATCATCCTCCTTTTCTCCTTCATCATCATCACCCTTTTCATCATCATCCTCCTTTTCTCCTTCATCTTTTTCTTGTTCTACCTCTTCTCCTTCTTCTTCTTTTTCTTCTTCATCAGCCAACTCTTCTGTTTTCTCAATTTCTCCTGACTGTTTTTCAACTAGAGTATTTTCTTCTGTTCTTATCGCTTCTTCTTCTTCTTCTTCTTCATCAACCGAATCAAAAACTTCTTTATTTCCTTCTCCATCTACTTCCTCAATTCTAATTTCTTTTTCAACTTCCTCCTCCTCCTCTTCTCCAAAAGAACCATCAAAAATGCTAAGCATTATGGAATGGATAAATTGGTCCATGTTTGTTTTAAAATGGGACATGAACCAATTATCCTGGAGGATTAATATTAAGTCTGATTCTTTGCAAAAGTGAATCAGAACCTCCTCTGTGGCTTGGGGATATTCCCAACCACTAGTTCCAATGTAAGTTTGAAGGTTTGTAAATGTCAGAGTTTTGAAAAACTTCCACTCTTCAAAAATATTTACAAAAGAGTGTTTTAATGATTGTGGCTTAACAAGTCGGAGTTGCTCAATTGAAAGGTTGAAAGTATTGTTTTCTAGCAGTTAAAGGTATAATTAGCTTCAGAATTGAAATTATGAGACCTGCTTCTTCTTCTTCGGAAATGTAGGTGGGGGTGAGTACAGGTACAATCCGAGTCTCGAGGGTGCCTGGTGCATGCAGGTCTTCCAGATGAATTGGTGATCTGGCTGAGGGATTGGCAAGATGTTCAGACTGCTCTTCCTCACTAAATTGCAGTTTCCTTGGCCTCTTGGGAGAGGGTTCTGGTGACGACTGCAAGATAGAAGGTCCTTCAGGGGCTGGTCCCCTTCTTTTAAATCTGACTGCAATGGGAGTGTCGTCGGACTCGGTGTCTGACTCGACTGCAGTTGGTAAGTCGGCTGCAGGTCGGTCCGACTCTCCTGATGAATAATATCTCGGATATGTCCTTGTGTCCGACAGCTCCTTCAGCATCTGAGCTGCTCTCCCAGTGCCTCTTAATTTCCTCACCTTCTCGTGGTCCATATGACCAAGCCTTTTATTGGGGTGGAAGGGGTCAGTGCTTCCCTTTGCCACACCAGTCTTTTCCAAAAACCAACTTAGCTGCGTTCCAAACGCCAGCTTTGTTTTGAACCTCTTCTCATCAACAAGCCATTCGGCTTTGTTGACCTCTCGCACGAGTTGCCTGAAGATGTAGTCTGCCCAGTCAACTTCTTCTTCTTGAATCAGTGCTCCCAGCACCATAAACTTTGACGACGACAGTTGATCATAACTGCCGGCCATCCCCATTATTATTTTGTTGGTAATGTCCAACGCAAAATGGTAAATCCTTTTGAGTTCACTCCTCTTGGCAGTGAATTTCAGTTTTTCCGGGATATTTTCCACCTTAATCTTTTTCCAGGTTTCGGCAGTGGATTGCTTGAGAGCTTCGACCGCTAAACCACGGTGCTTCATTCCGAAGACAGTACGGATCGTCTCTCGAGATATGCTGACTGGTATTCCGCCAACTGTGCTATGAATTCCGTCTTGAATCAAATAAGCTTCGCGATAGAATGAGATAACATCCTCTTTGTACAGGAGTTGAGGATTGATGTCTAGAAATGGGTAGATCCCATTAAGCTTCATTGCGCGAATCAGATTAAGCATGTCGTAGTCCTCCAGATTGGCTTCCAATAAGCCTTCAAAGTCGACGACCAGCGAGAAAATGATCTGGTCTTTCACTGCCTTCAAATTAACTCCTTCGAAGTAAGATGCCATTTCTGCAAATAAAAGATTTTAGTGTATTTGGTGTTCAAGAAATTTTTGCTCTGAAAAATCTAGGGTTTCTGTAAGCGTAAAGAGTAAAGTGAAAGGTCTTCTTTCCTTATAAAGAAGATGAAAAGACGTTTGTATTAATTTATTATATATTTGAAACGGTGGTACGCCTTTTGATATTCTTTTGAATTTCAAATTTGAATCGGTGGCCCATTTAAAAATTTGACGGTTGATTCTGATTGGCCACCGTGGAGGTCGATTTAATAGGCGATTGATGCGTGTATTAAAATTGCCACTTGGCTTAGGAAAATATATATTTAACTGCCAGTTGTTAACCAAAATTAATATAATAATATTATAAATATGGCAGATAATAATTAAATATTCTAAGGTCAGTTTAGAAAACTTAGCTGGTCTGATTTGTTGACTGTTGACCGCTCTGTATCAGGTGAGTTGACTTCTCGCCTGGTATTCTGATCAGCTAGGTTGCTTTGTCCGTCCTTCGTCCACTTGCCTGCATCAGCTAGGATCTGATTCTCCAGCTGGGTCCGTCCTTCCTCTGAAATGCTTCAGCTTGCTTCAGTACTAGATTCCCAATCTAGTAATCCAAGATATCTGCTCAGCTCCAGAAATCTTTCTTCTGGCAAGGGTTTGGTGAAGATGTCACTATCCGGTAGTCTGTGCTGACTCTTTCAACTCTAACCTTTTGTTAAGCACATGGTCTCTAATGAAATGGTGCTTAACATCAATGTGCTTCGTCCTTGAATGCAAAACCGGGTTGTTGGTTATTGCAATAGCACTATTGTTGTCACACCAGATAGGAACTTCATTTGCAATGATATTATAATCCCTTAACTGTTGTCTGGTCCATAGAATCATGCACAATGACTACTGCAAACTAGGTATTCGACTCAGAGTGGAGATAGAGTTAGAAACCTGCTTCTTGCTAAACCAGGATATCAGTCTGGTTCCTAGGAATTGACACGTTCCACTAGTGCTCTTCCTGTTGAATTTGCATCCTGCGAAATCCGCATCTGAGTATCCTGACAGCTCGAAGTTATCATCCTTGGGATACCATAGTCCAACATTAATTGTAGACTTAAGGTATTTTATTATTCTCTTGGATGCGTCTAGGTGTGATTGCTTCGGCTTGGACTGGAATCTTGCACAAACTCCAACAGCATAGGATATGTCTGGCCTGCTGGTAGTGAGGTACAGAAGAGATCCAATGAGTCCTGTGTAGTGGGTTGAGTCCACTGATATGCCTGCCTCGTCTGCATCCAGGTGAGTACTTGTGCTCATAGGAATTCTTGCGGGTTTGGCTGATTCCATTCCATATATCTTGATAAGGTCTCTGGTATACTTTGCCTGGTTGATGAAAATTCCTTTTTCCATCTGCTTAACTTGTAGTCCGAGAAAGAAGTTAAGCTTTCCCATCATACTCATCTCAAATTCTCCTTGCATGAGGTTGGAGAATTTCTCGCATAACTCTGGATTGGTTGATCCGAATATAATGTCATCCACATATATTTGAACTATTAATATGTGGCCTTCGTGCTCCACTCTGAATAGGGTCTTGTCCACCTTCCCTTTGCAAAAACCATTTTTCTCAAGAAACACAGACAGTGTTTCATACCACGCTCTTGGTGCTTGCTTGAGTCCATACAGAGCCTTCAACAGCTTATAGACTTTGTCTCCTTTGACAAAACCTGGGGGTTGCTCTACATAGACTTCTTCTTCTAGAATTCCATTCAGAAAAGCACTCTTTACATCCATCTGATAGACTTCAAAATCTTTGAATGCAGCATATGCGAGGAATAGTCTGATGGCCTCTAATCTTGCAACAGGTGTATAGGTTTCATCAAAATATATTCCCTCACACTGTGCATAACCTTTTGCTACAAGTCTGGCCTTATTCCTAACAACAGCTCCGTCTTCATCACTCTTATTTTTGTACACCCATTTGGTGCCAATAACTTTCTTGTGATCAGGTCTGTCTGTTAGTTCCCAAACTTTGTTTCTTTCCATCTGCTCCAATTCCTCTTGCATGGCATTAATCCATGAATAATCTTTAAAGGCTTGTTCTGTGGTTTTAGGTTCAATTTGCGACATAAAACATGAGAACATCGCCATTCCTGCTGGTAGGGTTGACTGTCTCGTCTTAACTCCATCAGTCAACTTTCCAATTATTTGCTGAATTGGGTGATCCTTGAGCCATTTGGGGATATCGTCCTCTTCTGGGTTTGTTCCCCCTGTTGGATTGCCTTGGAGGATTTCTGCATCAGCTGGGTTCTGGTCTGCAACTGGATCAGCTACCGTCTTGTCATCTGCAGGTTGGTTCTGATCTGCAGATGAGTCTTTGTCAGCTACGGCTGGGTCTTCTTCAGCGGCAACTGGATCAGATAGGTTTGGTGATCCTGTCTGATCTGCAGTTGGGTCTTCAGCAGCTGCAGTTGGGTCATCAGGCTGGTCTGCAGGTGAGTCCACCATTCCAGTGTCATGAACAATGACTTCTTCAAGGGTTGCTGACTTGAGCTTGTTCTCAATTAGCTCAACTTGTTTCCTGTACTCAACGGTAGATTCATCAAAAACAACATGGGGTGTTTCCTCCACAACTAAGGTTCTTTTATTAAAAACTCTATATGCCTTGCTTCTTTGTGAATATCCCATAAAGAGACCGTCATCGCTTTAGCATCAAAGGCATTTAGGCGTGTTTACCGTTGTTGTGGATGAAACACTTACAACCAAAAACATGAAAGTAAGCAACGGAGGAGTTCTATTATTCCAAACCTCATAGGAGTTTTGCCATGTCTCCCTACTATCATACTCTGATGCAGGTGTGACAGTGTGTTGGCGGCTTCAGCCCAAAACCTTTTGGGTAGGTCCGCCGCAATCATGGACCTTCTTTGCTTCCTTCGTGGTTCTTCCTTCTTTCAAAGAACACCATTCTGTGGGCGTCCTGGCTGCAGAGAGCTCATGCTGGATCCCATTCTGATCGCTGTAATCAGTTATCGCCTTGTTGAGAAACTCTCCTCCTCTATCTGATCTGATCTTGATTATGGAAAGGGATTTCTCATTCTGGATCCTTCTCAGCAGCTCAGGTAACTTGGTCAAGGTTTTACTTTTCTTATATAGGAAGATAATCCAAGTGTACCTTGAATAATCATCTACTATTACAAGTGCATGCTTCCGGCCGCTCAGAGTCCTTGGCTTGATAGGACCAAATAGATCCATGTGGAGTAGATCTAAGATCCTTGTTGTGAGCGTTGTAGGATGAACTGGCTTGAACGATGCCTTGGTCTGCTTTCCTTTCTGACATGCATCACAAAGTGCTTCCTTCTTGAATGCTTCATTTGGAAGTCCTCTAACCAGCTTCTGAGAACTAATCTTGTTGATGGCCTTGAAGTTCAGGTGACATAGTCTTTTGTGCCACAGCCATCCGTTCTCAGCTATTGTCTTGGATAGAAAACAGGAGTTAGGTGTTCCTGTGTTCCAATCAATCATGTAGACATCTCTCCTTCTGAAACCTTGTAGCTTTATTTCTCCAGATAAGATATCTATCACCATGCTTTTCAAAATGGTGAAGACTACTAGATTCTTCTCGTCACAGAACTGGCTTATGCTCAGGAGGTTGTACTTGAGCCCTTTGACATAATAAACTTTGGATATCACAATATTTCCTCGGTGCAGCTCTCCAAAGCCTTTTGTCTGTCCTCTAGAGCTATCTCCAAAGGTTACATCGGGACCTCTTTCTTTGATGTATTTGGACATCATCTTCTTGTTCCCGGTCATATGCCTCGAGCATCCAGAATCTACAAACCATTCTTCACCTCCAAAATTTGAGCTTGTGGAGATGTGGTTGTAGTCCTTCCACCTTTTCTGCAATCAGACAAGCAGAGATTTAGGTACCCAAATCTGTGTGGGTCCTTTGGGGTTAGCTGGTTTCCTGGAGAATTGATTTCTCCTTGGATTGTAAAAGTTGTTATTATTATTATAACCCTCATAAGGTGTGTAAGTTCGAGGTCTAAATCTCCTGTTGGGATTGTATACCGGATATTCCTCAAAATGTTGATAGTGTGGGCCATTTCTAAATCTAGGCTGAGACCATTTATTAAATATTTGTGGTCTCCACACTTGTTCATTTTGGTAATTAGGATAACCTTGAGGTTTCCATCTGCCCCTCCCATTATGAAATCTGTTTTTAGGGAGTTGTTGGTAATAGTGGGCATGTTGTCTGGGCTGCTGCTTCTGCCTGGGCCATTGCCGAGTCGCCTGTCTAGGTGGCTACCTTGTGTAACCTGACTGCAGCCATTTGACTTGGCTGTTGCCTGTTTTTAAATATCGGTTTATGTATAGGCTCAGCAGTCGAGACAATTGTTTTTCCCTTGATAAACTTGGTTTCAGAACTAGAGGGAGTGTGAGAATCATATCCAAGGCCTGATTTGGTATATAGTGACCTTTTATAAGTACACAATTCTCCCAGAGTTGAAGACGCCTTCAGGGAGGTTATTTCCTGCGCCTGAGTCTTATTTATCTGAGCCAGCTTAGTAAATCGTTTGGACGACGAAACCGAAATACAGAACAAGTTCAGAAAGTAACAACGAACACGAGAGAGTCGATAGAATGGAGAAAGAGAAAATACCGAGGTCAAAATAGTATGGGTATTACCTCCGACCTCGCCCACGAAATTCACAAAAACGGGAGCAAGGTAACAAGACATTAAACAAACGACACATAACGCTCACACCGCCAATTCGGTCATACTCGGGAGCAATTATCAAAATGACAACGCGAACATCATACATACATACCCAGCCCTCAAACGGGATTGCATAGGTTTTAAAAACGAAAACCTCATTTTGAAAATAATTTAGAAAAACACCGGTTGATCTTGAGTATCACCTTTCAAAAAAAATACAAACGTGAAACATCGTTATCGAGACTTTGAAAATCATCTTGCGTTTGAACAAAAATGAGGACACCTTTCTTTTAGTGAAAAACTTTCAAAAATATTCGACCCTCAGGTCAAAGCAAAGCATTTCCAAAATTACTGGAAAGAAAAAAAATATATTTTGGTCCTCAAGGTAGAATAATTTTGAAACAGATAATTGCGCTAGTAGGCGCCTTGAAAATACAATCCATTTAAAAGTACGTCTCGAATTTTATTTTCTAAGATACGCAAGGTTTTCAAAGATAATTCAATGGGCTAGAATGCCCAAAAATTTCAGGTAATTACATGGAACATTATAGCACCGTGGGTCCCGCGCCGGAACCCACCGGGATAAAACCATTTACAAAAACGCCAAAAAGGATGATGACGGTAATATTTCAAAAACTTACAAAAGCTATTTACAAAATACTAAATACCGTCATAAGAATTTTGCCAAAATGATCAAGGCCATAATGACAAAAACTCTGTTAATGTAATATTTTTTCGAAATAAAACTCAGTCTGTAAAATACCGAAAGTCATTACAAAAGAACTCACGCGGCGGATAAAAGAAATACGATTCAACATGCAATCCAAAGAACACTACTCCTCATATGAATGAAATATGAGAGTCAAATAACCACATATCACGAAATTAAAATCCATAAGAGGATTCCGTCACTTAACAAATAATCATAAAAATAGCTCGTGTCACACGAGGCAGAACACAAAGAAGGGAGACTTACATTCACAGGTCGCATGAAGATGATGATCGCCCACGATACTAATCATGACCAACAAACTCAAACGACGCGTCGCGACACGACTCAGTCAGACAAAATCCGACGAGACAAAACTCAACAGACACCACTGACCCGATAACCTAAGTTTTCACAACCTAAGGTCTGATACCATTTATGTAACACCCCCAATCCGCTCAGGGATATTACACGCCGTAGACCCTCTCATCGAGGATCTACCAGGCTGATAACTAAAATCAAACATCTAAACATCGCCTTTAAGGCTAAAAAGACTCAGTAGACCGACTTGGTCTTTCAATAATAACATACAACTCAATTCCAAACACATACCCACGCAGGGGTCAAAATACAATAAACTCCCGTACAACGGGGAAAAGATACTGCAGCGGAAAAGAAAATACAACTAGACCAATATGACATCAACGGATCCTCGTGTGATTAGTATCGTTCATCTTTCATCATCCTTCGTGCCGACCCTGTGCTATGCTCCAAAACCTGAATGCAAAAATAGACATCCACCCCCCGAATACTCGGGGGTTAGCAAAACTCCACTGTTTTGCTAGTGCAAGTACAAGTGCAAAAATACGAGCCATACAATTCACATTCCACGAATAACAATAACCAGGAATCCTCAAAAATCCAAAGTAACGAAAAGTACTTCCCGAGGCAAGAGTTTGAGTAAAACATTTCAAAAACCGAAAGATCACAAATCAAGGGAAAATAATTTATGAAACAGCTTAAATTGCCATCGAGAGTTTTAATAGGAAACAATTTAGGATTATCAAATCCTTCTATTTCAAAAATCAACAGGGTCATAGCCCAAAGGTTTTCGCAAATAAAACCAACCATAATACACAAGGTTAAAAACTCACGTCATGCGTCCTCGACGGACATAAAATACACACGCACCCGTGACGTTTCACTCGTGAATCCAGGTCGAAGCCAATGGAATTCCCTCCGTGGCCCCGTCGAACCCTCCCGAGGTGAGCAAACACATTCACAAAACATACACATCAACCTGTGAAGTTTTTACTCGTGAACCCAGAGTGAAGTCATAGATTCCCCCGAGGCCCCGTCGGACCCTCCCGGAGTGAGTAAAATACATTCACTAAACATACACATCAACCTGTGAAGTTTTTACTCGCGAACCCAGAGTGAAGTCATAGATTCCCCCGAGGCCCCGTCGGACCCTTCCGGAGTGAGTAAAATACATTCACCACTCGTGAATTCCGGACTCACCCATTGGAATTCCCGTCGTGGCCCCATCGAACCAACCCACGGTGAGCGAAGTAATCATGCACAAATAACATATCACATCAAGGATATCCAAACCATTCACCCAGAAGCATCAAACACTTAGCAAAACACCACGTCAAACCACAATGCACCGAAATGAAACAATATACATCCACACGCAACACCAAGTGCATCATCAACACCAAACATATCCACATGAGTCACATACTCGTTCATGAAACACACCAATCATAAAACACACGCGGTTTTGAAAGAGGGTCTTTAACAAGGCTAACCAAATCTTTTGAAAACTCCATTCAAACAAACAAACAAACACACCAAGACGATCACCAATCATCATATCCACAAAACAAGAATAGTATGGACAAGGTACTTGCCTCGAATAAGAACAACGCGGAGAATCGACCGAAGTAGGTTGGCCCGAACCCACTACGAACCCGCCGACTCCACCGAACGCCAACTCACGTTCATAAACTACGAAGGACAATAACAACGATGAAATGAATTCCATAACACGACTCAAATCCGTTGAATTCAAAGAACGAATGACGAAAGTTCAAGTGTTTTCCCAAAACGGCCAAGAACACGATTCGTCCCGATAAAACACGAAAACGGAATTCCAAGTCGAAATTGTAACACCCCGAGATATTCGGAATAATTACAGCGCCGTAAACCCTTTAAGTAAGGATTTACAAGGCTGATTTAAAAGAAATGTAAATATAAGATATCAATGCTGCGGAAATTCAAGTTTACAAAACCGTACAACTGGTTCAACGAGTAATTAATACAACCATATCGAAATGATATTAATACGACACGTGTACTCGAGTACTGAAATCAAAACAAGAAAACGAATCACCAACAACAACAAACATCACTGAACCCCTTTGTCGTCACGCTTGCATCGCGGGTCGCTTCGCTCTCGGCTACCTGAACATCAAAACAAATGTCCACCCCCGAAGGGGTTAGCAAAACGATGCTAGTACAAGTACCATATTAAACAATTTGAATATGCATCAATAATATATAACAAGATACACCACACGGACTTCCGCTACCGGAATCCGACAATGCGAATCCACAAGATTCCATTAATACAGCAAGGGTATTCCAATGATCCAGCGCCCTCAGCATAGATCCCAAGATGATCCCGTCGGACCAACACGAGGTGGAAATAACCCGTCCAATGATCCAGCGCCCTCAGCCTAGATCCCAAGATGATCCCGTCGGACCAACACGAGGTGGACATCCGATCCAGCGCCCTCAGCATAGATCGTACAACGTACACAAACACAACTCATGCATACACATATGCCAAATCATTATGTTCATCAACATGAACATACAAACACTAGATAACGAATATCATGACAATTCAACGTAATAAATCTCATGTTCAACAACATGAAAAATCACACGCATGCTCAAAATACCAATATTAATATATTACGATACTTGCCTCGAAGATGGCAAGAACGAAATACTTCAATGATCTCAACACACTCGAAGGCCGCCTCCTTCGATCAACGTAGCAATCTCGAACCTTAACAAAAGGAATGATATACAAATCATCTCAAGTCGAACGATGGCCTAACAATTCGGTCTACGGCCGAAAATCTCAAAATAAACAATCTGCCTGGACTGCTTAGCGTGCGCTACGTACTCTACGTAACATGCGCTAAGCCGGCCTGTTAGCGTACGCTATCGTATAAGCCTAGCGTGCGCTAGCCACGGACTGACAGTTTGAATCGGCTGATAACATAACGTACGTTACGTACGTATCGTGCGTTAACTTATCCCCGATAGCGCACGTTAACTAATGTATGTTAGCGTGCGCTAATCGTGCATGGCAGATTACTACTGACAGAAAACTGGGTTGAATGGTGATGAACTCATGAATTCTATGGTGATAAAACAAGCCATCCTCAAGCATATCATGCTAATAAGGTTTGTGGAAGTTCTATGATTATGAGATACAAATATACGGATAATCATCTCAACATCATAATTCATCTTCGATCTTCAAGAAAATATTCTAAGTTCCGTTCGTCCTACGCATGATTCCAATGTGTAAAACGTAACAACTGGGTAGTATCCGTCACCGATCACAAATCGGTTTGAAAATGCTTAGGAGTCCATATACTAAAAACGGTTCAAGGGTTCCTACGATATATAGTGCCGATACGTCAAAAGTATCCTTCTAACATGTGATGACCGATTATAAACGAAATAACTGGCTATCAAAACATGATCAACGTCCTTAAGAACATTACTAATATCGGTGAAGAATCACCTACCTCAAAGTAGTGAAGAACACGGAGGAAATCGAAGCAATCCAACACCGAAGGCTTGAACACCAATCTCCTATGATATACGATCCTCAATCACGAGCTAGGATGTTGATATGAAGTGTTTAGGATGTAGGAAGTTATACTCTAAGTATAAGAATTCGGATATGGGAGAAGAAAGAACTGAAATTACGAAAAGGATGTTGTCCTATTTATAGGAAATGATTATTAGCGCGCGCTAGCCCCTGCTCGTAGCGTGCGCTAACGGGTACTGACTTTACTGTACTCGGCACTTAGCGCGCGCTATGCACATGCCTGTAGCGTGCACTAAGGCGTTGACTCGGCTTTTCTCGAAAGCCGTCCAGGTTCATCCCGACACAATCCGACAGGGGTCCCCGGCCAGATCTCACCTACCGCATGTCTCAATCAAATTGACCACGCATAGCGTGCGCTAATGTTCCTTTGTAGCGTGCGCTATGAATCCATGTTAGCATACGCTACACCTATCCGATAGCGTGCGCTACATGCGCAGAATTACAATTTTTAAATGAAATCATACGCTCGACCACATCGGATTATGAAATACGGAGAATAATACTCAGATCAAGTACAACGATTACAATATCACAAGTTCCAAATACATATCAGAAACTCGGGTATTACATCCTTCCTCCCTAAAAAGAAGTTTCGTCCTGAAACTTAAGGTGAAAACAACTCTGGATATCTAGCCTTCATACTGTCCTCCATTTCCCAAGTGGCCTCTTCGACTCCGTGTCGTGACCATTGTACTTTAACCAAGTGTATTGGTTTATTCCTCAATTGTTTGATCTGACTCTCAAGTATCTTGATTGGTCTCTCTTCGAAGGTGCCATCATTAGCTATCTCGATCTCGTCGAAATCAATGACGTGACTGGGGTCCGGTACATATTTCCGTAGTTGGGATACGTGAAACACATTGTGAACGTGACTCAGCGATGGCGGTAAGGCCAACCTGTATGCTAAATCTCCAACCCTCTCGAGGATCTCAAATGGTCCGATATATCTAGGACTAAGCTTGCCTCTCCTCCCAAAATGGAAAATCCCTCGTGTAGGAGACACCTTCAATAGCACATGGTCCCCAGCGTCGAACACTAGAAGACGACGACGTACGTCTGCGTAAGACTTTTGTCGACTCTGGGCAGTCAACAGTCTTTCTCGAATCAAAGCTATCTTCTCTTGAGTCTGAATTATCAATTCCGGTTCCGTCTCGATCAAATCCGAAGAATCATCCCAACACAGGGGTGATCGGCATCTTCTCCCGTACAAAGCTTCAAATGGTGCCATCTTAATAGAAGCATGCCAACTATTATTATAGGTGAACTCGATCAAGGGCAAGTGAACTTCCCAATCAGTTGACCAATCTAGTGCACAAGCTCTAAGCATGTCTTCTACCGTTTGTATAGTCCTTTCGGACTGACCGTCCGTTTGGGGATGATAAGCCGTGCTAAAGTTGAGCTCAGTCCCCAAAGCCCCGTGGAATCGCTTTCCGTAGTGCGACACGAAGCGACCATCTCAATCCGAAATAATGGTCTTCGGCGTCCCATGCAATCTGACTATCTCCGCAATAAATACTCGCGCCAATCTCTCGGGTCCCCATGTATCTTTAATTTCCAGGAAATGAGCCGACTTGGTTAGTCGATCAACTACAACCCAAATCATGTTCATTCCCGTTCTAGTCCTTGGCATACTGGTGATGAAATCCATCGAGATGTCCTCCCACTTCCATTCAGGGATCGGAAGCGGCTTTAACATTCCGGCAGGTCGCTGATGTTCAATCTTAACCTGCTGACAATTCAAACACTTCGAAACGTACTCTGCTACGTCCCTCTTCATATTCCCCCACCAGAAGTTTTGTTTTAAATCCTTATACATCTTACTGCTGCCCGGGTGAATAGAATAGGGCGCGCTGTGAGATTCGTTCAGAATAGTCCGTCTCAAATCATCATCATCGGGAACGTAAAGTCGAATCTGAAATCTCAGAACTCCATCATCTTGTATCACGAATCCTGGGGCTTTTCCTTTCTTTACTTCGTCACATAACCGAAGGATCAGAGAATCGTCCAACTGCTTAGACTTGATCTCCTCGACTAGTGATGAAGTCAGTTCCATCACATATAGTTGCCCTTGAATTCCTGGTGCCCATACTTCAATCCCCTCGCGGATCAGTTCTCGTTGAATACTGGTTTGGGATATAAGTGATTCCAACACTCGAAGAGAAACAGGTTTTCGGCTCAAGGCATCGGCTACTACGTTTGCTTTCCCCGGATGATAGAGAATCTCCAAGTCGTAATCCTTGATCAATTCCAGCCACCTTCTCTGCCTCATGTTTAATTCTTTCTGACTGAAAATGTACTTAAGGCTCTTATGATCGGTAAAGATCTGACAATGAGTGCCGTACAAATAAAATCTCCAAATTTTCAAGGCAAAGACTACAGCTGCTAACTCCAGATCATGAGTCGGGTAATTTACTTCGTACGGTTTCAACTGCCGAGACGCATAGGCAATTACCTTATCCTTTTGCATCAACACACATCCTTAACTCCGATTTGAAGCGTCGCCAGAAACCATGAATCCACTGGGCCCATCCGCAATGCTAAAATAGGTGCTGTCGTCAGTCTCTTCTTAAGTTCATTAAAACCAGCCTGACATTTCTCATCCCACTTAAATTTTCGAGTTTTCTGTAACAGTTGAGTGAGCGGACGAGAGATCTTGGAAAATCCCTCTACAAAGCGGCGATAATATCCAGCAAGTCCTAGGAAACTCCGGACTTCTTTCACATTATTAGGAGCTTCCCATTCCAAGATTGCTTTGACTTTCTTCGGGTCCACCTGAACTCCATCAGCTGATATCACATGCCCGAGGAAAGTTACCTCCCTGAGCCAGAACTCGCATTTTGAAAGTTTTGCATACAGCTGTTCCTTCCTCAAGGTGCTCAAAACCACACGCAAATGTTCGGCATGCTCCTCTGCGTCCTTCGAATATATCAAGATGTCATCAATGAAGACGACCACAAATTTATCCAAGTATTCCAAGAATACCCGATTCATCAATTGCATGAATACCGCAGGAGCATTGGTAAGCCCAAATGGCATTACTACGAATTCATAATGCCCGTACCGGGATCTGAAAGCAGATTTTGGTATATCCGATTCCTTAATTCTCAACTGGTGGTATCTTGATCGCAAGTCAATCTTCGAGAATACCCTTGCCCCTTGCAGTTGATCAAACAAGTCGTCGATTCGAGGTATAGGGTACTTATTCTTGATCGTCATCTTGTTGAGCTCCCTGTAATCAATACACAGTCGGAGGGATCCATCTTTCTTCCGGACAAAGAGGACGGGCGCTCCCCAAGGAGAAACGCTAGGTTGAATATAGCCCTTCTGCAACAATTCCTCCAGTTGCTTCTTGAGTTCATACATCTCGGTTGGCGCCATGCGATATGGTGCTCTGGAAATAGGAGCTGCTCCAGGCTCTAATTCGATAGTGAATTCCACTTCTCTCTGCGGAGGTAACCCAGGTAGTTCGTCAGGAAATACATCTGAGAACTCATTCACAACTGAAATAGACGAGAGCTCTACTTCTTCCTCTTTCCTCATGGCATAGCACCAAAGTCCGTGACATCCCCGTTGATAATTTCACGGCTTTCATTGCTTTGATCAATTTTCCCGAGCTTCCCGGTCTCCATCCTCGGAATAAGTGTTCAGATCCGTCATCAGCAATGATAGAAATGACTCTCTCTCGGTAATTCAGAATAGCTCCATAACGGTTGAGCCAATCGTCTCCGAGAATTAAATGGTCACCGTAGATATCAACTACAATAATATCCGATAGCCAATCTCTCCCACCTATAGATACTGGAAAATCTCTAACCTCTAGGGTTCCCACAATTCTCTCTCCACTCGGCAAACCCACAACATATGGTTCACAATCAGATAAGCACGAGATTTTCAAACGATTTACACAGTTAAATGATACAAAAGAATGTGTAGCTCCGGAATCGAATAAAACACTAACTGGTTGCAAAAGGATCTGAATTGTACCTGATGCAACAAGGTTGTTCGATCGTCGATTTCCTCATTTCAAATGCAGCGCGGAGGAACGGACCCAGCACTGGATGTCTCTCTCTTCCCAACGTTCTGCTGCTGAAATCCACTCTGCTGCGTCTGGTTCACACTCGTCTCCTTCGGAACTGGAGCTGGAGTGCGAGTACCAAAAGATCTAGTAGCAACTCCATAGAAGGCCGCACGGTGCCCTTCTTGTCCACAATCGTAACAAGTCACAGAAGATGCGGGGCAATCACGTCGAATATGCCCTGCTCGACCACAATTGTAGCATTTCTTTGATGCGTCCGAAACCGCTGATGTAGTTCGGAACTTCTTCCCACCTCTAGAAGGATGTGGAGGTTTCCTAGCCGAATAAAAGGAAGACTGGCCCTTGCGGGGCCCACCGCTCTTGTTTTCTGAAAAGTTGCCGGTCACCTTCTGCTTCTTTGCTTCTACTGATTTCTCCACCGCCGCCTCTTTCATGTCGTAGGCCAGTGCTTTGTCTTGATATTGTCGCAACATAGTACACTCGAATCCGGACATGTACTGTTGAATCTCCGGCTTCATCCGCATATCGAAATGAAAAATCTTTTCCGCCTCCGTTCTGACCAAGTGTCGCACACAAGTCAGCTGATGATTAAAAGTTTTGATTACATCTCACGGATGCTTAGAACTCTGTGGTGAGAAAAACTCTAGGATCCTTTCCTCTCTAATCGACGAGGACAATCGTGCTTCCATCATTAGCTTGAATTCCGTCAATCCGCATTATGATTCTCGGGTCGGATAGCTTCCCACCAATCAAAGGCCTCCCGGTCGAAAATCTTGGGCAATGGGAACCTTCCGGTCCTCGGGACAGTTAAGACCCGCGAATATCTTCTCTAACTCCTTGAGCCGGTGATCCCAAGTAATTGCCTCGGCAGATCCGTCAAATTTTGGTGGGTGCAATTTGACCACCTCGGAAGCCATCTGTCTCCCCGGTTACCCTCGTGGTGCCGCTGTCCCATCGCCGTCTGCATGCGGTCGACTACAGGCGAATCGTTCATCTGCGCCACCACTGTTGAAGCACTCCCGCATGTTAGGATTTGCATCGTCATTCGCTGATCCTTGCGCCCTCCGAATGGGAATCGGTTCGACTAGTGATAATTAGGGTAGTTGCGAATCCTCTGCCTCATGTTACCCCGTCCGCGTCCACGACCGCGTCCGCGTCCACGTCCTCCTCTCAACATACTGTAAACACAATTCCTCAATATCCGGGACAAAGTTTTCGAAATAAAGCCCGTCAATACTCACAAAACAGTAATTAAGTAAAACGGTAGTATAAGAGATTAAGAGACTTACAACCACGGTCCACATGACGACTTTTGGCGGAACAGTGATGTTACGAACGACCCGTAAATCAAATAATGTAAACAGACCCAACTAAAACCCGACGGCCAAGATATCCATAAATTTTAGCTCCGATACCATATTCTGTAACACCCCGAGATATTCGGAATAATTACAGCACCGTAAACCCTTCAAGTAAGGATTTACAAGGCTGATTTATAAGAAATGTAAATATAAGATATCAATGCTGCGGAAATTCAAGTTTACAAAACCGTACAACTGGTTCAACGAGTAATTAATACAACCATATCGAAATGATATTAATACGACACGTGTACTCGAGTACTGAAATCAAAACAAGAAAACGAATCACCAACAACAACAAACATCACTGAACCCCTTCGTCGTCACGTCGGTACTGTGTCTGTTTCCCTGCTCCTCGGCTACCTGAACATCAAAACAAATGTCCACCCCCGAAGGGGTTAGCAAAACGATGCTAGTACAAGTATCATATTAAACAATTTGAATATGCATCAACAATACATAACAAGATACACCACACGGACTTCCGCTACCGGAATCCGACAATGCGAATCCACAAGATTCCATTAATACAGCAAGGGTATTCCAATGATCCAGCGCCCTCAGCATAGATCCCAAGATGATCCCGTCGGACCAACACGAGGTGGAAATAACCCGTCCAATGATCCAGCGCCCTCAGCCTAGATCCCAAGATGATCCCGTCGGACCAACACGAGGTGGACATCCGATCCAGCGCCCTCAGCATAGATCGTACAACGTACACAAACACAACTCATGCATACACATATGCCAAATCATTATGTTCATCAACATGAACATACAAACACTAGATAACGAATATCATGACAATACAACGTAATAAATCTCATGTTCAACAACATGAAAAATCACACGCATGCTCAAAATACCAATATTAATATATTACGATACTTGCCTCGAAGATGGCAAGAACGAAATACTTCAATGATCTCAACACACTCGAAGGCCGCCTCCTTCGATCAACGTAGCAAGCTCGAACCTTAACAAAAGGAATGATATACAAATCATCTCAAGTCGAACGATGGCCTAACAATTCGGTCTACGGCCGAAAAGCTCAAAATAAACAATCTGCCTGGACTGCTTAGCGTGCGCTACGTACTCTACGTAACGTGCGCTAAGCCGGCCTGTTAGCGTACGCTATCGTATAAGCCTAGCGTGCGCTAGCCACGGACTGACAGTTTGAATCGGCTGATAACATAACGTACGTTACGTACGTATCGTGCGTTAACTTATCCCCGATAGCGCACGTTAACTAACGTATGTTAGCGTGCACTAATCGTGCATGGCAGATTACTACTGACAGAAAACTGGGTTGAATGGTGATGAACTCATGAATTCTATGGTGATAAAACAAGTCATCCTCAAGCATATCATGATAATAAGGTTTGTGGAAGTTCTATGATTATGAGATACAAATATACGGATAATCATCTCAACATCATAATTCATCTTCGATCTTCAAGAAAATATTCTAAGTTCCGTTCGTCCTACGCATGATTCCAATGTGTAAAACGTAACAACTAGGTAGTATCCGTCTACTGATCACAAATCGGTTTGAAAATGCTTAGGAGTCCATATACTAAAAACGGTTCAAGGGTTCCTACGATATATAGTGCCGATACGTCAAAAGTATCCTTCTAACATGTGATGACTGATTATCAACGAAATAACTGGCTATCAAAACATGATCAACGTCCTTAAGAACATTACTAATATCGGTGAAGAATCACCTACCTCAAAGTAGTGAAGAACACGGAGGAAATCGAAGCAATCCAACACCGAAGGCTAGAACACCAATCTCCTATGATATACGATCCTCAATCACGAGCTAGGATGTTGATATGAAGTGTTTAGGATGTAGGAAGTTATACTCTAAGTATAAGAATTCGGATATGGGAGAAGAAAGAACTGAAATTACGAAAAGGATGCTGTCCTATTTATAGGAAATGATTATTAGCGCGCGCTAGCCCCTGCTCGTAGCGTGCGCTAACGGCT
The DNA here is from genome assembly GCA_033398695.1 of Orobanche coerulescens. NCBI lineage: Eukaryota > Viridiplantae > Streptophyta > Magnoliopsida > Lamiales > Orobanchaceae > Orobanche > Orobanche coerulescens. Next base: position 26,786,072 of record CM065804.1, read on the forward strand.
ACTGACTTTACTGTACTCGGCACTTAGCGCGCGCTATGCACATGCCTGTAGCGTGCGCTAAGGCGTTGACTCGGCTTTTCCCGAAAGCCGTCCAGGTTCATCCCGACACAATCCGACAGGGGTCCCCGGCCAGATCTCACCTACCGCACGTCTCAATCAAATTGACCACGCATAGCGTGCGCTAATGTTCCTTTGTAGCGTGCGCTATGAATCCACGTTAGCGTACGCTACACCTAGCCGTTAGCGTGCGCTACATGCGCAGAATTACAATTTTTAAATGAAATCATACGCTCGACCACATCGGATTATGAAATACGGAGAATAATACTCAGATCAAGTACAACGATTACAATATCACAAGTTCCAAATACATATCAGAATCTCGGGTATTACAGAAATATGGATATACAATCCATAGAATATGTTTAACAACATCATTTAACCACAATCCATCCAACAAAAATGGATGGAAAACGAGATCGAGGACAAATCCCCCAAAAAGTCGATTCGAAGGAAATCAAGAAATATACTTCGATTCGACGAAGAACAATGGATTAAATGATGTTAAACACAAGAATACTACCAAGATTAATCATACCCATCATGAATTAATCAACAACACGGAACGAATCGGACAAAAATGCAAAAAACCCCAAATTCACGAAATTAGGGTTCTAAGGAAGATTACCTTGATTCGCTGGATCAAAGGATGATAACGGATGATTTATTGATGATATGAACTCAAGAACGTCATAGATTTGTTGTTAAACAACATGGCTTCGCGATCTCTAAGTCTACAGCCGCGGAAGAGAAAGGTAGGAAATGAAAAACGAGATGAAATGTGACTGTTCTGTCACATTTATACTGGGCCGGACTAGCGCGCGCTAGGCTGCCGAGCTAGCGTGCGCTATCGGCCCAGGCCGCAGTCCAGTGCCCACACTGCCCTACTGACTCAGCCAGGTAGCGTGCGCAGCCTTCCGGCCCTAGCGCGCGCTACCTGCCGGTCGTAGCGTGCGCAATGCCCGACAGTAGCGTGCGCTACCTCTCGAGCCTGACCGATTCCAGAACCCCTGGACTCCACTGTCCAGACCCGATAGCGTGCGTTAGGCCAGCCGATCGCGTGCGCTACACATGCCGGTTAGCGCGCGCAGCCTTCCGGTCGTAGCGTGCGCTATGCCGGTTCCTGCCGCACCCGTCCGGCTGGTGCCCGCAATCGTCCGGCCAGTGCTCGAACACAAGGGCTCGACAACTTGATTTCCGTAAACGCACGGAACGAACACGACGAAAAGTTCGCAGACGACATCAACGACCCGAAATGAAAACATAATGCAATAATTAATTATACGCGACCAAGAAACGGGTCGAGACAACAATTACAGATACGGATACCCGTAACTTTGGGTAAATTACAAAATGGCCCAAAACGCCCGAAAATCACGATACGTGATCGAATAACCAAACCGAAGTTCACAACACGTCTAACAAAGTTAAACGGACTTACGGGAAACTCGAAACAGCAGTTTCGAACGATATTCGCAAGAATCGAACTCAAGTGCGGAAAAGTAGCTAAAAAGCACGGAACTCAATAAAACGACACCGAAACGAACTCGGATGTCAAAAAGTGTAGAATTAACCACTCTCAGAATGACGAAACGGTCATGAGCGAGTCGTCAAAACGGACTTCCGCCGAAAAAAAGAAATTGCCGGAAATCGAAATTACGAGTATTACACGTTGGACAGGTAGTTCCACCATGCGTTGGTCCGACGGGATCATCATGGGAATCTATAGCTGTGTGCGCTGGATCGTTGAAATGCCATCAGTATGTTGAGACTGTTATGATGTGATATGAATTGTTATTTCTCGTTGGAGAAACTTGTTATGATATAATTGTTGATTATATCACTGTTGTATGATTATTGTACTTGTACTAGCATCGTTGTGCTAACCCCTTCGGGGGTGAACATTTGTTTATGTTCAGGATCCAGGAGAGCGGGAAAACAACCACTAGATTTGCATGACGACGAGGGTGCAGAGTGATGTTCCGATCGGGTTTATTTATCTGTTGTTTGTATCATTTTTTTTTAAAGTACTCGAGTACATAGTCGTTTATGATGAATTTGAATTTGGTGATGTATTAATACTTTTCCATTGAACATTCGTATTTTCAGTATTGGTCAGAACTGTTGTACTTTACTTCTGTTATTTTCATACGTTATCGGGGGTGTTACAACACTTGTTTTGTCTGGTACCACATTTATAGATTAAGTCCGACCTCCTTTTATTTTTTAAATCTCAATTACACATTTATCATTATTACTTAGCCTAATCCACCTATAAAATACACATTCTATGCAAACTTGAGAGGAACGGAGGAAGTTTCCTGGTGAAACCCGGGGAAATAGACGAGGAAGCATCCAACATTGTGTGGAGAATTGCCATGTCCACCAAATAGCAATGTTACTAGTTTCCGTAGCCAATAAAGAACGGGCCTTGCACCAGCAGTCGAGTCTTTGGCGTCCATGGGAAAGAAAAGAAGCCAGCAGAGTCAACCACAAAAGTAACGCAATTCAGAAGCCCTACTGATCCTATCCCACAGAGCTAAGCAGCTTGGAGGCTTTGGCAGCTAGCTATTGAGCTCTTATTGTTTGAGCTACTAGGCGATCTATACGTGGGAGAAAGCTTTATATGAATTTGGCGTGGAATTCTAATCTCACCCACTGAAATTTAGAAGAAAATAGCAAAAGGTAGTGATGGCATCTCATTTATAAATCAGAACCAAAGGCAGACATTTTCATAAATATCAACACAAATAAAACATTATTGATTCTTGTACACCCCAGATCCACACACATCCCACAACTTTTTTTACAAGCAAACCGGCTAATCTCAACTCAACGCACACGTACAATACAAAGCAACTTATTTCACTTCCAGGCTATAAAGGCGGACCATTCAACCAGAGATTTCGATTGCCTTGACCTCAGGCCTCTTCTCTTCCTCCTTGGGAACCAGGACAGTAAGCACACCATTTTCCATTGTAGCTTTCACCTCACCCATCTTTGCATTTTCTGGTAGCTTGAAGCGCCGAAGGAACTTGCCGCTGCTCCTCTCCAGACGGTGCCACGTGTCGGTCTTCTCCTCCTGCTCCTTGCTCCTCTCTCCGCTAATTGACAACACTCTACCGTCCTCAACTTCCACTCTAACTTCCTCTTTTTTCAGTCCCGGCAGATCAGCACTGAACACATGTGCGTCCGCCGTCTCCTTCCAATCGATGCGAGTGTTTGCCACCGCGGATGTTTCTCGGCTGGAGGCGGTGGAGAAGGGAAAGCCCTGAAATGGGTCCCACAGGTCAGTCGAAAACGGGTCCCACAGGCCCGAAGATAGCGGGTCGTAAGTGTTGCTCCGGCGGCCGCCGAAAAAGCTTGGAATTAGAGCCATGTACGTAACGAACACAGGTATTGTGAATAGTAATTAACTTCGGAAAATCGGAAGTGATCAGAATCTCTGGTTTTCTTGTATTCAAAATAATCAAAGAATACGTAGGCCATATTTAAACTAGGTTTCGAATTGTCAGGAGATATCTGGAGATTTCGACTTGGTTCTTGTAAGTATCGGAAAAGTTCGAGAGCCTCCTATAACTCGTATTGATCTCTTTATGGGCTGCCGACAAATTTGATGTGGACCCTGGGTACATCCTCGATTAGATGTGGACCTTGGGATTTTCGGCAGGTGTGTAAGCTGCTATTGATGTGTCATGGGATGGTGATTTTGCGCCGCAAATTTGTGCGCCACTCATAGTGTATTCAATTCATATTTTTAAAGATTTTTAATTAGTTATAAAATGTATGTATTTAAAGACTTTCAAAAGTCTTTAAAAATCTAATGATATTCTATTAAAATTTTAAAAAGTCATTATAAATTTGATGGTATTCAAAAGTATCAATACTTTTTAAAATTTTATTAATTCCCCAACTTTGTGACTTTCTTAGGGTCCGTTTAGCTATAAATAGAAGAGTCATTACAAATTTCACCAAAATAGATGAGATTTCTGAAGGAGCCGATGATGAAAGGAACTGACAAAAAAAAAAGCAATTACAAGGTAAATTTTTCTCTTCAATATAACGATTTACACACACACACATATATATATATATATAGACAGTTCATCAGAAGTCTGGAAGAAGACGGCTAAACTAGTCAGATTTTGTTGCAGACTCTTCTCCCGGCCCAATAGTAGAGCTTGACCCTCGCCCTACGCCGATTGAGATCTTTTCTTGTGCGATACAGGTAAATTTATATATCACGAGTACAGGAATAGAGGTTACCTTCTTTGCGGTTCTCTTTGTTCTGCAGTGTATATATATATATATATATATATATATATATATATATATATATGTGTGTGTGTGTGTGTGTGAATCTGAAGCACAATATACATGTTGTTGATTTGAGTTTTTGATAAGTTTTGTATATGCTAATCGGAAGCACAATAGATTTTTTATTAGGGTTTGAATATATTAGTCGGAAATGCAGTAGATCGATATATTTTATTTTTGTTTTTATGGTTAGTAATAAATTTTTATGTTGATACAGATATAATTATAAGGGTTCTATCTTTTATAATACCAAACCATAAAAGTAATAAGTTATATATCCTCATTTATAAGAGTATAAGTTTTTGATACCAACAGACATTAATACCCTTAAATCTATCACTAAAAGATAAAAAAGGAAAGTCAACATCAACACTTTTTTGGAGGGCATTTTAGTCTTTTTTAAGCAAAATGGTATCAATAACTTACACTCTTATGAATGAGGATATATAACTTATCAATTTTATGGTTTGGTATTAAAAAATTGATTCTCACTAATTATAATGGGAGATTCATAACAAAATGGGAAGAAAAGGACTCATGACAAATGGTCAATTGAAGAGAGTAATGTGTTGTTGCGACTTATGGTTTATGCGGCGAATTTAGGATGGCGTGATAATAGTGGTGTCCTTTCTAAACTAACAGTTGAAGAAAAAAATACTTCCAGTATTAAACTCACAACTTGGATGTCAAAAGACACATGGTCAGTACTTAATCCGGCTAAAATATTTCAAAAAACAATGGTTATCTTACTCCACGCTTCTCCACTTTAGCTCTGATGTTGGGTTTGACTCTACTACAAAGAAATTCAGTGCCCCAGATTAACTCTGGCTAATTGTCCCTGATCTCGCGACTGCTCATCACGACCATCTGTACTGAGCTGATTGGTGCTCGACGAAAAACGAGTCGCCCTCTCATGCTCCTGATTACGACCATCACCACGACCACGGCCTCGGCCTCGACCCCGCAGCATACGGAACGGACAACAATTCAGAATAACATGACAAAACGAACCTCGCATAATCAACAAAAGCCAACAAAAAGCAGCATAATACAATATTCACACAAAGTCATTGCACAAATACACGAACTAACACCGCAATAATGGAACTTAAATTTAAAAGTAATTCACACAGTCACATCGACAGAGATGTACGGCCTTTACCTCTGCAAATACGGTTAAAACATTATGCATACCATTGTGGTCCAACATGGATAATATTCTTAAAAGTAAGTTTTTCGATGATCTACCAGGCTAAACATTACAGAACGACCAAATGCTTGCCCGGCCAGGGTCAAACAATAAAATAATACAGACCGTTAAGGTCACTTACACGTGAATACACAGACCGATGAGGTCACACAACTCTATCAACAGAACTGACTTTATACAATATTACCCACACATGGGTCGAAGCACAATACAGCGGAAGACTGAAATCAACTCTGACAATACAACTTAAGTCTACCAACTCTCAACTCTTGATTAGTATCGTAGCTCGTCACTTCCTGTGCCAATCCTGTGACTGCTCTCCCGAACCTGCATGTACCTAGACGCAAAACAAACATCCACCCCCCGATTACACGGGGGTTATAGTAAAACTCCACTATTTTACTAGTGCAAGTATCAAATCATACGAAATGTAACGAGCAAACATTAACCATGGATCAAATATAATAACCAAGTACCAAAACATTCCCGAGAGGTCTTAACAAGAGAAAATAAGCTATGAAGCATTTGAAAATAAGATCATCATCTTGGAGATTTTTAGAATTACAAAACCTTTAAGACCTCAAGTCCTGATTCAGAAAACCTTTTCGAAAACCTTGGGGTTCTAACCTAAATCTAATTCGTATTTCGGTAATTTACAGTAGGAAAACAATTCCACAAATCTCGCGGGGTTCGGTCCAACATTACTTTCCTTGAAAACTTCATTTTCGAAACTTAGTTGATCAAAACATAATCATGACTCCGTGATCTCCTGCCACGAGTCTCCCTAGGTTCGACAACCCGCACGGAAGGAAACAAACACATCAATCACAACAACTAGTCCTGACCCCGTGAACCTGTGTCACATGTCACCGTAGGTTCCGCCGAACCCGCATGGTTGGAAATCACACATCAATCATAACAACCAGTCCTGACTCTGTGAACCTGTGTCACGTGTCACCGTAGGTTCCGCCGAACCCGCACGATTGGACGTATTGTGTCCTGATCCGATGGACCTGTGCCATGAATCATCGTAGGCCTCGTCAGACCCGCACGATTGGATCTCAGCACCACATACTAAGTTCTGGTCCCATGAACCTGTACCATGAATCTTCGTAGGCCCCATCGAACCCACACGAGTGAACTTAGCATACAAGCACACATCATTCACATGCACATCATACCAACACGTTCACGATCAATCAATCACATTGATTATACACAAACCGTCATATGTAGTACTATCTTAAAAATCCAAAACACCGATGCAATCAATGCCACATAACTCATGATTAATACCTATATCACAATACACATCCAAGTGTACAATCGACCAACATATACATTTCCAAGTTACACATCTAAGATTATCACAACTAACCACAATTCGTTCATTTCAACACATAAGTCATATTGACATGGTACAAAACGTATAAGTAAGATACTTGCCTCGATAGTCGGCACCAGAATATTACTACAGACATGGCACAACCCAGAAAATCCCGAACACCTACAATCCTCCGTGAATACAACGAAAACACGATTACTACGAGAATAACAATTGAAAACAACGGAAAACACGTTCAAGGATCGAAGAGAACCCTTTGAGACATTTAATCGGATATTAAATGTTCAAGGTTTCCTTAGAACACCAAAAAAATCCCGATTGGGTTCCAACGAACTCGAAATACGGATATACTATCCGTAGAAAACAATCATTAATGCTCAATAACAACAACTAATTCATCAAAATCGGACGAACAATGAAAATCAAGAAGAAAATCCCGAAAGTCAACCCTAGGAGATTTCAAGAAATTACCTCGATCCGACGAAGAACAAGGATTAGATGTTGTTATAATCGACACAAGCCTTCCAAAACCCATTGGAATTGAGTGTAATCGACCAAGAGTCGATGTTTCTACCTCACTCGTCCGGCAGCCGGGAGAGGGAGAAGGAAAATGAAGAAAATGGGAAAAATCCCGTCGCCCAAGCCCTATATAGGAGCGCACGTTACGGCCGTAACCGGAAGTTCCTTACGGCCGTAACTCGACCCTTATGGCCGTAATCGGCATCTGCTAACGGGCATAATCGGCACCCCCCAGGCCACTGCCCCAAAACACTCGGCACATTACGGCCGTTATCGGGCAAAGCCTTACTGCCGTAACCGGGCATTATGGCCGTACCCGGACACACATTACGGCCGTACCCGATCATCCCTGGGTTAGTGCCCAACCTATGCGGGAGCCTTACGGCCGTAACCGGCAAGGCATTACGGCCGTAATCGGCCATGTCTTACGGCCGTAACTGTCCTGCGGTCGGGACTCAATCGGTCTGACAGTCCGATTAGGCGTTCGACAATGTTTCGGTCACACTAATGCACCGGCTATGATTCAAAACAATAATGAGCAAATAACGAAACATAACATGCCACATCACATGCATACATTAATCAGAGAAATGCACGTAACAACAAGTCGCACCCGACTAAAATGGTTATACGATAGTAACAAATAGATTATCACGATAGAAACCAATCCGACCTTCCGGCGTCAAAACACAAGCAATCCCAGATAACGGAAAATGAAAATACCGAATATTATACCGACTCCATGCATTTTATTACTTTGTGTTTGCTCTAGTTCAATTAACTCTTCTCCTTCACATTTTTATTTCAATGAAGGAACTGATATTATATTAAAAGAAAATAAAAAATAAAAAAAATAAAAAAGAGTACAGAGAAGTGTAACTTGTAATTATGTTTGAAAATATATGCAAGATATCTAGTATATAAGTATGCTTAGTATAGTTGAAATTCTTGTCTATATATAAGGGTATGACCTTTATAAGTTTCGATCACAATAATATAATACAATTACCTACATACTTTTACAATTGTGTTCCAGAAATAATGCAAAGGACGCGAAGAGAGGAAGAAATATGGAATGAGGAGATGGATGAAGAAGAAGTAGAGGATGAAATAGAAGATGAAATAGAATGAGAACTTCATGATTTAGTGAAGTATTCGTTAATGGCAATTGAAGCGTTAATGGTTGTGTTAAGAGAGATCATGGTTGTCCCTCGACGTATTGAACATCCTCTTCCTCGACGACCGGTTACTAATATTGGATATCAATATATACAAAATATATTGAGAGAAGACCCACAAAGTTTTCGATAGTTACATAGAATGTATCTGTCCGTGTTCTTAAAGCTGTGCAATATCTTGAGGGAGCAAACTCCTTTGGAAGACACAAGATATATTTGTGTTGAGGAAATGTTAGCAACATTTTTGCTCATCGTCGGTCACAATGATCGATATTGTAATGTTCGTCAAAGGTTTGTTCAATCACACTTTACTACAAGTCAAAATTTCAACAAAGTTTTGAAGGCCTTGAATGGTATAGCACCACAAATGATGGTCAAACGTGGAGGTGTGCCCACGAAAATTCGGAATAGTACAAGGTTTAATCTTTATTTTAAGGTATGTTTATTTATTTTTCTTAAACATATTTGATTATAACATATACTATTTAAATAATAATAATATATGACATATATTTTTTGTACCATTATTTGACAGAACATTTGTTTTAAATTAGGATTGTATCGGCGCTATCGATGGAACTCGTATTCCATCCATGATAAAAGGTCGACATGTGAGCAGCTTTCGTAATCGTCATGGTATTAATTCTCAAAATGTTTTGGCTGCTTGCAACTTCGACTTAGAATTCATATATGTGCTTCGCAGCTGGGAAGGTTCAGCACATGATGCAAGATTATTAAATGATGCTTTGACAAGAAAAAATGGACTTCTAGTTCCGATAGGTAATGATGTTTGTACTAGTTCTTAATTTTATGTGTAGTTTTCTATATCACATGCCAATATTATTTATTTGGGTTTAATAATTTTAGGAAAAAAATTTCTTGTGGATTGCGGCTTTGCTAACCGGTGTCAATTTTTGGCGCCATTGCGCGGTGTTCGATATCATTTAAAAGACTTCAGTGGTCAAGGTCGTCACCCTAGAAATCCAAGTGAGCTATTCAATCTCCGTCATACAAAATTAAGAAATGTGATTGAGAGAATATTTGGTATATTTAAATCACGATTTACGATTTTCAAAGTTGCTCCTCCATTCCCATTTAAGACACAAGCAGAGTTAGTGTTAGCATGTGTCGGGTTATACAACTTTCTGAGGAAGGAATGTCGGCCTGATGAATTTCCAATTGAACCAAAAAATGATCAAGAAGCTACACCAAATCTGGGCTTGGATGATGAAAATATTGAACTGTTGTCTCAAAGTCAACGACAACAAAGGGAGGAAGCTGGTACATGGAGACAGGGCATTGCTAATGCTTTATGGAATGATAGGCCAAGAGATGATGTTAATAATGAAACGCAAGAGGATACCGATGAAGATGATGAGAATGAAGAACACATAGATGATGAGAATGTGGAGATTAATGATGATGATATTGATTAACTTGTTTATATATATATATATATATGTGTGTGTGTGTGTGTTTTGCTAATATGATTTAATTTGTTTTGTTAATTTATTTATTTGTGCTTTGTAAGGTGATTGGATTCTTAATCATTACAAATATATTTTTATTATGAATTTATATAATAAGGTATCACATATATTAATCTCTCAGTCTGTAAAGAATTATTTTCAGCGAAAATACTTACTATATTATTTTATAAAAATATAATAATCGCTTTGATATGCATATATTTTTTGGATCGTTGATTGCATAAAGGTTATATATATATACACACACACACACACACATATATATATATATATATATATATATATATATATCATACATGCACAACATAAATGTTAGAACTTGTAAGCTCTGTTTAGTAAAAATAAAATAAAAGATAAAAGACTTTTAAAATCCTCTTAAGTAATTCCATATAAATCCATAAGAATCTCTAAAGAATTAGAAAATTCCATAGACTTTAAAAGTCGTTATAAAGTCTATAGACTATTAAAAGTCTTTAAAAGTATGGATTGAATACACTCCCCTAAGTTGGGTCGAGTTGTTAAAGCTGGGAGAAGGGAGAATAGGACAATGGACACGAAAAGAATTTTATTATATAAGAACGCTTTAGTACAAGAGAGCTTTACAATGCCTTGTGTGCTTGAGGATTTCTGGATGGAGTACTTTGTGGATCTTGTGGGATATATAGGGCCATTTTTGGCCATTTTCGCGCGAACCGTCACATCCTCCCACACTTGATTCCGCAACGTCCTCGTCGCGTCCTCCTTTATGAACCTCCATATTTGTTCTTAAACATGCTGAAGTTTGTCTTTGCCTTTGGGGAGATTTCTTCTTCCTGCGAGGAGTTCCATATGAGGTTGGACTACCCTTATCTGCTTCTCGCGTGGCTTTGTAAGGACATGTCCGCAGACTGATGGTTCCTTTGCGGAGTTTCATCGTTGATAGTGACTTGGTCTCGGACATTGCAGCATGTACAATTGGCACTGCGCATGACTTCCTTCCATCATATATGGTGAGTGTGTTAGCGGATGGCATAGGAAAGGCATGGTACTTGTCGAAGAACTCCATTCCTAGCACCATGTTATAATCATCTAAAGGGACAATGGAAAAGTTCAGCTTCCCACTCCATGTCTCGAGTGAGACTTGCACATTTTGTGCGATGCCCGCGATTAGTTTGGCGGATGAGTTTACCGCCTTCATAGCGCCTTCTTCATAGATTGTTTTTAGTCCTAAGCACTTGGCCTCGCTGAAGGATACAAAGTTGTGTGTGGCTCCTATGTAGAGCAATGCACTAATAGTGCCTGGCACATACATAAGCCCTTTATCTGGAGCGTTGGGCATAGGAGTGTGGCCTTTAAGAGCGCTGATGAGCTGGATCGAACCCATGCTCTATTGGGGTTCTTCTTGTTAGAAAATTCTTCAAAATTAAAGACGTCGAGGCTTGAATCACGCATGGAAATGCTTTTCTTATAGTATTTCTTGCACCCCGAAATGTGTCTTAAGGTTACAAACAAGAATACTGCAGGATACGACAAGCCTAAATTCTGGACTGCACTAAGACAGAGTGAAATCCGAAAAGTAGACAATAACGATTTTCTGGATATAGAGTTTAAGGAAATTAGAATAGTTGATTCCAAAATCTGTATTGATTTCTAAAACCGAACTTAGTTTTATAAAGAAATCATACCTATTCGCGAAAAGGAGCATAATTTCGGTCAAACGACAGGACCGTTGGCCAAACAACCATTCGTTTCGAAATGACATGACTATTCATTCAAACAGCAAAAATAACCACCAATTGAAGAGGCGCAACCATTGGCGAGAATCTCCGCGAGAAGTCGGACCGCGCCATTTCGCCGGACTCGCCACGAGCCCACGTGACCGGCGTGCCGAAGTGCCAAAGTGCGGCTACGAAGCGCTACTAAAGCCTCTAAGCCCGTGCACGTGCCTGAGCCAGAGCCTGAGCCCGTGCCTGAGCCCGAGCCCGTGCCCGTGCCTGAGCCCGAGCCCGTGCCGGAGCCCGGTCCGGACCCGGACGCCGCTGGCGACACCGGCGAGCGGCGATATGAGAGTGAAAAATGGCATAGATTTGCCACCTCACCCCCACCTCACGTCCACATGGCATAGTCTCTCCAGCGGCTCCAGCAAGAACCCGAACTAATCAGGAAGAAGTGGATGCCCATGAGAAATGGGTAAAAGACGACGTAAGAGTGTGTGGGTACATGTTAGGCTCAATGACCAATGAGCTTCAACGTGCCCATGAAAAGATGACGTCTTCGAGAGCCATCTTAGCGCAACTGGCTGAGCTCTGTGGGGAGAATAGTCGAACTGCTAGATATGAGATATCAAAGCAATTATTCGACGCCAAGATGAAAGAAGGAGAGAGAGTTGGGGACCATGTCCTCAAGATGATCTCGATGATTGAGAGATTAGAAGCTCTTGATTTTCAGATGCATGTTTCTCTCCAAACTGACCTCATCCTACAGTCACTTCTTGACTCCTTTTCTCAATTTGCATAAACTTCAACTGCAATGAAATTGCATGTAACTTAGCTGGGCTAATGAACAAACTGACGACTGTCCAGTCTCAGATGAAGACAAAAGGAAAAGAAGTTGCACTTGTGATTTCTTCTGGGACTTGGAAATCCAAGAATAACAAGAAAAAGAACAAAAAGCAGTCAGGTCCAATATCCAAGATCGACAAGGAAAGGGCAAATCCCCAATGGTTCAAAAGAGCAAGGGGGCCAAGAAAACGGATGTATGCCTCAACTGCGATGAGCTAGGCCACTAGAGGAGGTATTGTCCAAAGCTTCACCGTAATACGCCTTAAGGTACGGAACTACTGGTTTTGGAAACAAATTGTTTTGTAATTGTATATTCTACTTCTTGGATACTTGATTCGGGTGCGAGTTCTCACATTTGTACAATGAATCAGGTTCTGGAACAAAGTCGAAATCTGGATTCAGGGGAGGTGATGTTCATCGTCGCAAGTGGACATAGTGTCGAGGATTCTGATATTGGATCCCTTATGTTGAATTTAGAATATGGTTTTATTCTTACTTTAGATGATGTACTTGTTTTGCCCAAGGGGCATAAAAATATTGTATCAATTCCGGTCATGGAACGAAAAAGATTTCACTTCTTTATTGGAGATGGGTCGTGTCGAATTTATTTTAGAAATAAATTAGTTGGTATTGCTACATTATTAAATGGTTTATACCATTTGAATCTAAAGAATAAAATAACTGTGAACACTATAACTAGGAAGCGTGGTAGGGATGAAACAAACCAAGCACTTAAGTGGAATCTTAGACTTGGTCATATTGGTCAGACCAAGGTTCATAAAATGGAGAAAGCTGGACTTACGGGTCCATTGGGATCGGATTCCTATCCAACTTGTGAATCTTGCTTTCAAGGGAAAATGACTAAGTTACCCTGCGCAGGGACTTTTGAAAGAGCTGCTGAAAAACTTGGATTGATCCATACCGACATCTGTGGACCTTTTGAAGTGGCACGAGATGTCTTTCAGTATTTCATTACATTCACTGATGACCATACTAGGTATGGGTTCGTGTACTTAATGAAACATAAGTATAAAGCTTTTGATAAATTCAAGGGATTCAAAGCCCTAGTTGAAAATCAAATAGGTAACCGTGTTAAGACTCTTCGGTCAGACCGAGGTGGTGAGTACATGAGTACCGAGTTTGAGTAGTTCTTAAAAGAACTAGGAATAGTGTCACAATTCACTCCTCCCGCTAGTCCACAATTAAATGGTGTATCAGAAAGAAGGAACCGAACCTTGTTGGACATGGTTCGCTCCATGCTTAACTATATTGATCTACCGATTTATCTGTGGGGTCACGTGCTCCTTACTGCTGCGTATATATTGAACAGATGTCCTTCTAAATCTGCTCGTAAGACTCCACATGAGATGTGGAGAGGTAGGAAACTAAGTCTTAATCACATTAGGATTTGGGGATGCCCTGCTTATGTCAAGAAAACTAAAGTAGAGAAATTGGAAGCTAGGTCTGTGAAAGGTCGTTTCATAGGATATCCATGGGATTTCATGGGATATCTATCCTACATGCACGAAGATCATAGGATCATTGTTGCTTTACAAGCACACTTCCTCGAAGATGAGTTCATTCAGGAAGGAGGCGCAAATAGAAATATTTGTTTGGAAGAAATAAAAGAAACACCAAATGAGACACCCATGCAAGATATTAGAACCAAACCTTCTCAAATACAAACACAACCTCGCAAGCCTAGTAAAATTTCTCAATTACCTTAAAGGTATGGCTATCTGCATCAAGAGGAACTGGGTGTCCATGAGATGATAGAAAGTAGTCATGAGAATGATCCTTCTACATACGACCAAGCGATGGTAGATGTTGACTCCGACAATTGGCAAGAAGCTATGGAAGCTGAGATAGACTCAATGCATGCTAATCAGGTCCGGAATTTAGTAGATCGTCCTAAAGGCATGGTGCCTATTGGAAACAAATGGATCTATAAAAGAAATACTGAGGGAGATGGCAAGGATGATACCTATAAGGCCAGGCTTGTGGCAAAGGGTTATTCCCAAAGATAATCAGATGATTATTTCGAGACCTTCTCGCCTGTAGCTATGATTAAGTATATTTGCATGATGCTTTCCATAACAGCCCACTTAGATTATGAAATATAGCAAATGGATGTGAAAACAGCATTCCTAAATGGATTCCTCGAGGAGGAGATTTACATGGAACAACCTAAAGGATTCATATCTTAAACCAATATTCATAAAGTATGCAAACTTCAGTGTGGCATTTATGGACTGAAGCAAGCTTGACGAAGTTGGAATCTTCATTTTAACAAGACAGTCAAAGAGTTTGATTTTGTCCAAAAGTCCTCAAGATAATCTCGATGATTGAGAGATTAGAAGCTCTTCACACTGACCTTATCCTGCAATCACTTTCTGACTCCTTTTCCTAATTTGTCATGAACTTCAACTGAAATGAGATTGCGTGTAACTTAGCTAGGCTAATAAACAAACTGACGACTGCCCAGTCTCAGATAAAGACAAAGGAAAAAGAAGCTTCACTTGATATTTCTTCTGGGACTTGGAAGTCCAAGAATAAGAAGAAAAGGAACAAAAAGCAATTAAGTCCAAAAGCCAAGATTGATAAGGGTAAGGGCAAAGCCCTAATAGTTCAAAAGAGCAAGGGCCCCTAGAAAACGGACGTATGCCTAAACTGCGGTGAACTACGCCACTGGAGGAAGTACTGTCCAGAACTTGACCGAAATGCGTTTTTAGGTACGAAACTACTGGTTTTTGGAAATAAATTATTCTGTAACTGTATATACTACTTATTGTATACTTGATTCTGGTGCGAGTTCTCACATTTTTACAATGAATCAGGATCTGGAACGAAGTAGGAAGCTGGATTCGGGGGAGATGATGGTCACCGTTGGAAGTGGACACAGTGTCGAGGCTTATGACATTGGATCCCTTATGTTGAATTCAGAATCTGATTTTGTTCTTACTTTAGATGATGTATTTGTACTGCTCAAGGGGCATATAGTATCAATTCCAGTCATAGACCGAAAGAGATTTCACTTCTTTATAGGAGATGGGTCTTGTCAAATTTATTTCAGAAATAAATTAGTTGGTACTGCTATATTATTAAATGGTTATACCATTTGAATCTAAAGAATAAAATAATTGTGAATACTATACCTAGGAAGCATGATAGGGATGAAACAAACCAAGCACTTAAGTGGCATCTTAGACTTGTTCATGTTGGTCAAACCAAATTTCATAAAATGGAAAGATGGGCTTACGGGTCTATCTGGATCGAATTCCTATCCAACTTGTGAATCTTGCTTTCAAGGAAAAATGACTAAGTTACCCTTCACAGGGACTTTTGAAATAGCTGCTGAAAAACTTGGAATGATCCACACCGATGTTTTTGGCCCTTTTGAAGTGGCACGAGATGGATTTAAGTATTTCATTACATTCATAGATGACCATAGTAGGTATGGGTTCGTATACTTAATGAAACATAAAAATCTGAAGCTTTCGATAAATTCAAGGAATTTAAAGCCCTAGTTGCAAACTGAACAGGTAACCGTGTTAAGACTCTTCGGTTAGACCGATATGGCGAGTACATTAGTACCGAGTTTGACGAGTCCTTAAAAGAACTCGGAATAGTGTCATAATTTACTCCTCCGACTACTCCATAATTAAATGGTATATCAGAAAGAAGGAACCGAACCTTATTGGATATGGTTCGCTCCATGCTTAACTATACCAATCTAGCAATTTATCTGTGGGGTCACACGCTCCTTACTGCTGCACATATCTTGAACAGATATCCTTCCAAATTCATTCCTAAGACTCCCCATGAGATGTGGAGGGGTAAAAAACCAAGTCTTAATCATATTAGGATTTGGGTGTTAGTATAATGCTCTAAATCTACTGTTTAATAATAATAATAATAATAATGTGGAGACATTTATTATTATATGATATTGATTATATTATTGAATTAATATTCTACTTACAAGTAAAGCTCGTTAAAGCATGAAAGAATTTTTATTCTAGATATCGCTAGTAATATGATTACTAGTATGATAATGATATGATGGCTATGTTTTATTGGTCATGAACATGAGATGTTATATCACGTCATAGATACATGTAGAGATATAGTATTGGATATGACCTAACAAAGAGAATTATATATGGATTAAGTCTTTATAATTCCTCTGATTGTTATATATTATTTAGGTCCTTATTACCTAAAGACACTATAGTTTCCTACATAATGAGTATCTTATTGTAACACAATCCCAACGTCTTCTGTAACAAGGGACCATACAGTTTGTGATTGGATACGGTACGATTTATGCAAAGGGAAGTAGTTTGTCCAGAGGGGACTTGTCCCTCCTATAAAACGGAGAAGATATCCACGGACCCTTGATAAGTTAAATTGTTTAAATGCATGACCATGCTAAAATTGATCAATAAAGAGTTATTGATAAATATTTAAATTGGAAGATCAAGAATATTAATTAAGCCATATAAGGTCTACTTATCCATTCCTTATGCTTAATTAGGATATCGCGCGACGAGAGGATTAAATATTATACAGTAATGGGATTTTGTTCGTGCCGTCGAATTAATTCTTTCAATGCGGGTGGTCATAATGTCTAGCTAGAGGCTGCTTATGATTTATGAGTCGTAAAAATTGTTTTATACTCATGGCCGTATTAATTAGAACCTATAGGGTCACATACTTAAACGAGCAGGGCAGCTATTTTCCTCCGGTTGATTATAAGTTGGTGAAAGGGTCGGTGAACCCTTAGCCATGTAGAGGACTATATAAGAGTGTCTTGCGATAGCCCTCAAATAAGGCTTAACCATAAGTGAAGATATATGTGTAGAGAGAATCAAAAATCTGATTTTGATATTTTTCTCTCTCAAAGTCTTGAAGATAATATTCAAGATTTGAATAATCAAAAGAATCAATAACATATCTTCATATCTTTGAAGATTGATTCTTTGACCAAGAAAGTATTTATAATACTCATCTAATCTTCATCTAGTCTTGTGAGTTTGATCTTTAATAATATATTGAATAAGATTCATAGTTGTTATTTTATATCAAAGTTCAAGAATATTTGAATAATATTCTTGGTGTTCTTGTTCTTACCATAATCAAGAACATACTTATATTCAAATTGATTTAAGTGAAATCTTTATTGAATCGGAGCTAGTAATCCGTTAGATGCTCGGGACTTGTTCGTTGTGTGGATACTATAGAGAACGCTCGCTTCTTGCAACGTCTCTAGAAGGCTTGATCGAAAACACGCTACAAGAGGTAACAATCTTGTTCTTCATACTTTCTTGATATACTTGGATTTTCAGAGGGTTTTTACATATTATATTGTACTTTTGCTGCTCTATTTCGATATATGATGAGATTATAAATCTTATTAATTCGATAAAAACCCAACAGTTGTATCAGAACGACTAGTATATTTTCATTATTTCAATTTTCATATATGTTGATATATGATGTTCATATATGTGATGTATGATGTTTATATATATGATATATAAAATTTATCTATGTATATTTATATATATGGTGACATATATAATTTTAATAGATTTGTGTTTCGATCTCTCTCTCTCTCTCTCTATATATATATATATATATATATATATATATATATATATAATGCCTATCTTAATATGTATACGGTGATATATATTTTGATTTATATGTTTGATCTTGACATATATGGTTCTTTGATATATGGAGATTCATGTGATGATTTAGTTCTACTAATAATCCAAGAATCAAAGAACATATGATTTGATCTACACATAATATTATGTTAGGATTATTAATTTTAAGAAGTGCATATGAACATAAATTTGTTAATGTAAAGATTATGCTTCACTAAAATTTTCATATGAACATAATTTTATTTTGATTCCGAGGTTGTATAAATATAGATTTGACCTACTTGATTTATACATTAATATTGTTCAAAAGGTATTAGTTATAATATACATAAGATGTATACATGAAGTATGCATGAGATGTATACTCATAAACTCAAAAAATACCTGTTGGAGTTCTGAAAAGGCCCTACCGTGCGGTCTGGGAAGGTAACCGCGGTCCTGCCGTGCGGTTTGCCTATGGATCGCGATCCAGGCTGCTCGGACCGCGGCCCAGGCCTATTCCTGATCCGTTTCGGGCTCGTTTTCTTCGTATATTCCTGGAAATTAATTTCCCATTTTACCCGGTTCGAAGTTAAGGCCTCAAAACTTTATAATTTATCGATTATCGATATTTGGCATATTTTATATATTATATAACTTATCGATGGTCAATATTTGGTACATTTTATATATTATATGTGCTTGTGAATGCTTAAATAGTTAATGCATCGTGATTGGTATAGCCGTAGTAGATCAATTAGATTTACGATTCGATTATGGTTGTAATATTCATTATACGACTTGTATGTCGTGCCTTCCTATTATCTTGTTGTAATTTCTCTTCTCATCTTACTCCCCTCGAATGTAACTAGAGGTTTCTATTACAAAATGTAAAGATATAGTTTAGAATAGTTCTAGCTATAAGAGGAAGACGAATGAGGCGAGCTACTTGCAAGGAATTCAAGAAGAAAGATGTTATCGAAGATTACACCAAACGACCTATTGATATTAACGAATATCATAATAGGATCTATGGCTATACCACACCAAACCAAATTGTTCATGTGAATGTATGAGATGCATCATATTTACATTGCATATGATTGTATGATATGCATCATATTTAAATTAGCATATGATTGTATGAGATGCATCATATTTATTTTATTTGCTTAATAATCGTTATTTCCAAATACATCAAACTCATTAAAACGTTTACATGTATGAGATACATGGTAATAATGTTGAGATAATCAATTTTGATAAAATAGTTTTATTAAATCAATTGATATGAAAAATAAATCTCAGGAGCCAACCATTTCAAAACACTCATCAAACATTTGATCATTAACGTAACCAATTCTGACACCGTGATCCACTGTCACGTGTCTCCGTAGGTATAACAACCCACACGGACTATATCGATCACAACAATCACACACACAGTCCCAATACCATAGTCCACTGCCACGTGTCACCGTAAGCCCCGTCGAGCTCACCCGGTTGGACGCACTCTGCCCTAAACTCATGGTCCATTGCCATATGTTATCGTAGGCCTCATCAAACCAGCACGATTGGACCTCAGTACCTCACTAAGTTCTGAACCCGTAGTCCACTGCCACGAGTCCTCGTAGGTCCCGTCGAACCATCACGAGTGAACTTAGCGGTCACGCACATATTCACATTCACATTTCATACAACAATGAGCACGGTTAATCAATCACATTGATCACCACAAAATCGTACATCACGTGCAAATAACACAATCTCAACACTCACAACAACTGACATCAATCAACGACACACAACCAACATAAATTACGATCGATACACAATATATTGCACAACTAAGTGTACAACCATCCCATATGTACATCGCAATCCTACACAAATGGCACAACACCTAACACATATACCAATATAACACTATCATCACAAAGCCATCAAATTGTGGAATACATAACCAACTCAAACTGAACATATTTACGAAGGCAAGCAAAATCATCATTAACCAACTCAATATTCGAGTCCTGCCGGGCGCTTACGGCCGTAACCGGCCATGGCTACCCTACTATCCAAAACCGCCGACCAAGTTACGTACATTACCGGATAGGGCTTACGTACGTAACAGGCCTTACGGCCGTATCCGACTGTAGTCTTACGGCCGTAATTGGCCAGTCCTTGAGAGTCACTATCGGCCGTACCCGGCCACCCCACACAAGTCACTCGTAGTGGCCGCCATGGCTTCTGGCCGTAATGCAGCCTTGTATTATCGCCATAACTCGGCTAGGTCTTGCAGTTAGGTCTCGGTTGATCTGACGGTCCGGTTAGGCATTCGACAACGTTCCGGTCGCACAAACGCATCGGCTATGATTCGAAACAAATACGAGCAAATAACGACACATCACATACACCCATTAATCAAAGGCGGAAACAAGTCGTACCCTACTAAGACGGCTATGCGATAGAAACAATCAGAGTATCACGATAGAAATCACTCCGATTCATATCAACAAGAAAAATGTCCGGTGTCAAAACACAAACTATCCAAGATAACGGAAAGCGAAAGTACCGGATATTACAGATTCAAACAAAGAAGATGATTAGATGACATTGAACATACACAAATCCACTTCAAGATGAAGCTTGATGATGAAAATCGCACAAAATCGCCCCAAGAACTCGCTCCCGAGGGAAAGAGACGAATAAGGATGAGAAATGATGAAATAAAGGCTGATGTCTAGTATTTATACTGGACAGTTATTAGCGTGCACTAAACATACTGTATTATCGTAACAGGGTCAACGCCCCAGAAAATTCTGCCCGCAACACTGTTAGCGTGCGCTAGACAAGAAATATAGTGCGCGCTAACGAGGCAGGTGACCATTCCATGGCTTTTGGACAATTCTATACCTACCAGGTAGCGTGCACTAGAACAAACAAATAGCGTGCGCTAAGCAGACGATAGCATGCGCTAACTACCGACTTTATCTTACACTATCGAGACTCTAGTCCCAATCCAGTAGCTCCAGGACTGCCTCTAGACTGCCAGTTAGCGTGCGCTACACACCCGGTAGCATGCTCTAACAATGAGACAATATCCTGCGCTACACCACAAGCGATAGTGTGCGCTACACCACAATAAGTCAAAAACTCATGCAACAATCTGAAACGGAGTCAAGTACGTGTCCACTCATGACACACCCAAACCTGGCACAACATTCCAAAGACACGGACAACGCCAATACAATAACCCGCAGAAAAACTCAATGAAACTGGAGCGAAGATCTCGGGTATTACACTTATTTTAAGTTTTCAGGACGAAACTTCAATTTTCGGTAATTTTTTTTTGGCGGAAGTCCATCTTAGCGACTTGATTGTGACTGTTTCGTCATTCTGAGAATATTAATTCTGCACCTTTTGACATCCGAGTTTGTTTCGGTGTCGTTTTGGTGAGTTTCGTGCTTCTTAGCGACTTTTCCGCACTTGAGTTCGATTCTTGCCAATCTCGTTTGAGACTG
The DNA here is from genome assembly GCA_033398695.1 of Orobanche coerulescens. Taxonomy (NCBI): domain Eukaryota; kingdom Viridiplantae; phylum Streptophyta; class Magnoliopsida; order Lamiales; family Orobanchaceae; genus Orobanche; species Orobanche coerulescens. The sequence continues at coordinate 26,807,906 of CM065804.1, forward strand.
TTGCTTCGTGTTTCCCGTAAGTTTGTTTAACTTTGTTAGACATGTTGTAAACTTCGGTTTTGTTATTTGCCTTCGTATCGTTCTTTCAACCTTCGGATTGTCAGAACCATATGTTTGTTTAGTGCTTAACTCATGTTTTGATTGTTATACTATTCGTCATGTTCGTTTGCGTGCGCTAGGCAGTCAATTATTGAGCTAGGCGGCTAGCACATGTGCCAGCCGGGACATGGGTCCGGATAAGATTCCCGCAGATTGTAATACCCGAGATTTCTGATATGTATTTGAACCTTGTGATATTGTAATTGTTGCATTTTGATCTGAGTATTATTCTCCGTATTTCATAATCCGGTGTTGTTGAGCGCATGATTTCATGAATGTGATTTAAATTGTGATTCAGCGCATGTAGCGCACGCTATCGACTAAGTGTAGCGTACGCTAATTTGGATCCGTAGCGCACACTGTGAATGAACCTTAGCGCATGCAATACGTAGTCAGCATGATTAAGACAGGGTGGTAAGTGAGATCGGCTGCGGATCTCGGTCGGATCATGTCGGAATGAACCTGGACGGCTTTCGGGAAAAGCCAAGTCAACACGGTAGCGCACGCTAATGATATGAGGATAGCGCACGCTAAACGCTGAGTACAGTGAATTCAGTAAGCTTCGTATGACCGTTAGCGCACGCTATGTTTATGGACTAGCGCGCGCTAATAACCCTTTTCTATATATAGGACAACACACTTTTTCATTTTTTTCAAATCTTTTCACTTCCCAAAACCCGAATTCTGAGACATAGAGAGTCACTCACTCCATCCTAAACCCTTCATATCATCATCCTAGCCCGAGTTGAAGATTGTAGATCATTGGAGATTGGTGTTCAAGCTCTCGGTGTTGGATTTCTTCGAGTTCCTTCGTGTTCTTCACTACTTTGAGGTAGGTGATTCTTAACCAATATTAGTAGTATTCTGAAGGACGTTTTGATCATGATTTGGGATTATCTAGTCAGTTAAATTCGTACGTAGTCGAACATCTTGTTGTTAGAAGGATATTTTCGATGTCTCGGTACTTTCTCATTGTTTAAACTACTGAACCTTTTAGTGTTTGAACTCCTAAGCATATTCATGTAGCTTCAAAACCGATTATGACCAGTATATGAAGATTACCAAGTTCTTATGTCTTTACATAGGGGAATCATACGTTTTGGGACATGAAATGGATTGAACTTAGAATAATTTCTTGAAGATCAAGATGAATTATGGTGTTGTGATGATTATACGTATCCTTGTATCTCGAAGTCGTTTAATCCGTAAAGATCTTTCACAAACCGTATAAGCGTAATATGCTCGGAGATGTCATGCTTTAACACTAAAGATTTCATGAGTTTCATCACCTTTAGCTCAAGTTTTCTGCCCAGTAGTAAACTACCATGCACGGTTAGCGCACGCTAAGATATGTATATTAACGTGCGCTATCGGGAATGAGTAACGTATGCTACATTTGGTATGTAACGTATGTAATACCCGGTTGTAATTCAGTAATTATCATTCAGTATTTATCATTCAGTAATTGATACTCAGTAATTTCACTCATTATTGATCATTTGTCACTCAGATTCAGTCATGGTATTCATCATTCAGAGTAATTGTATCGTGTATCAATCATCATTCATCACTAATCTGTTTGGAGTTTCGTGCCGTGCTTATCATCATTGTTATTTTCGTTGCGAGCTGTGCGTGAGGAGTAGCGCACGCTACGTACTCCTTTTAGCGTACGCTAATTGGGTATAGGTAGCGCACGCTACCACTCAGCTTTAGCGCACGCTAAGGTTACCCTGGCTGCAGTCCAGAAGGTACTGGACTGCAGGTGAGTTATAAGTAGCGCACGCTACGAATGGTAAGTAGCGCGCGCTAGTGGGTTGTAGTAGCGCACGCTAATATGTGGTGTAGCGCGCGCTAAGGACGGATCAGGTTAAGTCCAGTGGCTACTGGACTGCACTGGAATAATTCATAGCGCACGCTATGCATGATATTTAGCGTACGCAACCAATTGTATAGCGCACGCTAAATAATGGTTGTAACGCACGCTATCGAGGTCAGATCAGAGAACAGGCAGTTTCTGGACTCCAGTACTGGGCATCAATTTATTCGTTAGCGCACGCTAATTATGAGCAGTTACGTACGCTAGTAGTGTGGTCGTAGCGCACGCTACAAAAGGTACATAGGGCGCGCTACCGTGTTCGGACAGTGGGTACTGGACTACCCAAACTACTCGTTAGCGCACGCTATTCATAAGGGCTAGCGCGCTAACACGGGTGACTATAAATTGGACAGTTTAGTCAGAGTTCGTCATTTATCATTCTAATCTCTTTCTCTCGTCGGTTCTTGGCGATTTGGGCGATTTAGAGTGTATTCTTCAAGGTGTAATCATCAATCATCATCTTCAAGTCTTTGAGTTGGATTAATCATCACTTCATCATCTCCAAAACATCGAATCAAAGGTATTAATTTCTTGGATCTAGAATTTCGGATTTTTGGGTTTTCCTTCCGATTTCTTCGTGTGAGCTTGGATTATCATTGGAATATGTTAGATATGGATTATCTACCTTGGATAAATATATTCTTACGGATTTAATGGTTATTTTCGGAATTGTTTTCAAGAACCCTTGGGATTGACTTTGGTTAATTGGGGATTTTCCGATTGATGTTGTTGTAACCATGAATTATGGATTCCTAATGGATTATTGATATCATTGAAGTGTTTTGTTGGTTCGAAATACTCAATTTAGTGTTGGTTTCGATATATTCGGGATTGGATATTCCCGAAGTTGTGTGGTCGATTATGTATTCGTTGGAATGCCCTATGAGTTTGATTATCGTTGTTTCGACCTTTGGGTTAGTCGTGTTTTGTTGCTTGATACGTGTATTGAACGATTGTTGGTAATTATTGTTATTCAAGGTTGATCGAGCGACCGGTATCTTGGTTAGGACGTTGTTCGTGGACGGACATTCTTCATCGTTGTTGTGTAAGTTAAATCTTACTCGGTTAAAAGGATACTCATTCCTTTTGTTGTTGATTGCTCATAATCATAATTCATTCATCATAATATTAATCATTTGAGACTTGTAATTGTCGAATAATCATTTCATTCACGAGGAACGACGGTTCCAAATCATTTCATTGGGTTATCAATCACGTCACCATTACTTTCATATCGGTGAGTCATCTTGGCCTTGTCTAATTATTATTCATTGATATTCATCATGGTCATTCTCGTTCATGTGACCTTCCGGGTTTATATTGCGTGGCGGGTGTGTGTGTGGAATTTTTAGTCGGGCACACGATGGTCATGTATTGGGTTCACCGATACATCGGACCGTGCACTGCAGTAACGCTTACCTACGTGAGACTAATTAGGTACAAGGGCGGGTGTGTCCGGTCATTCGTCTTGTACACTTGCACGAACATTACGGGCATACTATGATACTCCTCTTGAGTAATTCATAATTAAGAATATTTCATAACTTGATTAATTCATGATTGTGTAATTTCAACTCTTGAGGATTGTTGTTACGTAACTCACCCGTTGGGGATTTTGTTTTTCAGTCACGGCAAGGCAAAGGCACGGGAAGAGCATGTTGGCGGCGAGTCGATGATACTAGTAGGGGCCCGATCGTTCCGTTGTTTAGTCATTTTCAGTCATTTCAGTTATTCCGTCATTTGTATTTTCCGCTGCAAATTCCGTTTGAAATGTTTATTTATTCAGGGTGGTGTATTTTATCTTCATATAAAATACACTAGTATTCGGTATTGTCCTGGTGTGTTGTACTTAAACTCCTCATCGGAGTATTTGGTAATATAATGTGGTTCGGTACTATAATTATATTATTTAATTCATCATTTTCATTTGCCTGGTGGGTCCCAGTCGGGGATTCACGGCACTGTAATATCCGCCTAGTTTGGGGTGTTACAGAGTTGGTATCGGAGCGCTTGGTTTTGAATACTACCCTCCAAGTCATGTCTCAGTTGAAATCATCGTCATCGGACTAGTATCATTGGACTTTCGCGTCACGTGTGACCTGTGCAAATGCCGAGCCAATCAGACCAAGAACTGTAAGATTTCTAATGCCATGGTATAATTTCTGGCAATAATCATTCATTCACAATTCATCAGTTAACAATCCTCAATCATCATTGTCATTTTGACCAGGACGGTCAGGTTAACTCATTAATCAGTCAATTCATTTCATTGTTCAGTTGTTGATCAGGAAGATCGAATCATTAATCTTGTTAACTCATTCAAGATAATCATTTCAATAATTTCATCAGATAATCATGTCACCTCAGTTGATCATTCATGTAATCATTGTGTTAGAGCGCGTATGCTCATTTTTATCATCTCATGTCATAATCATAACGTATTATTCATGCGGTAAATATAATCATCATGTGACTTTCATACTTCGGTATGGAGAGGGCAAGAAGAGGGCGTGGAGGACGAGGCCGTGGAGCGGGCGAATCCCGAGAGCTCGTGTAAATACACGTGCAAACGCGAGGAATAATGCTAATTCATCGAGCGGCGGCGCCACTCATTCACACAGGCGCGATCATTCACTATCGGAGTCGTGCAGGACACGGCTCGGTCGGAGGGTGTCGGGTTGACCCACTCGCTTTTATGCGGGCATGATGGCCCAAATGACTCGAGATGGCTCGGTTGATGGAGACAATGCATAACTCCGTCAATCAAAATCAGCAGGCTCCTCGCCGCCACCTCGGAGGCAAGAGAGGAATGTGAGTAATATCATCGGCGATATCTCTCGTGGAGGCCACCTACTTTTGAGGGCTCGTCGGCAGCGAGATATCATTCATTGGCTCGAGCATTTCGAGAAGTTGTTTGCTATGGTAGAGTGTCAGGGACACAAAGTTTGTTGCGGCTTACTACGGGTAAGAGCGCACATTCTTGGTGGTTGTCGTTGAAGCCCACCGAAGGATCTTGTACTTGGGATCGATTCAAAACTCTCATGATGGAGAGGTATTATCCGGCCCCACTCGGAGAGGCCAAGTGTCGAATTGCTCACCCCGAACCCTCAACAGACGAGGATGTTCTCGCCATTGCCGAGAAATTTGGGAACTTCTTCCTTTCGCCTCATCCATCATTCATTCGAGGCGGATAAGATCAAGTATTTCAAAGAGGTGAAACCCCGTATGAGACTTCATTTGCTTAATCATAATTGCACCACGTTGGCGAATTCATTGAAAGCTCTCACCTACGAGCTTCTTGCTAAGGAAATTGCTAGCGGCAACCTTAAATGCTAGCAAGAAATCGAAGAATCGTAATCGATCGAAGGCGGTCGGACAACTTTCAAGAAACCCCGTGCGGGTTACGCTTTCTGGCGACCTCTGTGTCGTCTAAACCCGCGGAATCTCGGTCTCGAGCGGCGGTTCGGCCATCACTGTTTTAGCGTGGGAGCTTGGTCACCTCGGTACCAAGTGTCCTCGGCAGACTATCACGTGTCATAATTGTGGGATTGCTGGGCATAAGGCCCGTTTTTGCCGTAGGGACTCCAAACCTACTCGAGCGTCATCTCATGCACCTAAGCGATCGGCCGTTGAGAATCGAGCCACTCAATCGCGTCGTTTAAAGCAGCGGGAGCGACTAAAGGTGGAACTTTTAGCTAGCGAGACAGGAGCGTCCGGTCGGACTAGCAAGCCCGAATTTATGAGATGAAGAAGACCGATGATCGGAGGCCCGAATGATCTCGGTACACTCGATATTCTATCTCAACTGTGTGTACCCTTTTTGATCTTGGTGCATCGCATTCATTCATTTCCGAGTCATGTTTGAGTAGACTACGTGGGTAGTGCTACTAGTTGTGAGCCTTATGTCATTGGCCTACGATGGTAGACGAATTATCGGTAATCGTGAGATTCGAATTGTCGATTGATTTCATGGTCGTGTATGGCCAGCGGACCTAATCGTGGTAGATTTGCCGAGGGACGACGTCATCTTGGGTATTGATTGGATGGATCGTCATGATGCCATCATTAATGTCCGTAAGCATATGGTCACTATCATTTCAGATGATGGGGTTGAATGTGTGTTTCAGGGAGGTAATCCGGTACATTACGTAAGGTCATTAATTTGATGAAAGCGGCAAGGTTACTCAATCGGGGATGTGTCGGTTATTGGTGCTATATGGCCAAAAGAAGTCATCGGTAATGTTATGAGATATTCCGGTGGTGAGGAATATGCCGATGTTTTCAGAGGCGAGTTACTGGTTTGCCTCCACGAGAGGATGTGGAATTCACGATTGAGTTGGAGCACAGTACGTCCCGATATCGAAGGCACCGTCTTAGGATGGCCCGGCGAAATGCGGGAATTAAAGAACCAACTTGAAGAGTTCTTCGAGAAAGGTTATATCCGACCGAGTGCGTCCCGTGGGAGCACCGGTGTTGTTTGTCAAGAAGAAGGATGGTTCATTCCGCTTATGTATTGATTATTGGGAGTTGAACAGGTGACGATCAAGAATAAGTATCCCTTACCCGTATTGATGATCTCTTAGATCAACTTGGGGAGCTTGATATTTTCCAAGATCGACTTAAGGTCTGGATATCATCAGTTGCGGATCCGAGAGTCGGACATCGCGAGTACGGCGTTTCGAACACGCTATGGTCATTATGAGTTTGTGGTTATGCCGTTCGGATTGACTAATGCACCTGCGGTATTCATGGAGTTAATGAATCGGGTTTTCATCGACTTTTTGGATCAGTTTGTTGTTGTCTTCATCGATGACATTTTGATTTATTCTCGTGACCGGGAGGAACACGAGTTTCACCTTCATCAAGTGCTCGATGTGTTGAGACGAGAACAACTTTATGGGAAGTTTTCCAAATGTGAGTTCTGGATGTCCGAAGTGACTTTTCTCGGTCATGTAATTTCATCAGACGGAGTTCGTGTCGACCCTCAGAAGACGGAGGCTATTCGAGATTGGCTACCTCCGAAGAACGTTAAGGAAATCCGAAGCTTTCTCGGATTAGTGGGTTATTATCGGCGGTTTGTGGAAGGATTTTCTAGAATCGCTCAACCCTTAACGAACCTTTTGCGGAAGGATAAGAGATACACGTGGTCCGACGCGTGTCAACGGAGTTTTGAGGAACTCAAGAGCCGGTTAATGTCAGCACCTGTACTTTCCTTGCCGCAGGGGACGGAAGGATTTGTGGTCTATAGTGATGCGTCCGGACAGGGTCTCGGATGTGTACTCATGCAGAATGGGAAGGTTATTGCCTATGCTTCACGGCAATTGAGACCTTACGAGGTTAATTATCCGACACACAACCTGGAGCTAGCAGCCGTGGTGTTCGCTTTGAAGATTTGGCGTCATTACCTTTATGGCGTCACCTGTCAGATATTCACCGATCATAAGAGTTTAAAGTATATATTTACTCAGAAGGAGTTAAATATGCGTCAGAGACGGTGGTTGGAATTAATCAAAGATTACGATATCGAGATCCTCTACCACCCGGGCAAGGCGAACGTTGTCGCCGACGCCTTGAGTCGTAAGTCCGTTCAGGAGCAGATGCTTGCCCGTTTAACGATTCGAAGGAGCTTGAGGAATTCCTTAGACCCGAGATCGAGTGCAGCTTGTGAGTTCGAGGCGACTTTGTATGTTAGAGATTTCATCATCACTCGAGGAGGCAATCCGAGAGAATCAGGGTTCGGACCCATCTTTGTTGCGCATCCGAGAGGATGTGGCTCAGGGGAAAGCCCCTGGATTTGTGGTCCATGAGGATGTACTTTTGAGGTTTAAGAATCGGTTGTGCGTACCGGCGAATGACGAGTTGAAAAACTCAATTTTGAAAGAAGCTCATGCTACCCCTTATTCTGTTCATCCGGGGTCTAGCAAGATGTACAAGGACTTGAAACAAAATTACTGGTGGAGTAATATGAAGCGAGAAGTCGCAGAATTTGTTTCGAGATGCTTAACCTGTCAACAAGTTAAGATTGAACATCAGCGACCGGCGGGTATGCTCAAACCTCTTCCTATTCCCGAATGGAAGTGGGAAGACATTTCTATGGATTTCATCACGAGTTTTCCGACGAGTCGTCGTGGCATGAATACGATCTGGGTGATCGTGGACCGCTTAACTAAATCAGCTCATTTCCTTGAGATCAAGGAGACGTGGGGTCCCGAGAGACTTGCTCAACTGTTCATCAAAGAGATAGTCGGGCCCTGCGGTACTCTAAAAGTATCGTTTCCGATCGTGACGGACGGTTTGTGTCGCATTTTGGAAATCGATTCATCGTGCTATGGGAACTCGGCTTAATCTCGATCAGCTTTTCATCCTCGGTCAAGACGGGCAATCGAGAGAGGACCATTCGGACATTAGAGGACATGTTGAGGGCATGCGTCCTCGATTGGAAAGACGATTGGGAAACCCAACTACCATTGATCGAGTTCACGTATAATAATAGTTGGCATGCTTCGATCAAGATGGCACCTTACGAGGCCTTGTATGGTCATCGTTGTCGATCTCCGTTGTGTTGGGGCGACTTATCGAATCAATCGGCCGAGCCCGATATGCTTATAGCGCCCGTGAGAAGGTAACTTTGATCGAGTCGTTTGTTGACATTTCGAGTCGGCGAAATCATACGCGAGATAAGTCGTCGACCATTAGAGTTCGAAATTTGGTGACCATGTGTTGGTCAAGGTATCCCCGAGTCGTGGTATCTTCCGTTTTGGGAAGAGGGGAAAGTTGAGTCCGAGATTCATTGGACCGTTTGAGATTTTGGATCGAGTAGGCGAGTTAGCTTATCGATTGGCTTTACCTCCGGCGTTGAGCCGAATTCATAATGTGTTTCATGTCTCTCAGTTGCGGAAGTATGTTGCCGACCCGAGTCACATACTTCAGTTCGATGAAATCGAGATCGCCGACGATCATTCATATGAGGAGCGTCCTATGCGAGTTTTAGAGCGACGAATCAAACAGTTGAGGAATAAGACGATTCCTTTGGTTAAAATTCAGTGGTCTAGACACGGAGTCGAAGAGGCTACTTGGGAAACCGAGGATAGTATGCGGGAGAGTTATCCCGAATTGCTTGACCCTTAGTTTCGGGGACGAAACTCTTTTTAAGGGGGGGTGTATGTAATACCCGGTTGTAATTCAGTAATTATCATTCAGTATTTATCATTCAGTAATTGATACTCAGTAATTTCACTCATTATTGATCATTTGTCACTCAGATTCAGTCATGGTATTCATCATTCAGAGTAATTGTATCGTGTATCAATCGTCATTCATCACTAATCTGTTTGGAGTTTCGTGCCGTGCTTATCATCATTGTTATTTTCGTTGCGAGCTGTGCGTGAGGAGTAGCGCACGCTACGTACTCCTTTTAGCGTACGCTAATTGGGTATAGGTAGCGCACGCTACCACTCAGCTTTAGCGCACGCTAAGGTTACCCTGGCTGCAGTCCAGAAGGTACTGGACTGCAGGTGAGTTATAAGTAGCGCACGCTACGAATGGTAAGTAGCGCGCGCTAGTGGGTTGTAGTAGCGCACGCTAATATGTGGTGTAGCGCGCGCTAAGGACGGATCAGGTTAAGTCCAGTGGCTACTGGACTGCACTGGATTAATTCATAGCGCACGCTATGCGTGATATTTAGCGTACGCAACCGATTGTATAGCGCACGCTAAATAATGGTTGTAGCGCACGCTATCGAGGTCAGATCAGAGAACAGGCAGTTTCTGGACTCCAGTACTGGGCATCAATTTATTAGTTAGCGCACGCTAATTATGAGCATTTACGTACGCTAGTAGTGTGGTCGTAGCGCACGCTACAAAAGGTACATAGCGCGCGCTACCGTGTTCGTACAGTGGGTACTAGACTACCCAAACTACTCGTTAGCGCACGCTATTCATAAGGGCTAGCGCACGCTAACCTGGACTGACTATAAATTGGACAGTTTAGTCAGAGTTCGTCATTTATCATTCTAATCTCTTTCTCTCGTCGGTTCTTGGCGATTTGGGCGATTTAGAGTGTATTCTTCAAGGTGTAATCATCAATCATCATTTTCAAGTCTTTGAGTTGGATTAATCATCACTTCATCATCTCCAAAACATCGAATCAAAGGTATTAATTTCTTGGATCTAGAATTTCGGATTTTTGGGTTTTCCTTCCGATTTCTTCGTGTGAGCTTGGATTATCATTGGAATATGTTAGATATGGATTATCTACCTTGGATAAATATATTCCTACGGATTTAATGGTTATTTTCGGAATTGTTTTCAAGAACCCTTGGGGTTGACTTTGGTTAATTGGGGATTTTCCGATTGATGTTGTTGTAACCATGAATTATGGATTCCTAATGGATTATTGATATCATTGAAGTGTTTTGTTGGTTCGAAATACTCAATTTAGTGTTGGTTTCGATATATTCGGGATTGGATATTCCCGAAGTTGTGTGGTCGATTATGTATTCGTTGGAATGCCCTATGAGTTTGATTATCGTTGTTTCGACCTTTGGGTTAGTCGTGTTTTGTTGCTTGATACGTGTATTGAACGATTGTTGGTAATTATTGTTATTCAAGGTTGATCGGCGACCGGTATCTTGGTTAGGGCGTTGTTCGTGGACGGACATTCTTCATCGTTGTTGTGTAAGTTAAATCTTACTCGGTTAAAGGATACTCATTCCTTTTGTTGTTGATTGCTCATAATCATAATTCATTCATCATAATATTAATCATTTGAGACTTGTAATTGTCGAATAATCATTTCATTCACGAGCAGCGGTTCCAAATCATTTCATTGGGTTATCAATCACGTCACCATTACTTTCATATCGGTGAGTCATCTTGGCCTTGTCTAATTATTATTCATTGATATTCATCATGGTCATTCGTTCATGTGACCTTAGGGTTCATATTGCGTGGCGGGTGTGGGCTGTGTGGAATTTTTAGTCGGGCACACGATGGTCATGTATTGGGTTCACCGATACATCGGGACCGTGCACTGCAGTAACGCTTACCTTTGTGAGACTAATTAAGTACAAGGGACGGGTGTGTCGGTCATTCGTCTTGTACACTTGCACGAGAACATTACGGGCGTACTATGATACTCCTCTTGGCGTAATTCATAATTAAGAATATTTCATAACTTGATTAATTCATGATTGTGTAATTTCAACTCTTGAGGATTGTTGTTACGTATGGCCGGCCGTTGGGGGATTTTGTTTTCAGGTCACGGCAAGGCAAAGGCACGGGAAGAGCATGTTGACGGAGACGAGTCCCAGTGATACTAGTAGGGGGCCCCAGTCGTTCCGTTGTTTAGTCATTTTCAGTCATTTCAGTTATTCCGTCATTTGTATTTTCCGCTGCAAATTCCGTTTGAAATGTTTATTTATTCAGGGTGGTGTATTTTATCTTCATATAAAATACACTAGTATTCGGTATTGTCCTGGTGTGTTGTACTTAAACTCCTCATCGGAGTATTTGGTAATATAATGTGGTTCGGTACTACAATTATATTATTTAATTCATCATTTTCATTTGCCTGGTGGGTCCCAGTCGGGGATTCACGGCACTGTAACATCCGCCTAGTTTGGGGTGTTACAACGTACGTTATGTCATCAGGCGAGTCAGTCGGCTGATCAGAGAGGACTGTCAGTACATAAGTTAGCGTACGCTAGACTTCGTCGTTTACGTACGCTAACAGGCAGGCTTAGCGCACGTTATGTAGAGTACCTAGCGTACGCTAAGTAGTTCAGGCAGATTACATTTTTAGAGCTTTCGGTCGTAGACCGAGTTGTTAGACATTCGTACGACTTGAGATGAATTCTATATTATTTCTTTTGTTAAGGTTCGAGCTTGCTACGTTGATCGAAGGAGACAGCCTTCGAGTGTGTTGAGAGCGTTGGAGTGATTTGTTCTTGCCATCTTTGAGGCAAGTATTGTATTTTAAGCTTATTGATATTGCATTATTGATCATGTGTACGATTTATTCGTGTTGTTGAACATGTGACTATATTCCTTGAGTTGTCATGATATTTACGTTGATGAACGTGTTGATTTGCATATGTGTATGCATAATTATAATGGTTGTATTGTAAATGATCCGAGGGGATCATGAGGATCTATCTTTGAGGGCCAGATCGAATGTCCACCATGCGTTGGTCCGACGGGATCTTCATGGGGATCTATGCTGAGGGCGCTGGATCGTTGGACGGGTTTTCCACCATGCGTTGGTGCGACGGGATCATCATGGGGATCTATATCGAGGGCGCTGGATCGTTGGATTACCCCGTATTGTGTTGATGGAATTGTGTGGATTCACATCATTGGATTCCGATGACGGAAGTCCGTTTCCTATGTTTTATGATGCACTGGTGATTTTTGTATTATGATACTTGTACTAGCATCGTTTTGCTAACCCCTTAGGGGGTGGACATTTGTTTTGATGTTCAGGTAGCCGAGGAGCGGGGAAGCAGCCACAGTACGGACATGATGATGAAGTGGCTCAGTGATGTGGATTATGTTGTCTTATTTTCCAGTTATTTCAGTACTCGAGTACGTTTATGTTGTTGTTGTCTTGGGAACATTTTGTAATAATGAATTTATTTGAATTGTCGAACGAGTTTGAATTTCCTTTCATTAATGACACTTTTGTATTATTTCCGTTGTCTTCAAATTAGCCTTGTAAATTCTTATATAAAGGATTTACGGCGCTGTAATTATTCCGAATATCTCGGGGTGTTACAGAATATGTATCGGAGCTGAGATTCATGGATATCTTGGCAGTCGGGTTAGTTGGGTCTGTTTACGTTATTTGATTATTGGGCGTTTGTAACATCACTGCTGAGCCAGCATCGTCGTGTGAACCGTGGTTGTAAGTCTCCTAATCCCAAATACTACCGTTTTATTTAATTCCTGTTTTGTGAATATTGACGGACTTTCTTTTAGAAAGTTTGCCCTGGATATTGAATATTTGTGTTTACAGTATGTTGAGGGGAGGTCGTGGACGCGGACGTGGTTGTGGACGCGGATGTGGAAATGCAATACAGGAGGATTCGGTGTCTACCCCAGAATTATCCGCTAGTCGAACCGATTCCCATTCTGGAGGACAGCAGGGATCAGCTAATAATAATACAGATCCTAACGTGCCGGGAGTGCTTCAACAGGTGGTTGCTCAGATAAACCAGTTTGCTCAGGTGGTTGATCGAATGCAGACGGCGATGGGGCAATGACATAACGAGGATAATCGGGAGACAAATGGCTTCTTGAAATTTGGTCAAATTGCACCCTCCGAAATTTGTGGTTCTGCGATACGCTTTCTTGGGATCATTGGTGAAGGAGTTAGAGAATATCTTTACGAGGATTAAGCTGTCCCGGCGACGAAAGGTTCGGTCGCCCGGTATCTTCGGCGGGGAGGCTTTCGGTGGGAGGCCATTCGACACGAGGAGCATAATGCTTGGCTGGACGGAGTTCAAATTAATGATGGAAGCGCAGTATTATCCTCGCCCGATTAGAGAGGCCGAGTCAGGAGTTTTCTCCCCATAGAATTCGAAGGCATACGCGAGACGTGATTAAGACTTTTAATCACCAGCTGACTTATGTGCGCCACTTGGTCAGAACCGAGGCGGAGAGGATCTTCCATTTCGACATACGGACGAAGCCGGAAATTCAGCAGTATATGTCCGGATTTGAATGTACCACCTTGCGACAGTATCAGGACAAAGCACTGGCCTATGATATGAAAGAGGCGACAGTAGAAAAGTCAATGGAAGCAAAGAAGCAGAAAGTATCTGGCAACTTCACGGAGAATAAGAGTAGTGGGCCTCGCAGGGGCCAGTCCTCATTTCATTCATCCAGGAAGCCTCCGCATCCTTCTCGAGGTGGAAAGATGTTCCGGGCAGCACCAACCGTTTCAGACGCAGGGAAGAAATGTTATAACTGTGGCAAAGCGGGGCATGTTCGACGTGACTATTTCGCACCGGCTGTGACCTGTTTCGAGTGTGGACAGGAAGGGCATCGCGCAACATTTTGTGGAAATGCGACTCGATCTTTTGGTACTCGCACTCCTGCACCGGTTCCGAAGGACACTAGTGTAAACCAGACGCAGCAAAGTGGTTTCCAGCAACAGAATGTTGGGAAAAGAGAAGCATCCAGCGATGGGTCTATTCCTCCGCGTATTTACGAGATGAAGAAGTCAGACGATCAAAACACGGTTGTTGCATCAGGTACGATTCAGATCCTTTTGCAACCAGTTAGTGTCGTATTCGATTCAGGAGCTACGTATTCTTTCATATCTTTGAACTGTGTTAATCGTTTGAAAATCTCGTGCTTGTATGATTGTGAACCTTATGTTGTGGGATTACCGAGTGGAGAGAAAATTGTGGGAACCCTAGAAACTAGAGATTTTCCAGTGTCTATAGGAGGGAGAGATTGGCCATCAAATCTTATTGTAGTTGACATACATGGTGACGACTTAATTCTCGGAGACGATTGGCTCAACCGTTATGGAGCTATTCTGAATTACCGAAAGAGAGTCATTTCTAACATTGCTGATGACGGATCTGAACACTTATTCAGAGGATGGAAACCGGGAAGCTCGGGAAAATTGATCAAAGCAATGAAAGCTGTGAAATTACTGAAGCACGGATGTCATGGACTTTGGTGTTATGCCATGAGGAAAGAGGAAGGAGTAGAGCTCTCATCTATTCCAGTTGTGAATAAATTCTCAGATGTATTTCCTGCCGAACTACATAGGTTACCTCCGCAGACAGAAGTGGAGTTCACTATCGAATTAGAGCCTGGAGCCGCTCCTATTTCCAGAGCACCATACCGCATGGCGCCAACCGAGATGTATGAACTAAAGAAGCAACTGGAGGAATTATTACAGAAGGGTTATATTCAGCCTAGCGTTTCTCCTTGGGGAGCGCCCGTTCTCTTTGTCCGGAAGAAAGACGGATCCCTCCGATTATGTATTGATTACAAGGAGCTAAACAAGGTGACGATGAAGAACAAGTATCCTATACCTCGGAGCGATGATTTGTTTGATCAACTGCAAGTGGAAAGGGTATTCTCGAATATTGAATTACGATCAGGATACCATCAGTTGAGAATTAAGGAATCAGTTATACCGAAATCTGCTTTCAGATCCCGGTACGAGCATTATGAATTTGTAGTGATGCCATTTGGACTTACCAATGCTTCTACGTTATTTATGCAATTGATGAATCGGGTATTCTTAGAATACTTGGATAAATTTGTGGTCGTCTTCATTGATGACATCTTGATCTATTCGAAAGACACAGAGGAGCATGCCGAGCATTTGTGTGTAGTTTTGAACACCTTGAGGAATGAACAACTTTATGCGAACCTTTCCAAATGCGAGTTCTGGCTTAGGGAAGTGACTTTCCTTGGGCATGTGATATCAGCTGACGGAGTCCAGGTGGACCCGAAGAAAGTCGAAGCAATCTTGGAATGGGAAGCTCCTAATAACTTGAAAGAAGTCCGAAGTTTCTTAGGACTTGCTGGATATTATCGCCGTTTTGTAGAGGGATTTTCTAAAATTGCTCGTCCGCTCACTCAGCTATTACAGAAAACTCAAAAGTTCACATCGGATGAGAAATGTCAGGCTGGTTTTGATGAACTTAAGAGGAGACTGACGACAGCACCTATATTAGCGTTACTAGATGGAACTGATGGATTCATGGTATACAGCGAGGCTTCAAATCAGGGTCTGGGATGTGTGTTGATGCAAAAGGATAAGGTGATTGCCTATGCTTCTCGGCAGTTGAAACCGTACGAGGTTAATTACCCGACTCATGATCTGGAGCTAGCAGTTGTAGTCTTTGCATTCAAAATTTGGAGACATTATTTGTACGGCACTCATTGTCAGATCTTTACAGATCATAAGAGCCTCAAGTATATTTTCAGCCAGAAAGAATTAAACATGAGGCAGAGAAGGTGGCTGGAATTGATCAAGGATTACGACTTGGAGATTCTCTACCATCCGGGTAAAGCAAACGTAGTAGCCGATGCTTTGAGCCGTAAACCTGTTTCTCTTCGAGTGTTGGAAGCACTTACATCCCAAACCGACATTCGAGAGGCCGATCCGCGAAGGATTGAAGTATGGGCACCGGGAATCAAAGGGCAACTATATGTGATGGAATTGACTTCATCACTAGTTGAGAGATCAAATCTAAGCGGTTGAGCGATTCTCCGATCCTTCGGTTATGTGGCGAAGTAAAGAAAGGAAAAGCCCGGGATTCGTGATACAAGATGATGGAGTTACGAGATTTCGGTGTCGACTTTGCGTTCCCGTCTGATGATTTGAGACGGACAATTACGAAGGAAGCTCACGGCGCGCCTACTCTATTCACCGGGCGTGATAAGATGTATAAGGATCTAAAACAAAACTTGGTGGGAAATATGAAGAAGGGCGTGGCAGTACGTTTGAAGTGTTTGACTTGTCGGCGAGTTAAGATTGAACATCGGCGACAGCCGGAATGTTAAAGCCGCTTCCGATCCCTGAGTGGAAGTGGGAGGATATCTCGATGGATTTCATCACCAATATGCCAAGGACCAAGATGGGAATGAACATGATTTGGGTTATAGTTGATCGACTAACCAAGTCGGCTCATTTCCTAGGAATTAAAGATACTTGGGGACCCGAGAGATTGGCGCGAGTATTTATTTCAGAGATAGTCAGATTGCATGGGACGCCGAAGACCATTATTTCAGATCGAGATGGTCGCTTCGTGTCGCACTTCTGGAAGTCAGTTCACAGGGCTTTGGGGACCGAGCTGAACTTTAGCACGGCTTATCATCCTCAAACGGATGGTCAGTCCGAAAGGACTATACAAACAGTAGAAGACATGCTTAGAGCTTGTGCTTTGGATTGGTCAACTGATTGGGAAGTTTACTTGCCATTGATTGAATTAACCCACAACAATAGTTGGCATGCTTCTATTAAGATGGCACCATTTGAAGCTTTGTATGGGAGAAGATACCGATCACCCCTGTGCTGGGATGATTCTTCGGACTTGATCGGGACGGAGCCGGAATTGATAGTTCAGACTCAAGAGAAGATAGCTTTGATTCGGGAAAGACTGTTGACTGCCCAGAGTCGACATAAGTCTTATGAAAACGTGCGTCGTCGCCCGCTAGAGTTAGACATTGGGGACCACGTACTTTTGAAGGTGTCTCCTACACGAGGAATTTTCCATTTTGGGAAGAAAGGTAAGCTAAGTCCGAGATATATCGGACCGTTTGAGATCCTCGAGAGAATTGGGGATTTAGCATACAGGTTGGCCTTACTGCCATCACTGAGTCACGTTCACAATGTGTTTCACGTATCCCAATTGCGAAAGTATGTACCAGATCCCAGTCATATCATTGAGTTCGACGAGATCGAGATAGCTAATGATGGCACCTTCGAAGAGAGACCAATCAAGATACTTGAGAGTCGGATCAAACAATTGAGGAATAAACCAATACACTTGGTTAAAGTACAATGGTCATGACATGGAGCTGAAGAGGCCACTTGGGAAACGGAGGACAGTATGAAGATTAGATATCCAGAGTTGTTTTCATCTTAAGTTTCGGGACGGAACTTCTTTTTAGGGAGGAAGGATGTAATACCCGAGATTTCTGATATGTATTTGAACCTTGTGATATTGTAATTGTTGCATTTTGATCTAAGTATTATTCTCCGTATTTCATAATCCGGTGTTGTTGAGCGCATGATTTCATGAATGTGATTTAAATTGTGATTCAGCGCATGTAGCGTATGCTATCGACTAAGTGTAGCGTACGTTAATTTAGATCCGTAGCGCACGTTGTGAATGAACCTTAGCGCACGCTATACATAGTCAGCATGATTAAGATAGGGTGGTAGGTGAGATCGGCTGCGGATCTCGGCCGGATCATGTCGGAATGAACCTGGATGGCTTTCGGGAAAAGCCAAGTCAACGCGGTAGTGCACGCTAATGATATGAGGATAGCGCACGCTAAACGCTGAGTACAGTGAAGTCAATAAGCTTCGTATGACCGTTAGCGCACGCTATGCTTATGGACTAGCGCGCGCTAATAATCCTTTTCTATATATAGGACAGCACACTTTTTCATTTTTTTCAGATCTTTTCACTTCCCAAAAACCCGAATTCTGAGACACAGAGAGTCACTCTCTCCATCCTAAACCCTTCATATCATCATCCTAGCCCGAGTTGAAGATTGTAGATCATTGGAGATTGGTGTTCAAGCTCTCGGTGTTGGATTTCTTCGAGTTCCTTCGTGTTCTTCACTACTTTGAGGTAGGTGATTCTTCACCAATATTAGTAGTATTCTGAAGGACGTTTTGATCATGATTTGGGATTATCTAGTCAGTTAAATTCGTACGTAGTCGAACATCTTATTGTTAGAAGGATATTTTTGATGTCTCAGTACTTCCTCATTGTTTAAACCACTTAACCTTTTAGTGTTTGAACTCCTAAGCATATTCATGTAGCTTCAAAACTGATTATGACCAGTATATGGAGATTACCAAGTTCTTATGTCTTTACATAACGGAATCATACGTTTTGGGACATGAAATGGATTGAACTTAGAATATTTTCTTGAATATCAAGATGAATTATGGTGTTGTGATGATTATACATATCCTTGTATCTTGAAGTCGTTTAATCCGTAAAGATCTTTCACAAACCGTATAAGCATAATATGCTCGGAGATGTCATGCTTTAACACTAAAGATTTCATGAGTTTCATCACATTTAGCTTAAGTTTTCTGCCCAGTAGTAAACTGCCATGCACGGTTAGCGCACGCTAAGATATGTATATTAACGTGCGCTATCGAGAATGAGTAACATACGCTACGTTTGGTACGTAACATACATTATGTCATCAGGCGAGTCACTCGGCTGATCAGAGAGGACTGTCAGTACATAAGTTAGCGTATGCTAGACTTCGTCGTTTACGTACGCTAACGGGCAGGCTTAGCACACGTTACGTAGAGTACGTAGCGTACACTAAGTAGTTCAGGCAGATTACATTTTTAGAGCTTTCGGCCGTAGACCGGGTTGTTATACATTCGTACGACTTGAGATGAATTCTATATTATTTCTTTTGTTAAGGTTCGAGCTTGCTACGTTGATCGAATGAGACGGCCTTCGAGTGTGTTTAGATCGTTGGAGTGATTTGTTCTTGCCATCTCTGAGGCAAGTATCGTATTTTAAGCTTATTGATATTGCATTATTGATCATGTGTACGATTTATTCGTATTGTTGAACATGTGACTATATTCCTTGAGTTGTCATGATATTTACGTTGATGAACGTGTTGATTTGCATATGTGTATGCATGATTATAATGGTTGTATTGTAAATGATCCGAGGGGATCATGAGTATCTATGCTGAGGGCGCTGGATCGAATGTCCACCATGCGTTGGTCCGACGGGATCATCATGGGGATCTATGCTGAGGGCGCTGGATCGGTGGACGAGTTTTCCACCATGCGTTGGTCCAACGGGATCATCATGGGGATCTATACCGAGGGCGCTGGATCGTTGGATTACCTCGTATTGTCTTGATGGAATCGTGAGGATTCACATCATTGGATTCCGATGACGGAAGTTCGTTTCCTATGTTTTATGATGCACTGGTGATTTTTGTATTATGATACTTGTACTAGCATCATTTTGCTAACCCCTTCGGGGGTGGACATTTGTTTTGATGTTCAGGTAGCCGAGTGGGGAAAGCGACCACGACATGAAGATGAAGTGGCTCAGTGATATGGATTATGTTGTCTTATTTTCTGGTTATTTCAGTACTCGAGTACGTTTATGTTGTTGTTGTCTTGGGAACATTTTGTAATAATGAATTTATTTGAATTTTCGAACGGGTTTGAATTTCTTTTCATTAATGACACTTTTGTATTATTTCCGTTGTCTTCAAATTAGCCTTGTAAATTCTTATATAAAGGATTTACGGCGCTGTAATTATTCCGAATATCTCGGGGTGTTACACAAATGGACCTAGACAGATTTGGAGTCAAAGCTTATTAGCGTGCGCTAAGAATTGTACAGAAACTTTATTTAAAGGACAGTACTTCATTTCTACTTATTTTCTTTCATTGTTCTTCGTTCCTTGGAAGTACAGAGAGCTTTTCCTACTCCTTAAACACATACAAATCCGCCTTGCTTGATCATTAAATATTAAAGAATGCTTACACTTGATCATTGAAGAAGAACTCACTTTGAAGTGAGACTCAAGCAACTGGAGCTGGATTCTTCCTTTTTGGATCAGTGATTTCTTCATTAAAGGTATGTTAATTTTATCTCCAACTTTAGATTCGTGTCATGAAGAATAAGATGATCATACTAGCAAGATATTGAGTCCCATTGGTGAATTATTCAACAAATATCATGTTTAGAAGATTGGAATAATTATACTTATGATATTGTCGTTGGAACCTCGTGGTTGGAATCCTAGTACATCAATGATGAGAGGAACATTCTGAAGTTGATTATCCGTATGATTTATGTTGTCATATTGATCATAAAATTTGAGGTGATATCACTTTTGGTTATAAGAACTTAAAAAAAGAAATCATCTTAGGAAGTATCCTTTCGTATAAGTTGGAATTGTTAGTTCACCTTCAAGATGAAGTCTGAATGTGAATAATGATAATAGAATCTAGTGCACCAATCAGAGATCACCGAAATCCGCATGAGAATGATAATCAAGTTCGAATATAAGAGTTGTGATGATATTCTTTTCCTTGAAACTCAAAGATGATTGGATCTGTAAGATCATTCATAAATTTACGAACATGACATGTAGTCGTATATCACACGTTAATCACTGAGGAATTCGTGAGTTTCATCACCGTTAGAACAAGTCTGATGCCCAACAGTGAACTGCCATGCACGCTTAGCGTACGCTAAGCTATGTGAATTAACGTATGCTAATGGGCATATTTAGCGTATGCTACGATTGAAACTTAGCGTGCGTTAAGTCATCAGGCGAGTCAGTCGGCTGATCGGTGAGGTACTGACCGTGTATGGTTAGCGTATGCTAGGCTGGGTGTAATTGCGTACGCTAACGAGTAGCATTAACGTAAGCTACATATGATGCATAGCGTGCGTTAAGCAAGTCAGACAGATTTCATTTTAAGAACTTCCTACCGTAATTTTTGGATTGTTAGATGTTCGTTCGACTTGAGACGAATTCTATATTATTTCTTTTGTTAAGGTTCGAGCTTAGCAACGTGATTGATCGAAGGGGACGACCTTCGAGTATTTTGATATTCGTGGAAGTTTTATTCTTGTCAACGAACCGAGGCAAGTACTCTAATTAGAATTGTTTATATTATGACAGTTGTATTGTGATTGTATTGTGTATTATGTGTTGTGATTAAATGTCCACCATGCGTTGATCCGACGGGAATCATCATGGGAATCTATAGTTGTGTGCGCTGGATCGTTGGAATGCCATCAGTATGTTGAGACTGTTATGATGTGATATGTGTTGTTGTTATTTCTCGTTGGAGAAACTTCTTATGATATAATTGTTGATTATATCACTGTTGTATGATTATTGTACTTGTACTAGCATCGTTGTGTTAACCCCTTCGGGGGTGAACATTTGTTTATGTTCAGGATCCATGAGAGCGGGGAAACAACCACTGGAGTTGCATGACGACGAGGGTACAGAGTGATGTTCCGGTCGGGTTTATTTGTCTGTTGTTTGTATCGTTTTTTTAAAAGTACTCGAGTACGTAGTCGTTTATGATGAATTTGAATTTGGTGATGTATTTTCAGTATTGGTCAGAACTGTTGTACTTTACTTCTGTTATTTTCATACATTGGTATCTGTCAGTGTCTTTTTAGTTCTTCAGCCTTGTAAATTCTTATGTAAAGGATTTACGGCGCTGTAATATTCCTGAATATATCAGGGGTGTTACAGAATATGGATATCTTGGCCATTGGGTTAAAATAGGGGTCATATACGTCATTTGAGGTAACCGGCCGTAAATGACATCACTGTACTGCCTACGTCTTCATGCGAACGGTGGTTGTAAGTTCCTAAACTCTATCTCATTCTTTATATGTTGTATTTGTTTAGACTTGAACATTAGAACGATAATGTTTCCTGTATATTGAGTATTTATGCTTACAGTATGTTGAGAGGCGGGCGTGGACGTGGCCGCGGTCGCGGACGCGGACGAATGAATGCCGAAAGAGAAGCTTCGCCTTCTAATCAGGCCAGTCACAGTTCAGGCGAGCCACAAAGATCTATCAATAATGAACCAGAACCTGTTGTGCCCGAAATCCTTGGTCAAGTGGTGAACCAGATGACTCAGTTCGCCCAGGTCGTGGACCGAATGCAGTTGGCGGTGGGATTACAGCAGGGAGAGAGACAGCAAGGGGTCCCATACATGGGAAATCGAGGTGACCGATGGTTGCAAGGAGTGTCGAAGATGCAACCACCTAAATTCGACGGCATTTCTGAGACACCTACATGGGACCATTGGTTGAAGGAATTTGTGAAAAATTTTTCCGGAATTAATTGCCCAGACGACCGGAGAGCCTCTGTAGCTCAGTACTTTCTGATAGGGGAAGCATCCGAGTGGTGGGAACCCATCCGGCCTGTAGATCATGATGCTGATTGGACAGAATTTAAATTGATGATGGAAGCTCAGTACTGCCCTCGTCCTGTGAGGGAAGCCAAAGTTCGGGAGTTTTTCTCCACTCACCCGTCAGACGAACCTGTATCCCAGACAATTAAGACATTTAACCAGCAACTGGCATTTGTTCGACATCTGGTCAGAACAGATGCAAAAATGATGATCCATTTGGATATGAGGATGAAACCAGAAATCCAGATGTACATGTCCGGTTTTGAATGTACCACTCTCCGCCAATACCAGGATAAGGCGTTGGCGTACGAAATCCAGGAAACAGCAATGGAGAAGTTTACGGAGTCCAAGAAGCAGAAAGTCTCTGGTACTTTTACAGAGCACAAGAGCAGCGGGCCCCGCAAGGCCCAGTCATCTTTTCATTCTTTCAAGAAACCTCCGCACCCATCTAAGAGCGGAAAGAATTTCGGAACAATGTCAGCCACGATGGATACAGCTAGGAGGTGCCTTAACTGTGGTCGCCCAGGCCACCTTTGGCGTGATTGTTTGCGCACTCCAGTTACATGTTTTGATTGCGGACAGGAAGAGCACCGTGCGACGTTTTGCAAGGATGCCACCAAGTTCAATGGAACACGTACATCGCAGCCAGTTCAAAAGGAAACTAGTATCCAACAGACGCAGCAAAGTGTTCAGATGCCTCAGAATTTTGGCCGCGGACGAGGCAGAGGACAATGGGACCGAAAGGGGACATCGAGTGCCGGATCTGTTCCCCCATGTCTGTACGAGATGAGGAGGACAGACGATCAGGATGCTGCTATCGCATCAGGTACTGTTCAGATCCTTTCCCAGCCAGTTAGCGTTTTATTCGATACAGGAGCTACGCATTCATTTATATCTTCATCTTGTGTAAATCGTTTGAAAATTTCTGGTTTTCATTACTGTGAACCTTATCTTGTTGATTTACCGAGTGGAGAGAGGATTGTTGGAAACTTAGAAACTAGAGATTTTCCTGTATCATTTAGAGGCAGAGAGTGGCTCTCAAATCTAATTGTAATAGAAATGCAAGGAGACGACCTGATATTCAGAGATGATTGGCTTAATCGATATGGAGCTATTGTAAACTACCGAAGGAGGAATATCTCGCTGATCACTAACGATAGCTCCGAAATACTGTTTGAAGGATGGGAACCAGGAAGCTCAGGAAAGTTGATCAAGGCGATGAAAGCTGTCAAATTGTTGAAACAGGATTGTACCGGATACTGGTGTTATGCAATGAAGAAAGAAGACAAAATTGTGGAACTTTCATCCATTCCTGTTGTGAACGAATTTCCAGATGTATTCCCTGACGAGTTACCTGGACTACCTCCACGACGGGATGTAGAATTCACCACTGAGCAGGAACCTGGAGCTACACCAATTTTTAAGGCGCCGTATCGTATGGCACCTACTGAGATGTATGAACTGAAAAAGCAGCTGGAGGAGTTACTGGAAAAAGGCTATATCCAGCCAAGCGTTTCGCCTTGGGGAGTGCCAGTTCTTTTTGTCCAGAAGAAGGATGGATAGCTTCGACTGTGTATTGACTATCGAGAGCTGAACAAGATGACGATTAAGAACAAGTATTCGTTGCCACGGATTGATGATTTGTTTGACCAGTTACAAGGAGCAACAGTGTTTTCTAAAATCGATCTGAGATTAGGATATCATCAGCTGAGGATTAAGGAATCTGATGTTCCGAAGTCAGCATTCAGAACTCGCTACGGACATTATGAGTTTGTAGTGATGCCGTTTGGTCTCACTAATGCACCTGCTGTATTCATGCAATTGATGAACCGAGTTTTCATCGAATATTTGGATAAATTTGTGGTCGTGTTCATTGATGACATTCTGGTGTATTCTAAGAGCCCAGAAGAGCATGCACGTCATTTGCGGATTGTATTAGAACTTTTGTGAAGCGAGCAATTGTATGCCAAACTTTCTAAGTGTGAATTCTGGCTAAAGGAAGTAATGTTCCTCGGCCATGTGGTATCAGCTGAAGGAGTCCGAGTAGATCCTCAGAAGATCGAAGCAGTTATGGATTGGAATCCTCCAAAGAATGTGAAAGAAGTCCGGAGTTTCTTAGGACTTGCTGGATATTATCGTCGATTCATGGAAGGGTTTTCTAAAATTTCCCGCCCACTTACTCGACTCCTACAGAAAACTCAAAAGTTTGATTGGAGTGAATCGTGTCAGAAAATCTTTGATGAATTGAAGAAGAGATTGACGACAGCACCGATTTTAACACTTCCACAGAGGGCTGGAGGATTCATAGTTTATAGTGATGCTTCGAACCAAGGACTCGGATGCGTATTGATGCAGAATGATAAGGTAATCTCTTACGCATCACGACAGCTGAAACCTTATGAAGTGAATTACTCAACGCATGATTTAGAACTGGCAGCAGTAGTTTTTGCTTTGAAAATCTGGAGGCATTACCTGTACGGGACTCACTGTCAGATCTTTACGGATCACAAGAGTCTCAAATACATCTTCAGTCAGAAAGAGTTGAACATGCGGCAAAGAAGATGGTTAGAGCTGATTAAGGACTACGACTTGGAGATTTTGTATCATCCAGGCAAAGCGAATGTAGTGGCAGATGCACTTAGCCACAAGCCTGTTTCTATTCAGATGTTGGAGACTCTGACCTCCCAACTTAGCCTTCAACGAGAGATGATTCGAGAAGAAATTGAAGTATGGTTACAAAGAGTCCAAGGACAACTATGCGTGATGGAAATAACTTCATCATTAATCAAAGAAATCAAATCTATGCAGACAGATGATCCTCTGATGATTCGGTTACGTGATGAAGTGATCAAGGGGAAGGCCCCCGGATTCGTAATTCATGATGATGGAGTTTTTGAATTTTAGAACCGACTCTGTGTTCCTGACGATGTTCTGAAACAGACGATTATGAAGGAAGCTCACAGCTCTCCCTATTCTATCCACCCAGGCACCAGTAAGATGTATAATGACTTGAAACAGAATTTCTGGTGGGGCAACATGAAGAAAGATGTAACGGACTATGTTTCGAAATGCTTGACTTGTCAGCAGGTTAAGATCGAGCATCAACGACCTACCGGAATATTGAAGCCGCTCCCGATTCCTGAATGGAAGTGGGAGGACATATCGATGGACTTTATCACTAGTATGCCGAGAACCAAGATAGGAATGAACATGATTTGGGTGATAGTTGATCGTTTAACCAAATCAGCTCATTTCCTAGGCATTAAGGACACGTAGGGACCAGAGAGGTTGGCACGAGTATTTATTTCAGAGATAGTTCGACTGCATGGTACGCCGAAGACCATTATCTCTGATCGAGATGGCCGTGTCTCACTTTTGGAAAGCAGTTCATAAGGCCTTGGGGACCGAATTGAACTTCAGTACAGCTTATCACCCGCAGACTGATGGACAATCCGAGAGGACCATTCAAACGGTTGAAGACATGCTAAGGGCCTGTGCCTTAGATTGGTCAAACGATTGGTAAGTTCATCTACCGTTGATTGAATTTACCTACAACAATAGTTGGCATGCTTCCATTAAGATGGCACCATTTGAGGTATTATACGGGAGGAGATGCAGATCGCCCCTATGTTGGGACGATTCATCAGACTTGATCAGGACAGAACCAGATTTGATCAAACAAACACGAGAGAAGATAGCCTTAATTCGTGAAATGCTGTTGACCGCCCAGAGTCGCCAGAAATCTTACGCAGACATACGCCGTCGCCCATTGGAGTTCAGTACTGGAGACCACATACTTTTAAAGGTTTCTTCTACTCGGAGAATCTTTCGTTTTGGAAGGAAGGGAAAGCTGAGTCCGAGATATATCGGACCATTCTAGATCCTTGAGAGAGCTGGAGAGTTGGCATACAGATTGGCATTGCCGCCGTCGTTGAGCCATGTTCATAACGTGTTCCACGTATTCCAGTTACGGAGATATATACCGGATCCTAGTCATGTCATTGATTTCGGCGAGATCGAAGTCACTCAGGATGAAACGTTTGAAGAAGACCAGTCAAGATACTCGAGAGTCGAGTTAAGCAGTTGAGGAACAAACTAATCGTTTTGGTCAAAGTTCAATGGTCACGCCACGGAGTGGAAGAAGCCACCTGGGAAACGGAAGATAACATGAAGTCCAGATATCCAGAGTTATTTTCATCTTGAGTTTCGGGACGAAACTCCTTTTTAGTAGGAGAGTATGTAATATCCGGATTTATTATTGTGTATTTCATCTGTATTCGAACCCTGTATTATTCGGAATTGTGATCTCGATAATTGGAGTATGATATTTCTAACATTGGTATCTTTGTACATAAGTATATCATCATGCAAAACTTCTCATGCGAACTCGTGATAGCGCACGCTAAGAATGTAGCTTAACGCGCGCTATCGGCTACAACTAGCGCATGCTACGAATGTAGGATTTGCGTGCGCTAGGTAGTCAATTATTGAGCTAGGCGGCTAGCACATGCGCCAGCCGGGACATGGGTCCGGATAAGATTCCCGCGGATGAACCTAGACAGATTTGGAGTCAACGCTTATTAGCGTGCGCTAAGAATTGTATAGTAGCATGCGCTAATAAGATATTGTACATAAACTTTATTTAAATGACAGCACTCCATTTCTACTTATTTTTCTTCATTGTCCTTCGTTCCTTGGAAGTCCAGAGAGATTTTCCTACTCCTTAAACACATACAAATCCACCTTGCTTGATCATTAAATATTAAAGAGTGCTTACACTTGATCATTCAAGAAGAACTCACTTTGAAGTGACACTCAAGCAACCGGAGCTGGATTCTACCTTTTTGGATCAGTGATTTCTTCATTAAAGGTATGTTAATTCTATCTCCAACTTTAGATTCGTGTTATGAAGAATAAGATGATCATACTAGCAAGATATTGAGTCCCATTAGTGAATTATTCAACAAATATCATGTTTAGAAGATTGGAATAATTATACTTATGATATTGTCGTTGGAACCTCGTAGTTGGAATCCTAGTACGTCAATGATGAGAGGAACATTCTGAAGTTGATTATCCGTATGATTTATGTTGTCATATTGATCATAAAATTTGAGGTGATATCACTTTTGGTTATAAGGACTTAAGGAAAGAAATCATCTTAGGAAGTATCCTTTCGTATAAGTTGGAATTGTTAGTTCACCTTCAAGATGAAGTCTGAATGTGAATAATGATAATAGAATCTAGTGCACCAACCGGAGATCACCAAAATCCGCATGAGAATGATAATCAAGTTCAAATATAAGAGTTGTAATGATATTCTTTTCCTTGAAACTCAAAGATGATTAGATCCGTAAGATCTGTTGGTAGTCGATCCACCTTGGCATCCACATAAGCACTCCAGGTAGCCGACCAGCCGAGCAGAGCCTGGAGCCGAACCGGGCATGGACCCGATTTTCTCCCGGGCCCGTTAGAACCGGACTGGACAGAGGCGTCAGAGCCGACCCGGGATCCGATCCAGAAGGGCCGAGCAGACCCAGTATGAATACGCTCCGGATCAAAATTATAATAAGACCGACCAGAAAAACGGGAAGCTTTAGGGCCAACCTCGTTGTCGGCCACAACAGATAAGTATTGCCAAAAGCACGAAGAACAGGCAGACAGGACAATTAAGGCGTGCTGTCATATCTCTTCCCAAAGCAGGCCTAAGAAGCCGACACGTGTCCAAGAAATCTTCACACTTTGACAAGTGTAATGAGCATATTCCCAAGAATCCTCCAGCTGTCATCCCTTGAATGGCTAGAATTGGCTATATATATATAAAGGAAATGTACAATAGACAGGACTTTTGGAAAAGTTCGTGAGAATAACATATAGAGAGAGATATAGAGAGAGAAAAAGAGAAAAGATAAGACTTGTAATTAGCAAGCATAAACCATATAGACCGGCCAAAATATTTCCGGCCCGGCTCCATATCAAGATCATTAATAAAATTTAGTGATCAAATACCTTTCATCTTGTTTATTATTTTCTACGTGGCTTCGATCCATTCGTCCAAATCAGCACATGTGACGTTGACCAAATCAGACGTCAACAGATTGTTGCTAGAGGAAGGGCAAACCTGTTCAAGGTGGCGGAACGCTTTGGCATACCCTGCGTTCATCCGGGAATGACCGCCCTCACCAGTAAGTGGTGATATGAAAGCATAGGAATCATTGTAATTGTGGGTTGAAAGCACAGGAACCATTGTAATCGTGAGTTCCTGCTTGACTCGACTGACCTTTTAAAGGTCATAACTCAGGGAATATCGAGCGTAGCTCAAAGCTCTAGAAGATTTCCAAAAGAATCCCCTTATACCCTTCAAATTAAAGTTGCAATCAACATACACCGCAACTACCAAGGACTCCACAATATCTGTAAACGCTTTCGGAATTCCCACCAAATCCCCATAAAGATCCTGGTAATCCATAAAAAGTAGTCCGTTAGGGTGTAGGCAAGAAAACTCGGGCCGCTATTAGGCAAAGATTGGGCCTAAATCAGATAGAGTCATCGGAACCTAATGAGTTTTTCGCATAAACACCCGAACAGCGGCCATTAGGATGCCAACGGTGAAACCTGGAATTCGAAGTGATGAAAAAATGGCGGAAAGTGGAACATGTTAGTAAAACTGAGATAAGCAAAGGCATAATCTTTATAAGGAGATGCGAAAGGTAAAGAATTCTCCACCTTTCGTCAATTATCCAGAAGCTAAGGAAAGGGGGGCCCGGCCGACAAAGTTATCAAGGAGGTCTTAGAAAAATCACCAATCCTGCAACTACCGACCCGAGGAGAACCCCGCTGCAATTCGCACCGCCTTCGCTTGATCGAAAAATGCGGTTCAACATCCGGTCTATCCGAAGCCGAGCTCAGATACGCCCCGGTAGTGACGCTGGCCTATACGCTCATACTATCCCCCTAAAAGTGAAGACCTGCCCTCCGGAACCTTAGATTTCATTGCAGAGTTTTCACTACCAAGAGAATAACCGATGGGAGCGGTCACTCCATATGGACGGATCCCCAAATGCCGTCCAGACAGCCGCAGGGATAGTCCTCGCCAGCCCCGACCAGCGTTTGTTCTCCTCGGCCATTTGCCTAGTCTTTCCAGCCACTGACTATAAAGCGGAATATGAAGCCCTCCGGTCCGGTCGGGAAATGGTTGCTCACCTCACTATCTTTGAGCGATTCTCAGTTAGGGATAAATCAAATTAGGGGCAAATATGAAACCAGGGAGCCCAATTTGGTCAATTACCTCAGTCTGGCTCGGACCCGGTGGCGATCCTTTCGGGGAACTATCTAACACTTTCCTCGAACCAAGAAAAACCAAGCTGACTCCTTGGCAGCCGAACGAGGTTCCATCGCTGGGTGGGCTTATCCTAGTACGCCCTCAGAAAGGTGCCCGAGCGGACACGCGGCAGCCACTTCGGTGGCCCGGTATCGGCCTACAAATTGCTCCGACAAGGATATTACTGCCCGAACCTTAAAAATATGCCACTGAGCTGGAGCAAAGGTACGCCCGATGCCGAACCTTCGCTTCCTAGATCCGAGTCTCGCATGAAACCCACTTCCGTTTATTGCCTTCCGCCATTCATCAAGTGGACGATCGTCCGGGTCGGTCCACCTTCTAAAAAATGGAGTTGAGATTCAATACGCCGTCGACGCAATTGATTATTTTGTAAAACGGACCAAGGCCGAACCCCTAGCGCGGACAACCGTTGTATCTAATAAAGCTATGTAACGACGATGAAAAATTTTAGGCCTTCTGCGACGGCCTCCACATACGAGACGACTTATCCATATAGCACGATCCACAATCCAACGGACAAGTCGAGGTGGTTAATACAATTATAAAACAGCACCTCAAGACCCGCCTCGAAAAGCTCAAAGGTTCCAGGCCCAAGGAACTCCATGAAGACTTAGCAACGCATCGGTCCGCCACTTGAGGAATTTCTTAGCCTTCGGTACTGAGGCAGTTACCCAGGTCGAAATTGGAGCACCCGCCTACCGGATAACCCATTTCGAAAAACAAGAGCGACGTGACCCCCGAAGTCTGGACCTCGTCGCCGAAAATGAATCTAAGCAAGAATACGGGACGCCGTCTATAAGGCAAACTCCCAAGGATCATCATCGAAGCCTTCTGGTCGGAGACCTCACCCTTAAACGTGTATTGGGGCTAGATCTAGGACCTCCTAAATCCAAGTGGCAAGGACCGTACGAGATTAACGAAGTCCTTCAGAACGGAGTCTGCTAGTTAGAATATCTGAATAGCCAAGAATTGAGTCATCCATGGAAGGCCATGTATTTAAAAAGGTATCGTCAATAAAATTCGACTTTAATTTCATTTCTAATCCCGGTACTATAAGACCGAGTTCGCCTCGGCACCTCATAAGACCGGCCCATCCGGCACTATAAGACCGAGTTCGCCTCGGCACCTCATAAGACCGGCCCATCCGGCACTATAAGACCGAGTTCGCCTCGGCACCTCATAAGACCGGCCCATCCGGCACTATAAGACCGAGTTCGCCTCGGCATCTCATAAGACTGGCTCATCCGACACAATAAACAAATGGTGAACAGAAAAGGAAGACGATGGCCAAACCAACTGGGCCCAAGCACACAGATAAAAGCAACAGATATAAAAAAGATTTCATTCATTTAAAGAGGCGGTTCTACACTGAAATAAAAAGGAAACGAAGGAAAACTGGCACGCAGGCCATACAGGAATCGAAGTAAAAATCTACTCGGCCCCATCCTCCTGACCCGCCTGTTGCTACCCAAAATATTATCCGGAGATAGATATTGCTGGAATGGATGGGATAGCAAACAAATGCAAGAGCACTTCCGCGAGAAAGATAAATAACACAAGATTTGCCGGGGTTGTTAGTCCCGGGCTTGAATGCTCTCGCGAGATATTATTAATACCAATATTCGGGGATACAAGTACTAATGTAAGAATACAATTACAATGAGTGTAAAGATTCTTGTTATCTTAGCTAGTGAGCGTGTAGATTGCCTAAGAACCCAGTTGATGCTCTGTGAGTTCTTGTAACAAAGGAGATGAAGCGATCGCGGTGGTGAGAGATCGATCGTCTCTCACGGCGAGTATTTAGTCAGGTGCTTGGGCTCCAGGGCTTATGAATCCTTTGGAATCATCTAGTGGAGACTTGCTTTCGCCGATCGTCTTCTAGACGAGAGATTTGGAGAGAGAAGTCCGAGATGGATTAGGTGAGATAGCGGGAGCTTGATGATATGTATGTTCTTGATATTTTAGTGAATGTATCGAATGTGAGAGAATGTGTTACGGCGTAAGTCGAATGAATTGAACCGTTGGTGTAATGAATTTCGAACCGTAGGTTGAATGTGAGAGAATGTGAACCCTTTTTCCAGTAGGAAGAGGTTCTCTATTTATAGGGCTTGGATACGCCGGGCGATCGCCTTCTCTGCAATATAATAATCGGGCGATCGTCTTTTAGCACATGGGCCTGTCCCCTCACGATCTGCGGGGAGTTCTTTGGCGGTCAATCATGCGGTCAATGGGGAGCTTACACGCGTCTGAGTTGTCACGGTGGTCCCACCGACAACTTTCGGCGCGCATGCTGGTAGGTGAGGTAGGTGACAGGCTGTGGTCAAAAGATCTTGTCTGTCAGCAGAAGATCTTGTCAGCGCCTTTGGTGGATCTGCACGTGGGTGCTTTTCTGAGATCCAGTCCTTGATGACTTCGACGGGCGATCGTCTCTGCTCGGGGCGCAGGTCGATTGCCCTTAGCTGGTTAGTAGAGTAGATCGCCAGCTGCCAAAGGGCGATCGCCTTGGGAGTCGATCGCTAGGTAACTGATGGTGGTCTGATATCTTCGACTTGGCGAGCTAGCCATAATTTGACTGATGTTGACTTGGTCACTCGGCCTTATAGTCGATTCGCCTGTCGGGATGAATAAATCGTGACACAACAATTGCCCCCCAGCTCGCTCATACGTTGGAAATGTGGGGTGAGGTGGCTCTCTTGGCAATCGCTGAACTTTTGGCGAGCGACTTCGTGTTTTATTGAAATGGCGATCGTCTTTGAGCCGATATACTCTGAGTTCGGACGACCTGGTTGGCCGCTGAACTGCGCGGGAAAAAGCAATAGGCGTGGAAAAGTCTCCGCGCACGTGTCGGGCTTCTATTGGAGGATGCCAACGATCATTAATGACTCCTCGGCTGACGCGTCCTCGAAAAGACGCGTACGCGGGTCTCGAGGGGGTCAATTAGTGCGTCTTTTGAGATCCGACCCCTGAGGTTTTCCCTTATTGCAAACGGGTCCCTGCCTTCTCCTATAAAAGGGGGTGCGGGGCTGCAGTCTCACTCATGCGTACTTATTGGAGAAAGAAGGTCCTGCTGCCGAATTTTCTGAAGATCTTAGCGCCGATCGTCGATCGATTTCACTTTAGGGTAAGAAAAATCCTTTTCTTCTTTTGTATCTCTGAAAATGGCCGGAACCTCATCATCATTTGGAGCGGGAACTAGTTCTGCCGCCGGGACATCGGCTGCCCGGGGAGAAACTTTTTCCGTCTTCCACCTGGAGACGGCGGCTGAAGCTATTCGAGCCGGAATCGACCCGTTTGAAGTCGAGGCTTTATTCAATGAGGCCGAAGTTGCTAAGGAGTCGGCCGCTGAAGAGAGACGATCGCAGATCGAGAGGGATCTGGCGATCAGGGCTTACTGGGAGAAACATAGCGTTTTTGGACGGGCCTATAGGGCCTTTGCTGAAATAATGGAGAGATTGGCCGGTCCTACTCCGCGATTCGATTTCCGGGGATACTCGGTCGCCTACCCCTATGTGCTTCCCAAGCGGTCGCAGTATCGTGCCGCGCAGCGATCGTTGTGGTCGCTCGGCCAAATACGGAGCTCGACGACAAGATTCCATGTTCCTTCAGATGTGGACATGTTCGCGCCCGCGGAGAATGAACGAGCCGACCAGCCTCCGATGGGTATGGTCGCAGTGAGTGTGGCCGTTATGGAGGCCGGGCTACGCTTCCCTCTATCCTTTGCGGTCTCCCATCTGTTGGCCGCTTGGAATGTGGCGCCCCTTCAGCTGACGCCGAACGCCTGGCTCCAAATTATCTGCACCCTCACCCTTTTCGGCGGTCACCGCCTGTACCGCCTCCCGTCGCCGTTGGAGATGAATCATTTGTTTAAGCGGCGGCTCACGAGAGGGTTGGTCGGCGGTTACCATATTCAAGGCCGATCTGGTGCAGTGATTCATGGAGTCCCGAATAAGATACGTGGCGATCGAGGCGAAGTGGTTACAGGTCGCGGCAAGTGGAGAGCTTCAGCGAGCGACAATCCCACGGGCGAATGAGATCCCCACGAATTTCGGAGAGGAATCCCGGTAAGGGTTTAGACTCTCCCTTCGTTTGGATGCGTTTTGACCGATCTAATTTGATTTACTTTGCGAGGTTTTCACATTCCGGCGATCGAGGAGCCTTTCGACTTTCGTTGTTTGGGAGCGGATAAGGAGCTTGTCGGACGACGACCTAGACGCCACTCGGATCAACAAGGAGAGTCGCTGGTTGTCGGCTCGACTATTCCGTTTCCCGAGACATCTCGCGGTGCCAGGTATGAGCTTCTGCGATCTTCACTTTCTTGGCGATCGCCTTACTTGAGGAAAGTGTCTGACCGTTAGTCGATCGTCTTTAACTGCAGAGGTTCGTTTTCCTCGCTTTTTGGAGCCTCCGACGGAGATCGCTATGTCGAACCCAGGAGTCCTAGGCCGCCTTCGCCATAAGAGGTCGACTCGGGTCCCACCCGTTGCGTTGCCTATAGTTCCGGAGGCGGAGCCTCGCGTGGAGCAGGAGCCTCGCGTGGAGCCGGTCGTGGTTGAGGAGGAAATTCCGGAGGTGGGGCTTCGAGCCAATCGCAAGAGGCCGAGGTCGGAAGAAACTTCGATTCCTTCCCCGGGCGATGAAGTGCCGATCGCCGCGCCTCCGATCACCATCGTTGCTCCGGAGAGCGAGCCGCCCTCTGCGGCTTTTATGCGGGAGATGGCGATCTCGGATGCTGAGACCCCTCGAGGGAAACCGTTTTTCGGTCGGGATCCCGAGAAGGCTGAGAGGTAGATAGCATTTTTGTGTTTGAAAATTGCATCTGCATAGGAGTTGTATTAACTTTGTTGTTTTGATGCAGGATCCGTCGCGCAGATCCGTCTTGTCCACCGATGGTCGTGGATTTCCTGGCGAGCCGATCTCCTCGCCATTCCTGCGACATTCCTCCATATGTTAGCAAAGCTGCCTCTGCTCTGCCGAAGGCGTGGACGACTGATCTGGATGCGATCGCTCGACAGCGATCGGCGAGTTCGATGCATGCTGTTCTCGCCCTTTCTCTTCAGACGGCGACCATGGCCGTCAGTGCTCGGGGAGTTTGAGGCGGCCCTCCACTATTCGCTGCAGGAGGATCTCGAGGCGGCTCGGAAAGAGAACGCCGAGTTTCTTGACAAGATCGCGCGATGGAGAAGGATTCTCTGGAGGCGGCCAGCGGGCGAGCCATGAGCTTGAGCCGAGAAGAAGGAGACCGAGAAATATCGAATGGCGGTCGACCGATTTCGGGACCAGATGCAGAGTGCCGTCAGCGCGGAATGTTCTTTGAAGAGGAGGCCGATCGCTGTAAGGTGACGATCGCTCGGTGACCGGCCCGAGGCGGAGGCGAAAGAGAAGGTTGCCGCGAGGAGGCCGAGCTCCGTGGATCGCAGCGGCGATGGCCGAGAGGAGAGGTTGAGGCGACCAAGGCCGATCCCTTCCAAAACTTGGAGTATGTCAGCGAGTTCGCCTATTATTTGGCGTTCGCCGACTCGATCCGAGCGGCTAAGAAGGGAGGCTTGGAGGTCGGTCCTCTTGCCGATAAATTCAAGGCGTATGCGTTGGAGCATCCTCTCCATTCAGCTTTTTCCTTGCCGATCCTGGATCTTGCGGACATCGGCGTGGATTTGAGCTGGTATCCGTCTCCAGCCAATCTTGTTCATCCCGACGCTCCGGAAGATGAGGGGACCGCGCCGAATGTTGATGGCGAAGGCGAGCGGGCACAGGCGCTTCATTTTTGACGTTTTTAGCTTACTTGTAGTTTTGTAGCTTTCTTTTGTAACACTTAGGCCTTCGGGCGACCGTGTACTTTTGATCTTCTTAAGCAATGAACTGGATGTTTGATTATCTTCGATTACTTGAATGAAAGGTTATTTTTGAGTCTTTGTTTGAATTTGTACAAATGTGTGAGGAGAGATCGTTGCGAGGGTAGTTCCAAATGAATTGATAAACTCACAAAGACAACTTTTTACAACAAATTCGATCGCTGCACTACTTCTGAAAAATGACGATCTCCGTATGTGGTTGAATAACGACGATCGTCGTGTAAGTAGTCCGCACTCTTATTGCCCCTTGTTTTTATTCACTTAGCGGAAGTAAGGGGATGAAAATAATTCCTTGAGTGAGCGGTCTTCAATTTTGTCGAATCCTCGGGGACGGTCGTCCGTCTTGAGGAACCGTGCTCGATCGCGGAGTTCGATGGACCGACTCCTTGATCATGTCTTGATGCGCGAAGACATTGAGTGTCTCGTGACTCACTTTATTATGAGGGTCCTCTGTTAGGCTGCACCTCGCCTCGTATTTAAACGAAGGGCGTGCGGTCTCGGTCTAGAGGAGTCCTTGCGCGGGGCAGCGTCGGATGAATCAACTCCGCTCCCGCGGCTTGTTAGCTCTGCTTCCACCTCGGCCAGCC
The DNA here is from genome assembly GCA_033398695.1 of Orobanche coerulescens. Lineage (NCBI taxonomy): Eukaryota > Viridiplantae > Streptophyta > Magnoliopsida > Lamiales > Orobanchaceae > Orobanche > Orobanche coerulescens. The sequence continues at coordinate 26,844,317 of CM065804.1, forward strand.
ATGGAGATGGCCGACCTCGACAGTGTACGTTGAGACGGGGGTTGTGGCACGTCGCATTGTCCGGGTTCACCATGTTAGATGATGAACCTTTGAGGGCGAGCGATCGTGTCCACTGATTTATTTTGGAGGGCCCTCAGACTACGCCGGCCTCGTATTTAAACGAAGGGCGGGCGATCTTGGCCTAAAGGGACCTTGCATGTCCTAAGCAGTCGGTTCCATCGACCACCAGGACCATGGCTGCACTCTTCCACCTTGGATCGTCATGTAGATGCCGACCTTCGACGGTGTACGTTGTGCGGGGGAAGCGATCTCGTGCCTTAGTCCATCATGTTAGACGGTGAACTGTAGATGGCGATCGAGTCCTCCGGTTTTTTAAATAAGGAGGGAGATCGGGGTGACTTCCGTGGTCTCCTTCTCTTGATTGAAGCATGTAGAGACGGTCGCCGAGGTTGATCTAGGGGTCGGCTCGTATGAGCTTTCCAGCCTGTTTTGTGTTCGACTCGGACGATCGTCTATAGAGATTGGTAGGGGCTTCGGCTAAACCAATAAGTCATCGACTTGCCCTCCTCGAACAATCTCAGAGTACATTTGAGGAGGTCGCGGCATTTGTTGGTGCTGTGGCCGGGACTCTTATGGTAGGCGCAATATTGATTGTTGTCCAGGTGACCGTGGTCCCTTATCGCCTTTGGCTTTTTGAGCTCTTCGTGCCCCTTGATGGCATAGAAAATATGTGCCGGAGTTTTGTTGAACGTATGGAAGAGATGGGCTTCCATGTCCTCGAAAGCCTTGAGATCTCCGGGTGTCTTGGCGATCGCCTTCTTTGCTTTGGCGATCGCTATCTTCTGGACAAGAGGTGGCGTTTCCTCGCCTAAGCGGAGGGTGAGTAGCCTTTGCCTGGCCAGAAAGTTGGCAGCTTTAGCGCGGAAGATCGCGTAAGTTGGGGGAATATCCTTGGAGAGATGTCTAAACATGGGAGAGTGACCGTGGAATCCCCCCATGACCGAATAGAGAGCGAGCTCGTCACTGACGGGTTCGCCGGTGAGGATGATTTCGTCCACTCGGTCAATGTAATCCGCGTCGGCTTCGTCCTTCCCCTGCTTGATTTTTATCATGCGGTGGGGGCCTTCTGGTCTGGCGACCTTGCTGGCGAAGTATGACGTGAAGTCATTCGCCAGTTTCTTAAAAGAGGTGATTGATCGTGGTGGTAGTGAGACGTACCACCTATGGGCCAGCTCGCCCAATGTCAACGGGAAGATCCGGCACTTGGTTGCATCAAATGCCCCACACCCAGTCATGTAGATTCGAAATTTACTCAGGTGGGTTTCGGGGTCCGATCTCCCCTCATACAGTGGTGTTTTGGGAGGAGCGATCGTTGGTTGTATGGGGGCAAGCTCGATGTGGACCGCGAGTGGCTCGGTCGGCCCGGCGATCTTTTTGCTGGTGCTTGCCCAAGTGTCCAAGAGTGCTCTCATCTCGTCGAGCTGGCGTTGTATGGCGGCCATCGCCGTGCTTTGGCTGTAGCGGATCGGCGCTCGGAGCGGGAGCCGAGGCGATTGAGTCGATTCCACAGCGATCGGGCGGGAGTCGGATAGCGACTGCGTTGGTGTGAGGTGGGTAGGCCGAACTCCGTGACGGATTCGGGTTCCGTCTTTTCGAGGTTGAAACAGAGTTCCCGGCCGCCAGATGGGTCGCGCCCGAGCGATCGAAAATGGATCCGTCCGGTCGTGCGAGAGCTTTCCTCGCGATTGGGGCTTTCGACGATCGCTCGTTCGGCAGCCGCCAATTTCCGTTTTCCCATGCGGCGGATGATCGAGGAGTTATTGCATGCGCACATGCTCTCCGTCGCTCCTCCAGATGGCCATAGCCTCCTCGATCTGTTCCTCGGTTTGGAACCGATCGAGTGAGAGGTGGGGCCATCTCTTGATGCGGATCGAGAGTCTCGCGTTGCTGCGGCTTCCCCAATCGTCAGTGGGGTTCGGGTGGCCGGGAAATGGTGTCCAGCGGTTAGGAGAGCAGCTTTCTTCGATGGACCGGCGGATGTCATGATTCTGAAGGTTTTCTTTGAAGTGCAGTGAGTGTCACTTCAAGTATATGCCCCGAGAACAGTGAGTGTTCTTCGGGACGGTAGAAATAAAAGTTCGGAGGTTCAACCCCTTCCTCTAGCGCCAATTGTTGCTACCCAAAATATTATCCGGAGATAGATATTGCTGGAATGGATGGGATAGCAAACAAATGCAAGAGCACTTCCGCGAGAAAGATAAATAACACAAGATTTTCCGGGGTTGTTAGTCCCGGGCTTGAATGCTCTTGCGAGATATTATTAATACCAATATTCGGGGATACAAGTACTAATGTAAGAATACAATTACAATGAGTGTAAAGATTCTTGTTATCTTAGCTAGTGATCGTGTAGATTGCCGGAAGAACCAGATTTGATGCTCTGTGAGTTCTTGTAACAAAGGAGATGAACAGTCGCGGCGGTGAGAGATCGATCGTCTCTCACGGCGAGTATTTAGCTGGGTGCTTGGGCTCCGGGGCTTATGAATCCTTTGGAATCTGTCTAGTGGAGACTTGTCTTCGCCGATCGTCTTCTAGGAGAGATTTGGAGAGAGAAGTCTGAGATGGATTCGGTGAGATAGCCGGAGCTTGATGATATGTATGTTCTTGATATTTCGTGAATGTATCGGAATGTGAGAGAATGTGTTCTGAGCGTAAGTCAGAATGAATTCGGAACCGTTGGTGTAATGAATTTCGAACCGTAGGTTGAATGTGAGAGAATGTGAACCCTTTTTCCAGTAGGAAGAGGTTCTCTATTTATAGGGCTTGGATACGCCTGGCGATCGCCTTCTCTGCAATATAATAATCGGGCGATCGTCTTTTAGCACATGGGCCTGTCCCCTCACAGTCTGCAGGAGTTCTTTGGCGATCAGGCGGTCCATGGGGAGCTTACACGCGTCTGAGTTCTTTGCCACGGGTGGTCCCACTGACAACTTTCGGCGCGCATGCTGGTAGGTGAGGTAGGTGACAGGCTGTGGTCAAAAGATCTTGTCTGTCAGCAGAAGATCTTGTCAGCGCCTTTGGTGGATCTGCACGTGGGTGCTTTTCTGAGATCCAGTCCTTGATGACTTCGACGGGCGATCGTCTCTGCTCGGGGCGCAGGTCGATTGCCCTTAGCTGGTTAGTAGAGTAGATCGCCAGCTGCCAAAGGGCGATCGCCTTGGGAGTCGATCGCTAGGTAACTGATGGTGGTCTGATATCTTCGACTTGGCGAGCTAGCCATAATTTGACTAATGTTGACTTGGTCGCTCGGCCTTATAGTCGATTCGCCTGTCGGGATGAATAAATCGTGACACAACACCGCCGTCGGGGAGGACTGTCCTCCTTCGCTGGGCGGGATCAACCCCGGATCTTCAATAAACTCTACAGCCTGCGGCTCATCAGCTCCAAGAGACTAAACCTTCAGGTCGGCCGCATAAGACTCTATATAGGCCCGGACCTCCTCAACGGTCTTCCCTTCCTTCATGAGACCCAATATCTCATAGCATGTGGAGACATAGTTAAGGTTAATCAGCTCCTCGAACTCAGACGTCTTTGGAAAAGTAGCTGCCCCCTCGACAAGGCCCTTGGCGTAGCCCGAAGCCTCACATGTATTGACCCGCTCGGTCAGATGCTCAAGCTGGGCCTTGGTGTTTTGCAAATAGGCCTCGTGCTCGGCCCTTATGTCCAGACACCGTTTCTGCGCCTGCTCGGCCGCCGTGGCCATCTCGTTGGTCTTTCCTTTCCAAATATCGGCCTCGAGGGCCCGACTTTACAGAATCTCCATCTCACCCTCAGGGAGGCCATCTCCTCCTCCAGAGACTTGATAAGCGAGGGACAGAGATGGCGCTCCTCCTGTAAGACCTTGAGATCGGCCTCCGCCTTCTTGTGCTTTTCAACCAGGGCCATCAGCTCCCCAGTGGCCTTTATATACGTGCACAACGCACGGCCCATTAGAGCATTCCCGAACTGGATCTGCTCGCCCGGACCCATGTCGTTGGTCACCATCTCCATCTTGGGCCTCCAGCCCCTGATGGAGACATGACTGGACTCAAACAGCGCTGGAGGGACCCGGTCGAGCATCTCAGCGGTCGGAGTTGCTGCCCGGACATAATCTAGAAACCAACGCGGCCGTCGCCCCTTCATTTGAGCACAAGGTTCCTCCCGGTCCTTATTAACCGGGAGATAGTGGCCCTCCAAGTCGATTACGGGCTCCTTACCAGTCGCACGGCCCGTCCGGACAGGGCTCGGGGCGGACGCAGCAATTTTAGGAACAGACGAGCCCCACGCCTTAGTCAAACTATCCTCGGGCTTGGCCTATACCCTCTTCTGTTTGCCCGCGCGCTCCCTGCGCTCGGCGGCCTCAGCAGCCAGCCTCGCCACCCGCTGCGCTGGCGTTTCTTTCCTTCCCGATGGAATCCTGCCCCTAGGGACTGGATAAAGAAGACGTGTAAAAAAAAAAGGGGGGGGGGGGGGGGGAAGGAAAACCTGATGAAGACATAATGTTCGGATCGGTGGATCGAAGTCCGGCCGCCCAGAGATTTTCTTCACTGGCCAAAAGATACGACTTCCTCTGCTCGGCTGGAAGATCCAGGAGCTTCTCTACCCGCTCGTCGAAATCGACAGATGTCTCAGAGGCCGGGATACGCCCTGCACATAAAATAATTAATGAGCGTTAGACAAAAAAAGAACAAAAATAGAAAATACGGCACTTACTCATTTTGGCAATAAAATGTTCTGGGACCCGAAGCTCGGCATCTATCACACCAGGCTCCCACTCATCAGCCGAGCTCCTCCAAGGCCCCCTATAAAGAACCACTGTTCCTTCCAGCTATGGATGGTCTCCGGCACATCCACCAATTCTTTATGCATGGCATGCTGGGCTGTCAGATAGAACCAGCCGGAACCAGATCAGCCGACCGACCTCCATAGGAAGAGACTGTTAAACTCCTCAAAGCTAAGCTCGGGCCAACCGTGCTGACTGAAGAGGATGAAAAGACCCACCACCCGAGCCCAGGAATTCGGATGAACTTGGGCAATACAAAGGCCTCACTGCCTTAGCCGCCGGGAGAAAATCAATGGGAGCGGGAACCTCAGCCCTGCCAGCAGAGAACGGTAGTACACCGCCGTACAACCGACGGGCGGAGTGTGAGGCCTCTCCTCGCGATTCGGAACAAACATCCGCACCGCAGCGGGTATCTTAAACCGCCCCCGCCAAGACTCCAACTGCTCTTCGGTGACCGTGCTGCGAATCAAGGCCGAATCCCACTCTGCCTCAACAAAAGGAGACGGTCGAGGCCGAATCCAGGCCAGAGTCTCTCCAACCGCCGTCAACGGCGCCGCCACCTCCGCGTCTTCCGAATCCGGAGATCTCGCGACCTCGCCACCTTCCTCCTTGTCGCTCCAGTCGACGGGGACGTCGCCCAGTGACAGATCCTCCACCCCCGTACGGTCCGGAGACACAGTCGACTCCTCCACCATCACATCCCTCCGCTCCGACATCGTAAAATAGGAAAAAGAGAAAAAGCTTACCAAGAAATTCTGTCTAAAAACGGGAAAGGTCGCTGGAAAATTCTCTCTCTTCTCTGCAACAAGACACGAAAATGGCGAAGGGAACAATGAAGAATAAGACACTCTATATTTATAAGAGAAAAAGGACATTAAATGTCAGGCGCGTGGAGTGGCTATTCCTACTGAACCGTCGCGAAAATCAAAAGCGCGTGAAACGCGACGACAAATTACGTCCCGCCACGCGCCCCCCTCATTATGACACTTGAAGACCCCGAAGTCTGATCGACGCGACTCTCGAAGAGACGTCCCTTCGAGAGATCTTGTCCTCCCCCAAGCCGGATCGGCCTCAATATGAAACGACCCCAGCACCGGCCAACCCGGCATGGCCATGGACTCGGGGGCCCTTGTTGGTAGTCGATCCACCTTGGCATCCACATAAGCACTCCAGGTAGCCAACCAGCCGAGCAGAGCCTGAAGCCGAGCCGGGCATGGACCCTATTTTCTCCCGGGCCCGTTAGAACCGGACCGGACACAGGCGTCAGAGCCGACCCGGGATCCGATCCAGAAGGGCCGAGCAGACCCAGTATGAATACGCTCCGGATCAAAATTATAATAAGACCGACCAGAACAACGGGAAGCTTGAGGGCCGACCCCGTTGTCGGCCACAACAGATAAGTATTGCCAAAAGCACGAAGAACGGACAGACACGACAATTAAGGCATGCTGTCATATCCCTTCCCAAAGCAGCCCTGAGAAGCCGACACGCGTCCAAGAAATCTTCACACTTTGACAAGTGTAATGAGCATATTCCCAAGAATCCTCCAGCTGTCATCCCTTGAATGGCTAGAATTGGCAATATATATAAAGGGAATGTACAATAGACAGGACTTTTGGAAAAGTTCGTGAGAATAACATATAGAGAGAGATATAGAGAGAGAAAAAGAGAAAAGATAAGACTTGTAACTAGCAAGCATAAACCATATAGACCGGCCAAAATATTTCCGGCCCGGCTCCAGATCAAGATCATTAATAAAATTTAGTGATCAAATACCTTTCATCTTGTTTATTATTTTCTATGTGGCTTCGATCCATTCGTCCAGATCAGCACACGTGATGTTGACCAAATCAGACGTCAACAAGATCATTCATAAATTTATGAACATGACATGTAGTCGGATATCACGTTAATCACTGAGGAATTCGTGAGCTTCATCACCGTTAGAACAAGTCTGCTGCCCAACAGTGAACTGCCATGCACGCTTAGCGTACGCTAAGCTATGTGAATTAACGTACGCTAACGGGCATATTTAGCGTACGCTACGATTGAAACTTAGCGTGCGTTAAGTCATCAGGCGAGTCAGTCGGCTGATCAGTGAGGTCCTGACCGTGCATAGTTAGCGTACGCTAGGCTGGGTGTAATTGCGTACGCTAACGAGTAGCCTTAACGTACGCTACATAAGATGCGTAGCGTGCGTTAAGCAAGTCATACAGATTTCATTTTAAGAACTTCCTACCGTAATTTTTGAATTGTTAGATGTTCGTTCGATTTGAGACGAATTCTATATTATTTCTTTTGTTAAGGTTCGAGCTTAGTAACGTGATTGATCGAAGGGGACGACCTTCGAGTATTTTGATATTCGTAGAAGTTTTATTCTTGTCAACGAACCGAGGCAAGTACTCTAATTAGAATTGTTTATATTATGACAGCTATATTGTGATTGTATTGTTTATTATGTGTTGTGATTAAATGTCCACCATGCGTTGATCCAACAGGAATCATCATGGGAATCTATAGCTCTGTGCGCTGGATCGTTGGACAGGTAGTTCCACCATGCGTTGGTCCGACGGGATCATCATGTGAATCTATAGCTGTGTGCGCTGGATTGTTGGAATGCCATCAGTATGTTGAGACTGTTATGATGTGATATGTGTGGTTCTTCAGCCTTGTAAATTCTTATGTAAAGGATTTACGACGCTGTAATATTCCTGAATATATCGGGGGTGTTACAACACTTGTTTTGTCTGGTACCACATTTATAGATTAAGTCCGACCTCCTTTTATTTTTTAAATCTCAATTACACATTTATCATTATTACTTAGCCTAATCCACCTATAAAATACACATTCTATGCAAACTTGAGAGGAACGGAGGAAGTTTCCTGGTGAAACCCGGGGAAATAGACGAGGAAGCATCCAACATTGTGTGGAGAATTGCCATGTCCACCAAATAGCAATGTTACTAGTTTCCGTAGCCAATAAAGAACGGGCCTTGCACCAGCAGTCGAGTCTTTGGCGTCCATGGGAAAGAAAAGAAGCCAGCAGAGTCAACCACAAAAGTAACGCAATTCAGAAGCCCTACTGATCCTATCCCACAGAGCTAAGCAGCTTGGAGGCTTTGGCAGCTAGCTATTGAGCTCTTATTGTTTGAGCTACTAGGCGATCTATACGTGGGAGAAAGCTTTATATGAATTTGGCGTGGAATTCTAATCTCACCCACTGAAATTTAGAAGAAAATAGCAAAAGGTAGTGATGGCATCTCATTTATAAATCAGAACCAAAGGCAGACATTTTCATAAATATCAACACAAATAAAACATTATTGATTCTTGTACACCCCAGATCCACACACATCCCACAACTTTTTTTACAAGCAAACCGGCTAATCTCAACTCAACGCACACGTACAATACAAAGCAACTTATTTCACTTCCAGGCTATAAAGGCGGACCATTCAACCAGAGATTTCGATTGCCTTGACCTCAGGCCTCTTCTCTTCCTCCTTGGGAACCAGGACAGTAAGCACACCATTTTCCATTGTAGCTTTCACCTCACCCATCTTTGCATTTTCTGGTAGCTTGAAGCGCCGAAGGAACTTGCCGCTGCTCCTCTCCAGACGGTGCCACGTGTCGGTCTTCTCCTCCTGCTCCTTGCTCCTCTCTCCGCTAATTGACAACACTCTACCGTCCTCAACTTCCACTCTAACTTCCTCTTTTTTCAGTCCCGGCAGATCAGCACTGAACACATGTGCGTCCGCCGTCTCCTTCCAATCGATGCGAGTGTTTGCCACCGCGGATGTTTCTCGGCTGGAGGCGGTGGAGAAGGGAAAGCCCTGAAATGGGTCCCACAGGTCAGTCGAAAACGGGTCCCACAGGCCCGAAGATAGCGGGTCGTAAGTGTTGCTCCGGCGGCCGCCGAAAAAGCTTGGAATTAGAGCCATGTACGTAACGAACACAGGTATTGTGAATAGTAATTAACTTCGGAAAATCGGAAGTGATCAGAATCTCTGGTTTTCTTGTATTCAAAATAATCAAAGAATACGTAGGCCATATTTAAACTAGGTTTCGAATTGTCAGGAGATATCTGGAGATTTCGACTTGGTTCTTGTAAGTATCGGAAAAGTTCGAGAGCCTCCTATAACTCGTATTGATCTCTTTATGGGCTGCCGACAAATTTGATGTGGACCCTGGGTACATCCTCGATTAGATGTGGACCTTGGGATTTTCGGCAGGTGTGTAAGCTGCTATTGATGTGTCATGGGATGGTGATTTTGCGCCGCAAATTTGTGCGCCACTCATAGTGTATTCAATTCATATTTTTAAAGATTTTTAATTAGTTATAAAATGTATGTATTTAAAGACTTTCAAAAGTCTTTAAAAATCTAATGATATTCTATTAAAATTTTAAAAAGTCATTATAAATTTGATGGTATTCAAAAGTATCAATACTTTTTAAAATTTTATTAATTCCCCAACTTTGTGACTTTCTTAGGGCCCGTTTAGCTATAAATAGAAGAGTCATTACAAATTTCACCAAAATAGATGAGATTTCTGAAGGAGCCGATGATGAAAGGAACTGACAAAAAAAAAAAGCAATTACAAGGTAAATTTTTCTCTTCAATATTACGATTTACACACACACACATATATATATATATATAGACAGTTCATCAGAAGTCTGGAAGAAGACGGCTAAACTAGTCAGATTTTGTTGCAGACTCTTCTCCCGGCCCAATAGTAGAGCTTGACCCTCGCCCTACGCCGATTGAGATCTTTTCTTGTGCGATACAGGTAAATTTATATATCACGAGTACAAGTATAGAGGTTACCTTCTTTGCGGTTCTCTTTGTTCTATATATATATATATATATATAAGTTATGGAGTGAAATGGTATAAGTGTAAGAAATAGGAATGATTGTAAGTCATTAATCCTTGGAGATTAATGACCCAGATTTCGTTCTGGTGTGCTAACACGGGAAACTATGAGTGCTAACGAATTTAATTATTAGGGGTACCAATGTAGTTTGACTAATTTATCTTATGGGAAGTTACTAAAATCATGGAAAGTTCCTATATTCATGGGATTTCATATTTTAGGTTAATATCTATTTTTTATGGGATTTCATATTTTTTAGTCGTTCAAATATTTTATATTTTTGGTGTATTTATTTTTATTTTTTTAAAAACTAACATTATCTTTTTTTTCTATTTGATTTGTATTTTTAAAAATCGGAACTGTTGTGCTAATCATTTGTTTTGTGTGTGCTGCAAATTGGAAAACAGAGTGCGGTTCTGGTTATATTCCAATTATGTGATTTTTTTGTTATGCTTTATTGTGTACAATACAGTCAATTTTGATACAATGTGTTGTGCTTTATTTTTTTGGAAGATAAATAATCATACTCGTTTTCAAGTATAGGTACAAAATAATTTTCACGTCATTTACTAAAAAAATACAATAAATACAATAAGACTCCATTTGTAAATCCCATAAACTGCTATGCAAGCATTATATACCATATGTGCTAGTATTACCTATTAAATGTGCTAATACAAATAACATTTTAATGCTAAACTCTACTATTAAAACATTAACAGAAATACAATGTATTAACAATACAAAATTTTACAGATTTAAGTGCTAACTATCACATAAATGACATCACAATAATTATCAAAACAATATTATCAAAGGTGCTAAAATTTGGGAAGAGATAAGAAGTGGGATATGAAATCCCATGATTGTAGGAAATACCAAACATAAAATCTGTATAATTACAAAAATATCCCCTCAAAAATATTCCGCGTAGCACACTTAGGCTAACTCTTTAGCACAACGTGCACAAATCGCAGCCATTAATCACCAAAGATCAAGGGCCCAAAATCATTCTTATTTCTTACGGAAAAAAGCTTTCATACCTGAACATATCCATATATATATATATAGGTGTGTGTGTGTGTGAATCTGAAGCACAATATACATGTTGTTGATTTGGGTTTTTGATAAGCTTTGTATATGTTAATCGGAAGCACAATAGATTTTTTATTAGGGTTTGAATATATTAGTCGGAAATGCAGTAGATCGATATATTTTATTTTTGTTTTTATGGTTAGTAATAAATTTTTATGTTGATACAGATATAATTATAATGGGAGATTCATAACAAAATGGGAAGAAAAAGACTCATGACAAATGGTCAATTGAAGAGAGTAATGTGTTGTTGCGACTTATGGTTTATGCGGCGAATTTAGGATGGCGTGATAATAGTGGTGTCCTTTCTAAACTAACAGTTGAAGAAAAAATACTTCCAGTATTAAACTCACAACTTGGATGTCAAAAGACACATGGTCAGTACTTAATCCGGCTAAAATATTTCAAAAAACAATGGTTATCTTACTCCACGCTTCTCTAGTTTAGCTCTGATTTTGGGTTTGACTCTACTACAAAGAAATTCACTGCCCCAGATGAAGTATGGGACGAATACCTAAAGGTGAGAGTCCTCAAATTTATGCTTGTTTAATTCACTTATCTTTTAAATAAATATTTTTTTTGCTTTTAACATAACAAAATTTAAAACCTCTTAATGATTATAGGCACACCCCGGAGATGCTAGCTTGCGTTATGGAACTTTTAATGATTACGAAGACTTGGAAATTGCAGTTGGCAATGGTGTTGCCATAGGGAAAAACTCTATTGGGTTAGGAGTGGTACGGATGCAAGTACATTACAATTCGGAGCAGATGAAGATAATGAAATTCGCATAGAAGACATCCCCTATGATGTTGATAGTGGTGTATTTGTAAGACCAACTAGAAATGATCCATTACTGTTTAGCTTCACTATGCCTACAGTACCATTAGGGTCCACTGAAGATTTAGAGGCTCCTGTTCGAAATCGAAACAAAAGGTGTAGAACCGAGTATGAAGGAAATCTTAGTATAAATGGAACTGCTCCAAACGGCATCATTGATCAACTTAATAAACTCACCACTACTTTTCAAGGAGTTTATGGTTTGTTGGAGAAAAGAGATAGCCTATTGGATAAAAGAGAAAGAGATAGGTCTTATACAAGTTGGGATGCTATCAAAGAGATTCCAAATTTGGATGAAATGACTCGGATGAAAGAATTTAACATGCTTGACACCAAGACATTGAAAGATGGTTTCTTGAAGATGGATCCTAAAGAACGAGCAAATTGGATATTCGATAAATTGCAAGGAAACTAGTTGTTTGTGTTATATTTTGATATAATACTTTTTAGAAAAGTCGGTCTTTAAGTTATGTTTCGTATTATTGAGTTTGAACTATTATGTTTAGATTATTATTGTCTGGTGTCACTTGCGTCAGACTCGAGCTTATGTTTTTGTTTTTCTCGCTTTAAACAGTAGCATTTAATTACTTACTTGGAAGTTGATAGCTCTTGGGCTCTGGCTCCTGCCTGTAACACCCCTAAAACCATATGGGAATATTACATGCCGTAGACCTCTTTTCACGAGGATCTACCAGGCTAAACATTACAGAACGACCAAATGCTTGCCCGGCCAGGGTCAAACAATAAAATAATACAGACAGTTAAGGTTACTTACACGTGAATACACAGACCGATGAGGTCACATAACTCAATCAACAGAACTGACTTTATACAATATTACCCACACAGGGGTCGAAGCACAATACAACGGAAGACTTAAATCAACTCTGACAATACAACTTAATTCTACCAACTCTCAACTCTTGATTAGTATCGTAGCTCATCACTTCCTGTGCCGATCCTGTGACTGCTCCCCCGAACTTGCATGTACCTGGACGCAAAACAAACATCCACCCCCCGATTACACGGAGGTTAGTAAAACTCCACTGTTTTACTGGTGCAAGTATCAAATCATACGAAATGTAACGAGGAAACATTAACCATGGATCAAATACAATAACCAAGTACCAAAACATTCCCGAGAGGTTTTAACAAGAGAAAATAAGCTATGAATCATTTGAAAATAAGATCATCATCTTGGGGATTTTTAGAATTACAAAACCTTTAAGACCTCAAGTCCTAATTCGGAAAACCTTTTCGAAAACCTTGGGGTTCTAACCTAAATCCGATTCGTATTTCGGTAATTTACAGTACGAAACATTTCCACAAATCTCGCGGGGTTCGGCCCAACATTACTTTCCTTGAAAACTTAATTTTCGAAACTTAGTTGATCAAAACATAATCATGACTCTGTGATCTCCTGTCACGAGTCTCCGTAGGTTCGACAACCCGCACGGAAGGAAACAAACACATCAATCATAACAACTAGTCCTGACCCCGTGAACCTGTGTCACGTGTCACCGTAGGTTCCGCCGAACCCGCACGGTTGGAAATCACACATCAATCATAACAACCAGTCCTGACCCCGTGAACCTGTGTCACGTGTCACCGTAGGTTCTGCCGAACCCGCATGGTTGGACGTACTGTGTCCTGATCCGATGGACCTGTGCCATGAATCATCGTAGGCCTCGTCAAACCCGCACGATTGGACCTCAGCACCACATGCTAAGTTCTGATCCCATGAACCTGTGCCATAAATCCTCGTAGGCCCCGTCGAACCCACATGAGTGAACTTAGCATACCAGCACACATCATTCACATGCACATCATACCAACACGTTCACGATCAATCAATCACATTGATTACACACAAACCGTCATATATAGTACAATCTCAAAAATTCAAAACACCGATGCAATCAATGCCACATAACTCATGATCAATACCTATATCACGATACACATCCAAGTGTACAATCGACCAACATATACATTTCCATGTTACACATCTAAGATTATCACAACTAACCACAATTCGTTTATTTCAACACATAAGTCATATTCACAAGGTACAAAACGTATATGTAAGATACTTGCCTCGGTAGTCGGCACCCGAATATTCCTACGGACACGGCACAACCCGGAAAACCCCAAACACCTACAATCCTCCGTGAAATCCAACGGAAACACGATTACTACGAGAATAATAATTGAAAACAACGGAAAACACGTTTAAGGGTCGAAGAGAACCCTTTGAGACATTTAATCGGATATAAAATGTTCAAGGTTTCCTTAGAACACCAAAAAAATCTCGATTGGGTTCCAACGAACTCGAAATATGGATTTACAATCCGTAGAACACGATCATTAATGCTCCATAACAACAACTGATTCATCAAAATCGGACGAACAATGAAAATCAAGAAGGAAATCCCGAAAGTCAACCCTAGGAGATTTCAAGAAATTACCTCGATTTGACGAAGAACAAGGATTAGATGTTGTTATAATCGACACAATCCTTCTAAAACCCCTTCGAATTGAGTGTAATCGACCAAGAGTCGATGTTTCCACCTCACTCGTCCGGCAACCGTGAGAGGGAGAAGGAAAATGAAGAAAATGGGAAAAATCTCGTCGCCCAGGCCCTATATAGGCGCGCACGTTACGGCCGTAACCGGCAATTCCTTACGGCCGTAACCCGACCCTTACGGCCGTAATCGACATTTGCTAACGGGCGTAATCGGCACCCCCCAGGCCACTGCGCCAAAACACTCGGCACCTTACGGCCGTTACCAGGCAAAGCCTTACGGCCGTAACCGGGCATTACGGACGTACCCGGACACACATTACGGCCGTACCCGATCATCCCTGGGTTAGTGCCCAACCTATGCGGGCGCCTTACAGCCATAACCGGCAAGGCGTTACGGCCGTAACAGGCACTGCATTGCGGCCGTAACTCGGCCAGGCCCTGCATTCGGGACTCGATCGTTCCGACAGTCCGATTAGGCGTTCGACAACGTTTCGGCCACACTAACGCACCGGCTATGATTCAAAACAATAACGAGAAAATAACGAAACATAACATACCACATCATATGCATACATTAATCAGAGAAACGCACGTAACAACTAGTCGCACCCGATTAAAACGGCTATACGATAGTAACAAATAGAGTATCACGAAAGAAACCACTCCGACCTTACCAACGTCAAAACACAAGCATTCCCAGATAACGGAAAACAAAAATACCGGATATTACATTCTACCCCACTAAAAATAAGTTTCGTCCCAAAACTTAAAATAAAACATCCAGGTAGAATACAAATAAAACCAAAAAGTTTCACGTAAGAAAAATCAATCTCTACACGAATTACAGCACAAATACATCATGTAAGTACGTTACTGGGCAACGCTGGGCCCTCCACGAGTAGGGGCGGGATCTTGTCTCCCGAACATCTCAACGACAGTCTCGTAGTGTACCGCCTCGTGTCCCACATGACCACATTTGAAACAGTTAACTTGCGGCGAGCGATAATTCTTCCGAGTATGGCCCACACGGCTACAATTGAAACATAACTTCACGCTGCTCGTCTTACTCGGCTCTTGAGTAGGATTCTTAGGATGATCAAACGAACGATGAGTGTTCCCGGAAGGACAATGCAAAGCAATAGGCTCACGAATCTCACTTCTCTGGCCTATTGAAAAGTTACCCGAGGTCTTCTGTCTTTTACCTCCTGAGCTAGCCTCTGACACAGAAACAGCCATCTCGATGGCTAGAGCTCGGTCCTGATATTCTTTCAAGGTAGTACACATAAGCAGAGCCATACTCTCACGGATATGGGGTTTCATGCGCATATTAAAATACCGGATCTTGTCCGCTTCACTTCTCACCTGATCGCGAACATAAGCCAACTGCCGATTATAATCGACTATCGCCTGGGATATCGACATATCCTGGGGCATAGCCAAGAAAAACTCAACGATCCTGCGGTCATGGACAGGCAACGGGCAATATTCTGCCTCCATGGCGGTCTTAAACTCAGCCCATGTAGGTGTACGATCTGCAGGAACTACAGCCTGCCACCAGTCTGCAGCTTCTTTGTCGAGCATGTACTGAGCAATGGGTACCCTCCTTTCATCCGGAAAAGCTACAGCATCAAATGTTCTGTCCAACTGGAAGAGCCAGTTCTCACAACCTAACGAGTCAGAAGAATATACAAAACGGGGCGGGTGCATTCTCATCACATCTCGTAACCACTTACTATCCCCGTTATCCCCATCTGGGTTCTCATTCCGATGTACGGCCTGATTCATCTGCACTAACTGGTCAACCACCTGACGAAGGATGGTGGCGGCGTCAACGTCAACATTAACTCTGGCTAATTGTCCCTGATCTCGCGACTGCTCATCACGACCATCTGTACTGAGCTGATTGGTGCTCGACAAAGAGCGAGTCGCCCTCTCATGCTCCTGATTACGACCATCACCACGACCACGGCCTCGGCCTCGACCCCGCAGCATACAGAACGGACAACCATTCAGAATAACATGACAAAACGAACCTCACATAATCAACAAAAGCCAACAAAAAGCAGCATAATACAATATTCACACAAAGTCATTACACAAATACACGAACTAACACTACAATAATGGAACTTAAATTTAAAAGTAATTCACACAGTCACATCGACAGAGATGTACGGCCTTTACCTCAGCAAATACGGTTAAAACATTATGCATACCATTGTGGTCCAACATGGATAATATTCTTAAAAGTAAGTTTTTCGATGATCTACCAGGCTAAACATTACAGAACGACCAAATGCTTGCCCGGCCAGGGTCAAACAATAAAATAATACAGACCGTTAAGGTCACTTACACGTGAATACACAGACTGATGAGGTCACACAACTCTATCAACAGAACTGACTTTATACAACATTACCCACACAGGGGTCGAAGCACAATACAGCGGAAGACTGAAATCAACTCTGACAATACAACTTAACTCTACCAACTCTCAACTCTTGATTAGTATCGTAGCTCGTCACTTCCTGTGCCAATCCTGTGACTGCTCCCCCGAACCTGCATGTACCTAGACGCAAAACAAACATCCACCCCCCGATTACACGGGGGTTAGTAAAACTCCACTATTTTACTAGTGCAAGTATCAAATCATACGAAATGTAACGAGCAAACATTAACCATGGATCAAATATAATACACGTTTGTTTCTTTGATTTCCATGAAACTGCTCCTCCGGCAAGTGTAAATACCCATCCTGTCGTAGATTTGTTATCTCCGACGCTTGATATCCGACTTGAATCAGTATATTTTTCTAGTACGGCAGGAAACTGACCGTATTGAAGTCCAAGATTCTTGGTTTTTAAAAGAAACCCAAAAATTCTTCCAATGGCCTTCCAATGCTCGGCACTTGGATTGCTAGTAAATCTGCTCATTTTACTAACGGCGAATGCTATGTATGGCCGAGTACATTGCATCAAGTACATAAGACAACCAATAGCACTAGCATATTCCAATTGAGCCCAGCTCTTCCATCATTCTTTTCAAGTTTTACACTTGGATCAAAAGGGGTGTTCACCTCCTTGAACTTTAAATGTTTGAACTTGTCAAGCACTTTTTCAACATAGTATGATTGACTAAGTTCATAACCCCCACTGGTTCTAAAATAGTATCAACTTGTCCAAGATCTTTCATTTTGAAGTGGAAGATAGAAACCTCTTTGTTTCTAATATTCCTTCCATCTCGTTGCTAATGATCAACATATCATCAACACAGAGACATAGGAAGATCACAAGGTTACCACATACTTTTGTGTACAAACACTTGTCAGAAACGTTAGGAATAAATTCATTCGAAAGTATGACCGAGTCAAACTTTTGGTGCCATTGTTTGGGTGCTTGTTTTAATCCATATAAGGATTTGACGAGTTTGCAAACCTTTGTTCATTACCCGGAAGCACATAGCCTTCCGGCTACTCTATGTAAATCTCCTCATCGAGATCTCCATTTAGAAATGCCGTCTTCACATCCATTTGATGAACATTTAGGTTATACAAAGAAGCCAAGGCGAACAACACCCTAATTGTTGTTGTTCTTGCTACCGGTGCATATGTGTCAAAATAATCGATTCATTCCCGTTGTCGAAATCCTTTGGCTACCAATCTAGCCTAGTAAGCGTTAAGAGTACCGTCTCTGTATTTCTTTCAAAACACCCACTTACATCCAATGGGTCTCGACCCTTTGGATAGATCGACATTCTCCCAAGTGTGATTTGCCATAATAGAATCCATTTCATCTTCGATAGCATCCTTCCAAAAAGCGAGGTCCCGAGAAGCCACTGCTTCATTATAAGTCTTAGGATCATCTTCTACAAGAAGAATAATCGGAATCTTTCGGGCAAATTTATCTCTATTTCCTTCTACTAGATAAAAGGAAATAATTTGAGAATCTATATCATCAGGTCCCAAATCCTTAGTCTTACGGACTCTCTTGCTAATCTGAGGTTCTGGTTGTTCTACAACAACCCTAGAAAAACTGTCATATCACGGCCCCTTATCCCTAGGGACGGCACAGCCGGAGCGTGACACGGGGTAGGAATTAAGAAGCGGGGAAGAAAGGGGAAAGCATACGTTTCATAAGGAATATGGGTGGATTTCCATGAATGACCTATCAAGTTATCATGAAGGGGAGTCAATCTCGTGGGAATGACTTAGAATTCAAAGTAGAATACATAGTTATAATATTAGCCTTGAAGTTTAGAAAAAGGCTTCATAGCATATTACAATCGGCATAACTTAGAAAGCAAAATCATAAAGAGTGTTCGCAGCGGAAAAACATGGTTGGTTACATATATGAAGATATGTAACCAGGGCTTAACATTGATCGTAAACAAAAGACTTCCACTCAACACCCTCCGTCACATCCCCTGATCAACCTGCACATTTTAAAATATATATAGGGCTGAGTACAACGTATTCCGTGAACATATTGCCAAAACATAAAACATGCTTTTGTATTTGTCATCATGCATATAAGCAGTAACACACGGGGTTTTTAAGAAAAAGCCCGTGTTTACTAAATCATTTCATTTCATAGCATATATCATCACATTCACCATATCCATAATTTACACCGAGGAAGGTGGCCACCTCCCGCGAACGTTACTCCCCGAGATCAGCCACTCCGAAGAGAGCTCACAATCCCGAGTACTGTGTACACTAACCCTGGCCAGCGACCTTTGTCTAGCTCATGGTCCGATCATTTCATAGGTTGGCAAGCCAACAGTGATAGGTTCATAAGAATCCACATAAAAGTTTTTATGCATCATAATCATTTGAAATCATAATTTGATTGTAAAATATTTCATCAAAATAGAGCAAAGCTCAAATCATTTTCGTATAGAAAGACCACATGGACAAGTAATAAACGCAAGCAAAAATAATTCTCGGCTCTTCCTTACGCTTCAGTATGCTGCTCCACCTTTCATCGGAAAGAACTAAGTGTAGCGATCGATCGAACTTAACGAAGTCTAACGGACAACGGACTCGATCTACATGTTTGGACTTTAGAGTTTTGCATTCGACTTAAGTTTAATAATAGAGGCTATGATTCTCTTAGAGAACCTAACTGACCATATAACATATGAACCATGGTAACCAATACTCAATTCCGTTACACATTCCTTGGTTCGAAAACATCATCAAACACTTAACATAATCATAACATAATGTGCATCAAGGCTGGAAAGAATTAGCATTCTGTTAATACATAGTAAGAAATAGATAGTGTATCTCATACCACTGGAAAGCCACTGAAGTCTAGTTTCATGTCCATTTTACAGATCTCAATAATATTAAACGTGGAGAAAGTTATAGCCGTGTGACGAAACTGCCAACTTCCGGCGAAAATGGGAAAAACATCATATAAACTTAGAGCTCGTTTCTAGCATCGAAAACCCTAAACATGTAAACTCTAATCATGCATATCATACTTATAACACATATAGGAGTCGACATACAATCATCTTGACATTACGAACTCCATTTCATAATCTTTTCTTTTGAAAACATGCTACTTACTCATTTTTATTTCCCAACTTTAAACCTTCAAACATCATTAACATCAAATATCATCAAGCATCAATTATTTCCAATATCAAACAACACACTTAACATACATTCATGTTGATAATCAAAGTCATGGTCCTAACAGACAAAGACCTAAATATGACTTTAAAATCCTCAATACATAACATGCTCCTTAACTACATCAAATATTATCAACACATCTTCCAACTTCATAAATATAACTTCGTACTCTTGTTTTCAAATAAATTTCCAAAACATTTTATAAAAATCTAACAAAAATATATCATGTACTCCTTTCATACATCATCACAATTATCAAGTCACTTTTGAACATACAACAACATATCAAGAACTAAACATGTTTCTTCCTTACTTTCAAAATACCAAACATTTTATAAAAATCCCATAAATTCATCATAGCATCATATCATCATATAGCAACATATTGTGTAAGAAAATTATAAGAAAAACAACACATGATTGGGTTATAAAACCCTAAAATTTTCGGCCAACATGTGAAAATCAAGACATGATTACAACTTGTTCTAAACACTTTCAAGAACCTTAAAATCAACTTAAAAACAACATACAAAACATTATAACATTAAACCTAAACTCTTAATATATTTTCCAAATTTTAAAGTGGGCCAAAATCTATTTCTACTTGGGTAGAAATGAAGGGAATGATGTAACTTACTTGAATATGAACTTGGATTCAAGTTTGGCACACAAAATGATCTTGTACTTGAGTTCTAATGGAAGAACAGTGGTGTTTCAATGGTGAATGGGGAGGGGGGGCCAAAGTGAGAAGAAGAGAGGAAGAATATGAAGTGAGGAGGAAAAATGAAAGGGATGTGATGTCCCTTTATATACTAGGTTAACCCTAGACGTCATCATAAAGCGGTCGAGTAATATTCTACGTTTCGCTCCTCCACAGATAAAATTACTCGAGTATTGTGTGTGTGTCATAACTTAAATTATAGTGTCGCACTTACAGATTAAAGTCAGAGAAAAGTTTCGCGATTTACAGAACGCGAATTATCCGAGGAAACGACTCGACATAAAATATACCCGAAAATTCAAAAAGTAAACTTTTGAAAATCGTACTCGTAGCGTAAAATAGTGTATATAGGAGGCGACGGAATCATGATTCTGTCTATTGAAACATAAAAATCAAATTCAGAAATTAAACCTAACCAGATAATCGAACATCCGATTTCTGAATTTAAAACGTGTAAATAGTTCTAAAGTTATTCCATTAGTCAGAATTTTATTATTTGTGAATGTAAAACCCTAATGTCGCACTTGAGGTCATAATAATTCATGCATATAAAAGACCGGGGCATTACATGTCCTCTCGAGGTTCTTCATTTGTGGAATTTTGAGATTCCTTTTCCTTAAAATTAGAGTTCTCAAACAATTCCATGTCTCGGGATTCTACTATGACATTATATTCTAAATTTAGAAGTCTATATGCCTTGCTATTCGTAGCATAGCCAATAAATGCACGTCGTATCCCTCGAGGACCCAACTTGGTCCTTTTAGGATCCATATTTGTGTAGTAGGCTAGGCACCCCACACTTTTAAATACCCAATATTCGGCTTTCGCCCTTTCCATACCTCGTACGGAGAAATTTGGGTTTTCTTTAAAAGTATACGGTTTAAAATATGACATGCAGAAAGTAAAGCTTCACCCCACAAGCTAAAAGGTAATTCAGAATGCATTAACATGGCATTTATCATCTCTTGAAGTGTTCTACTTTTACGTCGGCTAAACCGTTTTGCTATGGTGTATGTGGTGCGAAACATTCATGAACAATACCATTTTCTTCACAAAAGGCATTAAAATCACTAGAAAAATATTCACCACCTCTATCACTTCTAAGAACTTTAATTTTAGTTCCTAATTGATTTTCAACTTCAGCCTTATATATCTTAAAAGTATTAAAAACATCATCTTTATGTTTTAATAAATACACATATGTAAATCTAGAGCAATCATCAATAAAGGTAATAAAATACTTATTTCCCCCACGGGTTAACATCCTATTGAAATCACATAAATTATAATGTATAATATCTAACAATTTAGAATTTCTCTCTACACTATAAGAGAGTTTCTTTATCATTTTAGATTTAACACATATTTCACATTTATCTAATTTATCATATTTGCACGAAATTAAACCACATTTAATTAATCTTTTCATAGTGCTAAATCCTATATGTGCTAATATACTATTCCATAAATAAACGGAATCAATTATATAAGCAAAAGGAGAAATTTTATTAATAACATTGTCAATAATACATAATTTGACCATCCCTTCACTGGAGTAGCCCTTTCCAACAAATACGCCATTACGGGTCAAGATAAGCTTGCCCGACTCATACACAGATTTGATCCCCGGTTTGCCTAGGAGATTACCACTAACAAGGTTCCTACTCATTTCCGGAACATTGGTCAAAGTGACCTTCTTCCCGGATGTGAAGTTGAGTTCCACGTTTCTAATGCCGACGACCTTTGAGCGTTGCTCATTTCCCATCTGAACTTCTTGTCCTCCGTCGACTTCAGAATAGGTGTTGAAAGCAACCCTATCGTAGGGTACGTGGATGGTAGCACAAGCGTCGTACCACCAGCCTTGAACCTTGCCCTTTACCGCCATAATTTCGCTCACCATAGCGATTATGTTCCCATCGGTCATAGTGGCGTCGACTTCTTTTTCCTCCATCTTACGGAGTCGACAATCTCAAGCATAGTGACTGGGTTTACCACACACATAGCAGCCCCCATAGGACCCCTTGGACACGGACTTGTTGTCGGACTTGACTTTGCCGGAATGTTTGAATTTCTTTGAATCCTTTTGCGACCCGAAGAACTTCCTTTTTCATTCCACTTCCTCTTGCTTTTCGCGCTCACCGTGTTAGCCTTGAAAGTACCCACATCCATTGTCTTCTCTCTCATCCTCGATTCCTCCTGAATTCGAAGATGTTTCTGGATTTGCTCCAAAGAGAAGTCCGCGGTATTGTGAAGAAGTTTCTTCCGATAGCTTTTCCAGGAATTGGGCAACTTTGTAATAATTACACCAACTTGGAAAGTCTCCGGATTATCAATCTTCACGGACCTCAATTTGTTGACAATAACTTGCAATTCATGTACTTGAGCAAGTATGGGCTTATTGTCAAACATCTTAAAATCAAAATAATTAGAAACAAGGAACTTTTTGGTACCTTCTTCTTCGGCCTTGAATTTTACTCGAGTGCCTTCCAAATATCCATCGCCGATGGATTGTCGGTGTAGAGATCGTAGAGACGGCCGGAGAGAGTGTTCAAAATATGGCCACGGCACAGCAACTCGTCCTCTTGACGCTTCTTCCGTTCTGCCTTGAGTTCTTCAGAATCTTTCTCCGTTGGATCCGGGATAGGCTTCAACGTCGGGTCCAACACATAGAATACCTTCATGGCAGTGAGGAAGAAATGCATCTTGTCCTGCCAGCGAGTGTAGTTGGTTCCATCGAAGCGGTCCAACTTGATGAAGTCTTGGTTCATCACCTTCAAACTCGAAACAGTAGCCTCGGTCGCCATTGCAACAGATACTATAAGATTGTTAGAAAATTCTTCAAAATTAAAGACGGAGAGGCTTGAATCACGCATGAAACGCTTTCCTTATAGTATTTATTGCACCCCTAAATATGTCTTAAGGTTACAAACAAGAATACCGCAGGATACGACAAGCCTGAATTCCAAACTGCACTAAGACAGAGTGAAATCCGAAAAGTAGACAAGAACGATTTTTTGGATATAGAGTTTAAGGAAATGAGAATAGTTGATTCGAAAATCTGTATTGATTTCTGAAACCGAACTCAGTTTTATAAAGAAATCATACCGATTTGCGAAAAAGAGCACCATTTCGTTCAAACGACGCGACCGTTGGCCAAACAACCATTCGTTTCGAAATGGCATGACTTTTCATTCAAACAGAAAAAATAACCACCAATTGAAGAGGCACAACTATTGACGAGAAGCCCTCAGACCGCGCCGTTTCGCCGGACTCGCCACGAGCCCACATGACCGGCGTGCCAAAGTGCGCCTACGAAGCGCTATTAAAGCCTCTAAGCCTGTGCCCGTGCATGAGCCCGAGCCCGAGCCTATGCCCGCGCCCGAGCCCGAGCTGGAGTCGGGCGCCAGACGCCGGACGCCGCTGATGCCGGTGGCGATACCGGCGAGCGGCGATGTGAGTGAAAAATGGAATAGATTTGCCACCTCACCTCCACCTCATGTCCACATGGCATAGTCTCTCCACTACCACATGTTTATTAATGGTTATTTAATGCTTTCACTTATAAGGTGCTCAATTCCTTTGTGTTTGTTCTATGTGCAATATCCGGATTTTTAGTATAAATTTTTTCACGTTATTTTATCTGAGATATACTGGATAGCTTGGTGTCTATACAGTATGGATAAAATAATTTGAGGACTGAGACAGTTGTATTTATACGATTGACGTGATTGGTTGACAGTTATGATTGAGGATATCGTGTATCAGGTTGATTTAATTTTGATATTTAGTATATTGTATGATAATGTTATTGAATTGAGTATAGGTATTCAGTGTGCCATATGTTCGTATTATGTATGTCGAGATGACGGATGGGAACAGTTGGGATTGGCTAAGTATAGCCTGAATTAACGTGCGCTAGTATGTGTATATAGCATACGCTAATGTGCAGGCTTAGCGCACGCTAAAGGCCAAGAATAGCGCGCGCTAGTGCAGAACAGACCAGAGGGAAACTATGTGTGGACCCAGCCACTTTCGGCGCATGTTCCGATAAGGTCAAAGGATGTTTTCTATGAAGGAATGGCGCATGCTAAATCCTAAGGTTAGCGCACGCTAATTTCAGATCGATCAGAGGGAATCCCGGTAATCGTGGGTGCTTTCGACATGTGGGGGCACGGACATCTTCGGGGTAGGTGCAAACTGTAGAAAGTCAACTACAAATAGCGCACGCTAAGGACAAAGACTTGCGTATGCTAGATAGAGTATTTACGTACGTTATTGCATGGGCATTACGTACGTAAGCTGATGTGCGAAGCAAGATAGTAGCCTTTGGACTTCGATAGCGCATGCTATCAAGGAAGGATGGCGCACACTAGGGCTGTAGCGTACGCTAAATACAAGTTTTAGCGCATGCTAGTAATTAGCAGTATATAAAGGGACAGATGGGTGTTAAGATGCATTTTGTCCATTTTCTTCCTTTCACTCGATAGAGAGAGCCTTGGGAGGATACTTAAGATTCCGAAACACTGAGAGATGCTGATCTTTAACAAGATTAAGATGGAGAGCATGGATTAAAGCCTTGTTCTTGAAGTTATTGATGATTCTTGGAATGGAGTTCAACTGTTTTTCTTCTTGGTTCGTCTATACTAGGTAATTCTCATATCCCTTTGATAGTGGGAGGGAGCATGTTGAATTATCATGTGATGATGTTATATGAGATTTAATGGAATTGTGATAAGAGATTTCGGATGTTAATTAAGATTCTTCCTATTGTAAGGATTATGATTCGTTTAACCCGACGTAAGATGGATTTCTGAGCCATGGTAATTATAGTGGTCGATTTAGATGAGATGAATCATGATATGAGGTTGAATTTCGGATTGAGTATGTTGTGATCCTTGTCATCGAGTTAGGTTGATGTTGTTGATATATGGACATTGATATGATTCTTGTGGTAGAATGGTGTTGTTTATCTTCATGAGATATATCGGTTAATATATCCCTTCATTTCGGATTTTGATGTTGTTGTTGATGTTTTTCTTCGTATGATGATGGTTATGGTGGTATTGTTGTGATTCTTGAGGTTATGTGAATTGTATATTCGAGAATATTATGATATATGTCTTCAATTATGTTGTTTTGTTAAGAACACGAATATGGGATCATGGTGTTAGAATTCTTGGTATATATATCCCATCAAAGAGAAATATGTGATAGGATGTATAATGGTTTTGATTATAAACATGGATAAGATAATTAAATCCAACATTATGTTGATTTTAGTAGTTGAGTTCGTATGCTCTTGATAAGATGTGGATCATGATGATGAGATTGAATTTGGAAGGGGTGTGATTCATATTAGAATATGATTTTCCTTTACATTCGTAATCGCAATGTGTTGAGCGGTACCTGTAATACATGCAACTGCATGAGGTTAGCGCACGCTAGCTGACTGGCTAACGCACGCTAACTGGTGACTATTAGCGCACGCTACGTTATGTGATTAACGTGCGCTAAGTAGACAGGCAGTGTGGTATATCGTGTTATGGTTATGGGTTCGTGATTGATTGACTTGGGTTGTCCGGATTTGTATTTAATTGAGGTATCGTTGAACCGTTGAGTTTGATTGATTGGTTATGTCGGTTGTTGATTATTATCAAATGTGTGTTAATCGATTATTGCAATAGGTTGTGGTGATTTGATCGTGGATTACGACCGTTGTTGCGGTTGAGGTTGAAGAATTCGTAGATTGCTTTGATCAGAGTTGAGGAGATTGTAGACGAAGGCAACGGAATTGGTAATGGCTTTGTCGTATCGGTATCGAGGCAAGTTATACTTGTTCAGTTTATAATATTTAATGAATGGTTTCGGTTTCATTTCATTTATAATTCATATAGTAATGATATTATAAATATACGTTGTCGAGATGATGGTTTGTATATTATGCTCTAGTTTGGATTAAATCATAATGTATATGATTTAATTATGTTTGAGAAAGACGTGAGTTATCTTTGGTCAATGATATGAAATGTCATATATCGAGGATAGTTTATCGTGTCGACATTGATGTCGGGATGGTGGCTTATTGATATTATTGGAATGCACCTCATTCGAGATTATTCGTATAACTGCGTATTCATTCAGGGATGTTGTTCTTGGGAAGAATATTGTCTTCGCCATTGAGGTAATTTAAGTATTGTTCAGTTATGAGGATAATTATTATGTTGAATTGTTGTATATGTTGTATGTTGGGTTTTCGTATAATGAGATTCATATTGGTTGTTCGTTGAGAGATGTTGATCCCAGGACCATTGCTTGGTATTGCTGGTTGTGTTGATTGGTTCGTTGAGGTATGTTGGTTCCAGGACTGTTGTGTTGAGAGTGTTGATCGTGTTGATCATTCTTTGAGGGATTGTTGATCCTTTGTTGATCATGTTGGAGTTTATCATGTTGATGGTATTCGCGGTTATTGTTAATCCTTTATTGATCGCGTTGGAGTTCATCATGTTGATGGTATTCCCAGTTATTGTTAATTCTTTGTTGATCATGTCGGAGTTTATCATGTCGATGATATTCTCGTTTGATTTTTGATGGATCTTGTTATTGATCGTATGAGCATTCGGACTGTACGTCGATGTTTCGGGACTTGTTATCATTATTTTGTGGTAGTTGATCTACGAATATATTGTGTATGTTTGGTTCTTATCAGGATCGGTATTTTATTGTGCGATCCGACGGACAGGATTTGACACGAACGGATTATTTCACGCTTATGAGTTATGATGATGTTTAGAGGATTCTTGGTATTGTTTGAATACAATACAGATGGTTGTAGTTGAGTTCATTTCGTCATTTGAGAATGCGAAATGTGGGTTATGGTAAGGAGTGGTTTGATATGGATTGCTATGGATTGGTAAGGTTATGACAGTAAGATTAATCGGTAGTATTCTTACTGGTAATTACATTGGTGTGTAATTATTTATGATGATGTG
The DNA here is from genome assembly GCA_033398695.1 of Orobanche coerulescens. NCBI lineage: Eukaryota > Viridiplantae > Streptophyta > Magnoliopsida > Lamiales > Orobanchaceae > Orobanche > Orobanche coerulescens. The sequence continues at coordinate 26,871,834 of CM065804.1, forward strand.
ATCGTTATTATTGTTGAGTATTGTGGCTGACCCCATCGTGGGCTTTATTTTTAGGTACTCGGAGATCGAGCTAGTAGCGGTCGTGAAGGGATGAGCTTCCCGGGTGATACTGGCTGTGGCATGTTTTCGGAGAAATGAGTATTCTTTCTGGTTGTTTTATTTCCGCTGCAGATGTATATTTTGAATTGTGTTTTTATCCGCTGCGTGTTTATATTTTAAAATGACTTTCTGGTACTCTTACCAACTCGTGTATACCTTTCAAAATGGCCTTTTTGGGTTATTTCGTTAAACCCTTTTTTCCCTAAACTATTTTATCGGTACCTATAAGTGGTGGCTTAACGTACATTTTGAAACTGTTGAATTTTGGCATTTTTGGCCTTTTGTTTTCAAATGTAATTTAATGGCGGTATTTGGAAAATAGACTTTTGGAGACTATTTGCATATTTGCAAAATATTATCGTCTTGGCCTCTTTGGCGTGTTTGAAAAGTTTGCGAAAATGATTTTTAGCCTTGTGGGTTCCGGGACGGGGCCCACGGCACTGTAATATCCCCCGATAGTTTTGGGGGTGTTACACCATGTGAGATTCTTTTCCACTCACAAAACACACTCTCTCAATATATTATTTTGTCTTTTAATGAACAATTAAATAAAAACTTCAAATAATTAAATCCCTTATTTATTTTTTTAGCTTTTCCAATACTTCTACTGCAGATGGGGCATAACGTTGAGTTCGTTAAGATTGAGTTGAGCGGCTAGGGCGTTGAAGGTCTCCTTCTTTGGGCAGTCGCATGTCCAATGAGGTCCATTGCATATGATGCATGGACTTTTGGGCTTCGGTGGCTTCCACTTTCTCTCTGGTTTGTCAAACCCACCACTCTTATCGATTGGGGGTTTCTTTTGTCCCCAATTTTTATGATTTTCGCCATTTATGTCCTCGCAACTCTCTTCCCCACCTTTATCATTATAGGTATTTTTTTTCCTTCGTAGATCGGTCGGTGAGTGACTCAGCTTTGACAATAGCTTCGTCGAGTGTTTGGACTCCATACCGATCTAGTTCGACCTTAGCCCAATATTTGAGACCGTTGGTGAAGAAGAAGAAGAGAGCATCTTTGTCGGACATTTCAACTTCAAGAATAAGAATAGTGAACCCATTGACATAGTTATGAATCGTACCTGTTTGCTTGAGTCGCCGTAGCGTGGTCTTGCATCTCACTCGACAATGCTTGGGGCAAATTGTTTTCGAAGTTCTCTTTGCAAGTCTGCCCAAGTATCAATGGTGCAGATCCCTTTGCCCATATCACCAGACTTTTGGCGCCACCAGAGTTGGGCGGCACCACACAAGTAGTTTGCTACGCTACTGACCTTCAATTCTTCATCTTTCACGTCCATAGCATCAAAGTTCTATCGATCATCGTGGCATTCCGAGTGCTATCGTAAGTATCAGGCTTCCGTACGTCCAAGCGGCGCGCATCAAAAACGAACGAGATAGCAGAATTAAATGATGCAGCTCGCTTGTGTGTGGCCCATTCCGTCCGGACTTCTTCCACTTCCGAACGTATATAACATAGCTCTTCTTTGACAAAGCTACGGAGGCCATGACTTGATCTTAATACAAAATAAATATCACGACTATTAAAAATAATTAAATGATGAAGGTTTTAGAGCAATGAATATCCGCTGGCAAGGTTTTGATGATAAAAAAAAAAAAAAAAAAAAGAGAGAGAGAGAGAGAGAAGGGATATTATATGTATTATCATGACTATTTTTAATTAAGGTGGTACATTTAACATGATAGTACTTGCATAGTAATTTTATAAGTGAAAATACATATTTAAGGTGGTAGATTTAACATAGCTCTTTGTTAATACAAATAAACTTCTCTTTGTTTATGCCTAAGATAATGTTTAGAAATCATTAGGGAGGGTATATATGTCCAAAAAACAGAGTAAGTAGTTAATTGATGGACAAAAAATTTGAGGCAAATAGGTAGATTAGTGAACGAAGGGAGTAAAATTTAGTGGAAGTTTTGGTAGATAATGCAATTTAATTTAGTGAAAAGGAGTAATTTAATGTTGATATAGTTTTTAATTCTTACTAGATAATAATAAAATAAAATTGAGTCTTACGCCTCAATACTATGATATTATAGTAATTAGTTTATAGTTTTTGCTCTTTTACTAATGTCTATCAATATTATAATATTTTTATGAATTTTTTATGATTTTTTTATTTTAATTCGAGGCATACGCCTCAATGCTCCTCGAGGCTTACGCGTCGCCTCGTTTGGCCAAAATGCCTCAAACTCGTCTTGCGCCTTTTAAAACATATGCAACGCCAGCTGACAAGAGAAGCAGCGACCTCGGTAGGAGTGACGATGGAGGAAGAGTAACGGGTTTCAAGGTGGGTCCAATCACATCACGCAGATTGATCTGAGAAGGCCAGGTGCGACTCATAATAGGTCAGACGTGTTTTCAACAAGTATTCCCCATATTTTTGGTATTTTTGAATTAAAAAAGTTAATTAAAAATAAAAATAAAAAAATGGTCCACTAAACGTTTTTTGCCATCCCTGGATGTATTCGTCCCCGAAACTTCCCCGGGATTGGTACTCTGCTGCACTTCAGCGTACCCGTGCTTTAGAGGTTTTACCATATATATATCGAAGCATGCGCATATCCCTCATATTTTTTGGGTATATAATTTACTTTTGGTGCCCAACATCCCGTTCCATATAACAAAGGTGGCCGTATGACAATTCTGTAGAACTTCCTTTTTAGTCGTAGTGGTAAGTTTCAATTACGTAACACTTTTGCGACATTTATCCACTTCAACTAACCAACTTGTATTTTATGATTGATGTCACTATCTATTTTTTCCGTCTTTCTGAATAAGACAACCCAAATATTTAAAATGCTACCCATAAGTTATGTTTCTCCTAGGATTTGTTGGGATGTAGAATTATGGTATTTAGAATTTTGGTTATTGGGAGTTCTGTGAATAGTGTGGATACTTATTTGTTGTAGGATTGAGAATCTTCACTTTCTACTGTACATACCAGATCATATCTGAAAAGGTGGATAGTGTTGTGATTATTCTGTAGTATTTAGTTGTATTATTTAAAAATAAATAGAGGAAAGAGGGGTGTAGTTATATTTTTTAATATAAAAAATGAGAGGTAAAAATAGTTGTATCTTCTAAATATAAAAAATAGGATAGAGTGGAGGAGTGGTAAATTTTCTAAATATGTAAAGAGGAGAGAGGGAGATGATGTGGCAGAAACTAGATATAGGGTGTGCAAGAAATTGTTGGTCGAGCATTTAAAATTTAAGTCTTAGCACAAACGAGTAGTGAGAACCCTAGGACATACCTGCCCATGGTATCTCATGTCCGCCATTTGAAATGATACTCGATTCTCGATGCTGATGCCGACTAAGCTTGCACTCTATATATATATATATATTCCGTATTTGATCTACTCACTTTGAAGTCCGTTGAATGTAGTGTCTCCCGTTGAATGTAGTATCTCCCTCCATAACTCTAACTTTGCATTCACCCCTACTTTCGCCTCAATTAGTAAATCGTTTGTAAAAATCATGCCTCAAGATAGGTCTATATCATCAGCCGGCTCATCCATCACATTAACAAAACAAAAATGAGGTTAGTGCAGCAACCCCTTGGTGTTATCCAATGGTGATAGCAAATTTACCCGTCACACTCCACAAGTCCTGACATTTGTTATTGCTCCATCATATATATCATATGTTTATATACTTGATAGGCACATGCCTTTTTCAAATTAATGAAGACCATATGTAGATCGTCACTCTTCTCTCAATAGCATTCTATGAGTGGACAACTTATGTTGTTGATTGTCCGAACATAAACTCAAACTGATTTTCTGAACTATTAATCAGTTCTCTTGACCTAGAGTCGATTACCCTTTCACATAACTTCATTTTGTACATATAAGCTTTATACCACGATAGGTGATATAATTCTGGAGGTCGACGTCGACCTTGTTCCTATAAATTGGTAGTAACATACTTTTTCGATGTTCATCCTGAATCTTATATATCTTCCAAATCTTGTTGAATGAATTAGTAAGCCACTTTATCTCTACTTCAACATGATAATTTCATACTTCAATTGGAATCTCATCTGAGCCGAATGCTTTTTGCGTTTTCATCTTCTTCAAATCTTCTCTGACTTCCATTTCTCGAATTCTAATAAAGTCACAATTAGCTTCTGTTGAATATATTGAAAAAGATTACTTGAGAAGAACAGAATAAATATATATATATATATGAGTATCGGATATATATATATTATATATATATATATATAAATCCTGCATAAAATTGTTAGCAAAACGAAATCCGCCGATCCCGTACGTGAAACGAAAGTTTCGTTGTTGAGTCCAGATAGTCTATCTCCTTAAAGCAAATTCGTCCTCACCACGGTGTATGACGTCTGCCTCCCAGGGTAAAACAACAGCTCGATGTAACGAATCAGTGATCCGCTGCACCCTCAACGAACTAGAACAAATCTGTCTACTATCACCGACCGAAGAAGAAAATGAAGAAGAAATGAGAACGATGAAAAACGACTGAAAATTTTAGCTGTTTAAATTCGTACGTTTTTTCGTGTGTATTAAACGAGCCCCCTCAGCCGGGTATTTATAGGTGAAGACTGGAGGAGGTTGTGTGCTGTAGGAACTCTATATCGATCGAAATTGGTATCTGGAGGAACTCTAAACCGATCGAAATTGGTATCTGGAGGAACTCTAAACCGATCCAAATACTCATCCAGATTCGGTTTTATCCGGATCCGAAAAATTCAGAATTTATTAATTGAGGTATTTTCGGTAAAATAAAATTTTACCGAATAAAATTGCAGTAAAAAGATAACATCGAGACGCCGAGACATTTCGCCCAAATCGCCCTTCGACCGAGACCGACCCGACCCGAGCCGAGCCGAGCCGAGCCGGACGGCAGCGGCGGCGCGCGCGTATGTGTGTGTGCGCGCGAGGGGTGCCTAGTCACACATCCACACACATGTCTCATTTTGAACATGCCTTTGTCCACATCTCCTTATATACTCACAATTTCTCCCTTCTTTTTCCAATGTGGGATAACATCCCAAATTCATTTTTAAAGGGTTCACTTTGGAACATTATATCTCATTCATACCTCAATCATTTTGAGTGTTCTTACATGTTTTGGAAACCTCGTACGGAGTACTACGTGTTCCAACTAAGTCCCGACTTTAACTCGTAGTCGAGCCCACTCAAAATTTCCTCTCAAATGGGCTGCTCATAATAGCCCATTTCCTCCATTTTAACTTACATTTCCAACAATCCCCCACATGAATGAGATTGATGGTCCAGCAGCACACGTCAGACATGGAGTTGACTTGGTGATAGCTACTACGGTTAGGTATTGCATAGGATAGGTAGAGTATGCTCCTTGAACCTTCCCTCGAAAAGATATATTCTCCTTACTGGCTAGACAGTGTGACTAGATGCCTTTGAACTGTCCGACCGCTTGTGTAAGTGATCGTATATCCTTCACAAGTGCCCTTCCTGATTTGTTCTGTTCTCATTATTGTGCCCATTTTGGCCGTGGACACCGTCCTGGTTCTGCGAGAGTTTCTAAAGAATTGTGCCTTAGCAATTCTCCTTTGAAGCGGCCCCTCTTCTCTCTAACATAGGTGATTCCTCTTTAAGTGTTTTGAGTAAACCCGTATTTTACTCCACCCGACTATACGTTGTCGACTTAAGAATCATTAAAAGCATAAGCTTAACCTCTCCCTACGTGTATCACTGTTTTCATCCTAGCAATGGTCGGTTCGGGGTAACCCCCACAGTGATCGTGCCCGCTTTATGAATCGTTGTCCCATTGAACCTAGATCTTGGGATCTCCAATGCCTTAGGTTGGGTATCCTCCATAAAACCATTAGCTCAAGGCAATAGACCCATTCCTCTTGATGATTTATCAACAAGGTCTCTTGATAACCCTTTGGTTAGCGGATCCGCAATGTTATCCTTTGATGACACATAATCAATAGTGATAACTCCTGTTGATATCAATTGTCTAATGGTATTATGTCTCCTCCTTATGTGACGAGACTTACCATTGTACATTACGCTCGTGCCCCGCCAATCGCAGATTGACTATCGCAATGAATACATATTGCGGTCACAGTTTAGCCCATCTTGGAATATCTTCTAGAAAATGGTGTAGCCATTCTCCCTCTTCTACACATTTATCTAAGGCTATAAACTCGGATTCCATCGTTGACCGAGATATAAGTGTCTGCTTCAAGATTTCCATGCCACCGCTGCACCGCTAGTGTGAATACATATCCACGTGTAGACTTGGAGTCTTTTATATCAGATATCCAATTTGCATCACTATATCCTTCAAGTACTGCTGGATATTTGGTATAGTGCAGCCCATACTCTCGAGTACCCCTTAAGTATCTTAGTACCCTTATGATCGCCTTCCAGTGATCCTTTCCGGAGTTGCTCGTGTATCTACTTAGTTTACTAACTGAGTAGGCTATGTCTGGTCTTGTACAGCTCATCAAGTACATCAGACTTCCTATTATGCGTGAGTATTCGAGTTGAGATACTCCTTCACCCTTATTCTTGGATAGTCTCAACGTCATATCCACCGGGGTTTTGGCTGTGCCCGAGTCATCTTTATTAAGTCTTTCAAGGATTTTGTCCACATAGTGGGCTTTACTCAGCATGAGACCTTCCGACGTTCGTGTGATTTTAATCCCTAAAATTACATCTGCGAGTCCCATATCCTTCATATCAAATCTCGACCTCAGCATGTATTTGGTCGATTTGATTATTCTTTCATCACTGCCGGTAATGAGTAAGTCATCTACATATAGACACAAAATGACGTAGCCATTTTCTGTGTCTTTCACATACACACATTTGTCGGATTCATTAATTTTGAAGCCACCGTTTATCATGACATGATCAAATTTTTCATGCCATCGCTTTTGGTGCCTGCCTCAATCCGCATGCTGATTTTACGAGCTTGCAGACTTTCCTTTCTTGTCCAGGAGCGGAGAACCCCTCGGGTTGTTCCATGTATATTTCCGCTTCTAAGTCCCCATTAAGAAAGGCAGTCTTAACGTCCATTTGATGAACTTCTAAGCCTCGTAATGCTGCGATGGCAAGTATCATCTTGATGGAGGTTATTCTTGTCACAGGAGAGTAAGTATCAAAATAGTCTAGGCCTTCACGTTGGTTATATCCCTTCGCTACGAGCCTAGCCTTATATTTATCAACTGCTCCATCTTTCAATTTCTTCTTGAAAATCCACTTATTTCCTAATGGTTACACTTAGGAGGTAATTCCACTAGTTCCCAAGTATGATTCTGTAATATAGAATCAATCTCTTCTTTGATAGCCTCCTTCCATAGAGGTCCATCCGTCGAGCTTACAACTTCTTTGTAAGTCTGAGGAGCTTTTTCGAGCAAGTAGGTGATGAAATCTGGTCCGTAAGATTTCTCCGTCCTTTGTCGCTTGCTCCTTCTAGGTTCGTCCTCATTATCCATTATTTGGTCTTCATTATCTTCATCCATTAGTTCAGAAGTCCGTTCGGATGAGATAAGGGGTTCACTTGCAGTCTTGCAAGGAAGATATTCTCAAAGAATGACGCATTCCTTGATTCCATAATCGTATTCTTGTGAATCTCAGGCACTTTGGATTCATGCACAAGAAATCGGTAAGCATTGCTGTTGTGTGCATATCCAATGAAAATGCAGTCAACCGTTTTTGGGCCTATTTTAACTTTCTTAGGAGTAGGTATCAGCACCTTTGCTAGACACCCCCACACTTTCATGTAATTGTAGGAAGGCTTGACTCCTTTCCACAATTCATAAGGAGTTTTGTCTCCGTTCTTACGGCATATCTTGTTTAAGAGATAATTCGCCGTTAAGATGGCTTCTCCCCACATATTTTGCGGTAGCCCTGAATTTAGTAATATCGCGTTCATCATCTCTTTCAGAGTGCGATTCTTACGTTCCTCCACGCCATTTGACTGTGGTGCATATGGGGCAGTGACTTCATGAATAATCCCATGTTGCGAGCAAAATTCGCCAAATGGTTCCACATATTCACCTCCGCGGTCACTTCTCAAGATTTTTATCTTAGCATTCAATTGATTCTCAACTTCCGTCTTATAGAGAACGAATTTCTCTATGGCTTCATCTTTTCTTTTAAGCAAGTATACATAGCAATATTTAGTACAATCATCCACGAAAGTAATAAAATATTTATTTCCACCTCTAGTTTGAACAAACTTCAAATCACATAAGTCTCTATGTATTAATTCTAAAGGTTTGGTGTTTCTTTCCACTTGTCGGAATGGAGATCGAGTTAATTTTGCCTCTACACAAGTTTCACACTTGTGGTTTAAATTAATTTTAAACTTTGGTATGTGATCTAATGCAATAAGTCTACGCATTGCATTAAAATTAACATGTCCTAATCTAGCATGCCATAAATTAGGAGACTCAAGCAAGTAAGCAGAAGAATTCTTCATTTCATTATTTTTTATAGTCATTACATTGAGCTTAACTAGCCCATCGCATTCATATCCCTTGCCTATAAACACACCATTTTTCGACAAAATAACTTTATCGGACTCGAAAACTGTTCTAAAGCCATGCTTCATCAACAAGGTACCAGAAATAAGGTTCCTTCGAATATCAGGCACATATAACACACGTTTAAGAGTCACTTCCTTTCCAGACGTCATCTTTAAGATCACCGTGCCTTCGCCCAAGATAGTTGAGGTTGCAGAATTTCCCATATACAGTATATCACCGGCATCCTTTTCTTCCAAGGAGGAGAACATAGTCTTGTTGGCACATATGTGCCTAGTTGCTCCAGTGTCAATCCACCACTCTTTGGTGTTTGAGCCAACTAGGTTCACTTCGGAGATCATAGCACACAAGTCAAGATGTTCCACTTGTTCGGTAATCAGATGTGCTGCATTACCCTCCTTTTTCTTTGGTTTCTTTGGCATCCTGCAGTCGGCCGCCCTATGACCCATCTTTTCACAGTTGTAGCATTTTCCAAGGAATTTTTCTTTCTTTTTCCCAATTCCTCCTTTAGGTCCCAGCTTGGTTCCCTTTCCATTGTTGCCTTTCTTGGATGTCTGTCCAGTTTCCACAACATTGGCCTTTGCCACAGCAATATTTACTTTCTTCTATGATCCTCGGTTGTCTTCCTCTATGCGAAGTCTAACGATCAGATCTTCCATGCTCATTTCCTTGCGCGTGTGCTTTAGGTAATTCTTGAAATCTTTCCAAGTCGGGGGCAATTTCTCGATCACAGCAGCCACTTGGAAGGATTCGCTAATGACCATTCCTTCAGCATGGATTTCGTGAATGATCACTTGCAGCTCTTGTACTTGACTCACTACCGTCTTGGAGTCTATCATCTTGTAATCGAGAAACCGTCCAACAATCCACTTCTTGGGACCGGCGTCCTCGATTTTGTATTTATGGTCTAGTGAGTCCCATAACGCCTTAGCTGATTTAGCACTGCTGTACACGTTGTACAGTGAATCGGCAAGGCTATTCATCACATAGTTCCGACACAGATAGTCGGAAGTTTTCCAAGTGTCAATGGCCATCAGAGTTTGTTGGTCACTGTCCTCGTCATATTTTGGCGCATCCTCCTTGAGGAATCGAGACAAGCCTAGAGTGGTCAGATAGAACATCATCTTCACGCCATCTCTTGAAATTCGCCCGTTGAATTTCTCTCGGTTTGTCCGCATGGTTTACCTGAACCGAAACCAAGTAGTAATCGGAATCAAGCCGCCCGATCCAGTTATCAGAGGCGCACCTCCAGTCGCTGAACCCGAGCCGATTTTCTGAGGCGCACCTCCAGAAACGTCCGTAGACAGTGTTGGGTTTTGAGAATCCATATTGGCTTAGCTTTTGAAAATAGATATGTTTTAATCAAGTAAAAGAAATTTGCTTTAAGATTTTTGAATATATTAAAAAAGATTACTTGAGAAGAACAGAATAAACATATATATATATATATATGAGTATCGAATATATTATATATATATATATATAAATCCTGCATAAAATTGTTTGCAAAACGAAATCCGCCGATCCCGTACGTGAAACGAAAGTTTCGCTGTTGAGTCCAGATAGTCTGTCTCCTTAAAGCAAATTCGTCCTCACCACGGTGTATGATGTCTGCCTCCCAGGATAAAACAACAGCTCGATGTAACGAATCAGTGATCCGCTGCACCCTCAACGAACTAGAACAAATCTATCTACTATCACCGACTGAAGAAGAAAACGAAGAAGAAACGAGAAGGCTGAAAAACGACTGAAAATTTTGGCTGTTTAAATTCGTACGTTTTTTTGTGTGTATTAAACGAGCCCCCTCAGCCGGGTATTTATAGGTGAAGACTGGAGGAAGTTGTGTTTGTTAGCAAAACGAAATCCGCCGATCCCGTACGTGAAACGAAAGTTTCGTTGTTGAGTCCAGATAGTCTGTCTCCTTAAAGCAAATTCGTCCTCACCACGGTGTATGATGTCTGCCTCCCAGGATAAAACAACAGCTCGATGTAACGAATCAGTGATCCGCTGCACCCTCAACGAACTAGAACAAATCTGTCTACTATCACCGACCAAAGAAGAAAACGAAGAAGAAACGAGAAGGCTGAAAAACGACTGAAAATTTTGGCTGTTTAAATTCGTACGTTTTTTTGTGTGTATTAAACGAGCCCCCTCAGCCGGGTATTTATAGGTGAAGACTGGAGGAGGTTGTGTGCTGTAGGAACTCTATACCGATCGAAATTGGTATCTGGAGGAACTCTAAACCAATCGAAATTGATAACTTCGAGACGCCGAGACATTTCGCCCATTTCGCCCAAATCGCCCTTCGACCGAGACCGAGACCGAGACCGAGACCGACCCGAGCCGGACGAACGGACGGCGGAGCGCGTGTGTGTGTGCGCGAGGGGCGCCTAGTCACACATCCACACACATGTCTCATTTTGAACATGCCTTTGTCCACATCTCCTTATATACTCACAATTTCTCCCTTCTTTTTCCAATGTGGGATAACATCCCAAATTCATTTTTAAAGGGTTCACTTTGGAACATTATATCTCATTCATACCTCAATCATTTTGAGTGTTCTTACATGTTTTGGAAACCTCGTACGGAGTACTACGTGTTCCAACTAAGTCCCGACTTTAACTCGTAGTCGAGCCCACTCAAAATTTCCTCTCAAATGGGCTGCTCATAATAGCTCATTTCCTCCATTTTAACTTACATTTCCAACAGCTTCATACTCTTGAAGGTTGAGATTACTCCCATCATTAGAAAAACAACCATTTAGACATGCTTTCAAAACAAATCTGTCATCTTGTTTTGATCTCTTCCTCCCTAACTAGGACCTTTATATATCAACTTTCGTTTTCCTTATATATATACATATAATCTATTTCCTATATATATATATATATATAATATATATATATATAAAAAGTTATAACTGTCCTGCCTACTTTTAGTTTGAATTACTCTATTAATTAATGAGTTGTTGTTCTCCTTTTTCTTTTTAAAAAAGTCAAACATAAAAAATTGTAATTTATTAAACGGTACTACTAAATATTTTGAAAATTAACATAAGATAGTTAACTATCAAATTTAATGGATATTTTGGTAGAAAATGCAATTTAATTTATTAAAAAAAAAAGTATCCTGTTTTTTTTTGCTGAGTTTTATTAGAGAAAAATAAAATAAAATCGAGGCTTATATATGATATTCAGTACCATTATTTATACTAATACTCTTTTTTGCTCTTTTACTAATTTCTATTAATATTATGGTATTCCTGTGATATTTTTAGGATTTCTTTTATTCTAATCGATGCTTACGCCTCAATGCGCCACCTTGCTTCGTCCCGCCAAAATGCCTCAAACTCGCCTCGCGTATTTTAAGACATTATCGCAAACTACTTTCATCGCTTTTTCTTTTTAGTTTGTTTATATCTTCGAAACTCGTCTCATCGTCGTTCTTCTTCAAGGCGCGATATGCACTCCCTTGATGTGGATCAATATTTTCACGTCATCATTCCACCAGGATGTGTCTTTGCCTGGTGTTGCGCATCCTCTTGATCACCAAGACGCTCTTTCGCCACTTGTGTAGTGCAACTGACCATTTTTCCAAGTCACATTAATATCTTCTTCATGTGCCCAATTTGCTTAACAGCTCCTTGGTCTTTTTTAGCTGCCACCACTTGGTTCGAGGATTGGAAATATGTCTAGGCTTATTGATAAGTTAAATTTGAGGTCTAGAACTAAACTGTATGCTGGGTACCATATGTTCGCCTGGTATAATCTTACAATCTACGCCGCGACGGCGCGACCCCCTATCACCTCTCTTAACCTTGAAGAAATTTATTTAGCTAGCCCTTAACCCACTTCTATAAGTGACTAGATGGGAAGATTTCTTTCTAAACCAAGTATCAAGCCAAAATAAGATCGTAAGAGTCCACGAATTCCAAAATAGAATCACCGTCCCTGTCTCTCTCACCATAACCAAAACCTCTTTGGACACTCAGGTAACCACACTGCTCGGGACTCCATAGCTGTCGAAATTACCTCAATAAAAAGCCTTTTTTATAGAGATACTCCTTGCACCAAATCATCTAGATCTTCTCAAAACTTGAGTTTAATTGCCTCATTCAAACCAATTTATGGTGCATAAATGATAATGATGTTAAAGATCTCAAGCTTGACTAATATAATTCTATATCCCTTTCTCTTGACATCCACGGCACAACTCGGCGAATGTTTGCCCACTATCACACCTACTCGATTCCGACTTTTATCTTTACACATATAACCACAAGGCTCAATGGCTCTAGCTTTCACACCAACCTATTTAGTGTAACACCCCCAAGACGTTCAGGGCATATTACAGGACCATGGACCCAACACTTTGGAATCCACTAGGCTAACGCACAACTCGCCATCACGACTGATGACAAACATCATCAACACAACAATGATTCCACAATTTTAAGACATTCAAAATAAATAGACCGAACCCGACAGTAATAAATAAAGTCTTTCCCAAATCGGGTCCACAAACAAATACAAGTCCAAAACAAAGTACTCGAGTACTGAAACAAATGACATAATTAATAAAACTAAAAAACAAGACACCAAGCAAACGACCATTGAACGGAATCACCCTTGCCCATCATCCTCGTATTGTCCGCATGCTCGTTTGCCTCCAGGACCTGTACCTGAAATACAAAAGTATTTCCCCCATTTAAGAGGTTAGCGACAACAGCTAGTGCAAGTACAATCCATTTGAACTACCATTCAAACCAGATGAATTATGCGCCAAAAATCATTTTAGAAAATATTTATATTCCGGAATATTACGGTGCACATGCACAAAATATAGTTCTCGAACAAAACATTTCAAAGGTAAACAGTTGGTACGAGACTCACGGCCGCAGAGGCCCCGTCGAACCATCCCTGGGTGGTTAACCCCAGTTCATGATACGCATACACATGGCACTACGTATCCCCAGAGGGCCCGTCAGACCATCCCTGGATGAACATACTCATTCACAACCACAACATACACGGAAAGCCATAAATCAAATACTAGATTATGCATACAAATGTAAAGTACTTGGCTTTGAGACATCTCCGACGAGACGAAAAATAGACGACGACTAGGAATGACCCTAAACGAGAGATTAATACGAATCAGTCCTAAACGACATCAATAACCGAACGGAATATGCCCATAATTCCGATTACCAACTATAATGATACACATACGATCAATATGGGCGAGGGTTTTCACAAAACCTCCACGAATCGACAACTCATGGATCAACACCGATCGAAATGGATTGTGAATCACTCAATAACAATAATCGATAAGAAATATTACAACATAGACGAACAATTCGATTTTAAATAGGCAAAACCCAAAAAAAAACCAAAATCGACAAAGTTAGGGTTCTAAACCTTGAATTCGGACGGAGAAGATTGATTAGGATGATGATACACTTCGTTTGGAGTACAAAAATCAATCGATCAAGGAACTCCATGGGTAACTCTCCACAAATCGCCCCAAAATGCTCCTAGAAGCTCAAAATGCGGACAAGGGAGAAGGAAAGAAGAAAATGACGTGTCTGGGGTCAACCCAGGTATTTAAGTACCTGACAGTCGCTAACGTATGATCTTAACGTACGTAACCTTACGTACTTAACGTACGTGAGGAATCGACAGAAGCTACTACCCAAATTGTTGAATGCGATAACATACATTATGGCTAACAATTAACGTATGTTAACAGTACATGCATAACATACGTAAGAGAGCATGCATGACACACGTTATGCATGCAGCAGTTCAGCATTGCTGAATGCAGCCCAGTGCCAAGAAGCACGAAAAGGAAAGCGATATGGAATCCGAAGACACAGTTACGAGGTATTCGCGACGGAAAACCTAAGCGCTAAAAGGAAACACCATTCCGACTACCCGAAGGTTCGGAATTCGACGACGGAAGTAAATTTCCCTCAAACTTTAGGAAATTACAAAACGGCCCAAACGTTCGAAAATCATGGTACGACGTCGGATTATGAAACTGAAACTCACAACACGAATAACTCAGTCATACGGACTCATGGGAACAAAGAAATAACGAAATCGAATGAGTTTTACAAAAATCGAACGTACATGCGACAAGATCATAACATAAAGCATTTATGTAAAAACACCTCTGAAACTCGTCCAAATGGAAAAATATCAAGAACAAAATAGATTCAAAATATCGAAATGGTTACAAGTGAGTAGTTAAAATAGACATGTGCCCAAAAATAGAAACTGCTAAAAATAGAAAGTACGGATATTACATTCTCCCCCTCTAAAAAGAAGTTTCGTCCTGAAACTTAAGGATCAAAAAGATTGGAGTATCTCGCATGCATATCCTCCTCCAATTTCCATGCCGCTTACTCCACTCCATATCTCGACCATTGCACCTTAACTAAAGGAATGGTTGTGTGCCTTAACTCTTTATCCCGATGTTCCAAAATCCTCACTGGCCTTTCCTCAAACGTAACATCCTTCTCGATTTCCACATCCCCAAAATCGATAACGTTAGTCGGGTCTGGAATATACTTTCTCAACTGAGAAATGTGAAATACACTATGCACATGGCTCAATGACGGGGGTAATGCCAAGCGGTAAGCCAACTCGCCAATTCTCTCCAATATCTCGAAAGGTCCAATATACCTTGGACTAAGCTTTCACTTTTTACCAAAATCGAAAACTCCCTTCGACAGACACTCTTAACAAGACGTGATTCCCTACCTTAAACTCCAAGGGTCGACACCTAAAATCCGCATAGGACTTTTGTCGACTCTGAGCCACTAACATTCTCTCTCGAATCAACTCGACTTTCCTCCTAGTTTCCAACACAAGATCTAGCTTGGTGCCAACTAAATCGAATGGTTCATTCCAACATATCAGTGATCAACATCGTCGGCCATAAAGCGCCTCATACGGTGCCATCTTAATTGATGCATGCCAGCTATTATTATAAGTGAACTCGATCAGGGTCATATGTTCCTCCCAATCATTCTTCTAGTCTAGCGCACAGGCGCGCAACATATCCTCGAATGCCTTAATGGTACGTTCAGACTGTCCATCGGTCCGAGGATGGAAATATGTGCTCAAATGCAAATGTGTCCCCAAAGCCTTATGTACCACCTGCCAGAAATGCGATACAAACCGACCATCTCTGTCCGAAATAATAGTTTTCGTCGTGCCATGAAGCCTCACGATCTGCGCAATAAATATACGAGCCAATTTCTCTGGTCCCCAAGTGTCCTTGATGCCCAGAAAATGTATCGACTTAGTTAGTTGATACATAACACCCACACCATGTTCATTCCCGTCCTTGTCCTCGGCAAATTCGTGACAAAATTCATAGAGACGGCCTCCCACTTTCATTCCGGGATGGGAAGTAGTTTCAGCAACCCGGCTGGCCGCTGATGTTCGATTTTGACTTGCTGACAAGTCAAACACTTAGCCACAAACTGCACCACCTCATTCTTCATGTCATCCCACCAAAAATTCTTCCTCAAATCCTTATACATTTTACTCGAGCCCGTATGGACTGAGTAAGGTGACGCATGAGCCTTCCACATAATGCCCTGCCTCAATTCCAAGTCATTCGAAACACACAGCCGACCTTGGAATCTCAACACACCATATTCATGGATCATATATCCCGGGACTTTCCCCTTAACCACATTCTCACGGAGTTGAATAAACATAGAGTCTTCCAACTGTCTCGATTTAATGTTGTCGACCAGCAATGAAGAAATCTCAAGGGCACAACCACCCAGCATTCCCTGGCAACACAACCTCAATACTCAACCCCATCAACTCTCACTGGAGCCCTGGCTGATCTGTGAGTAACTCAAGTGCCCGAAGAGATACTGACTTCCGACTCAAGACATCTGCCACCACATTTGCCTTGCCCGGTTGATAAAGGATTTCGAGATCGTAATCCTTAATTAGCTCCAGCCACCTTCTGTCTGATATTCAGTTCTTTCTGTGTATATATATTTCAGGCTCTTGTGGTCGGTGAAAATTTGACACGATGAGCCATACAAGTAATGACGCCAAATCTTCAACGCAAAGCCAACTCAAGATCATGTGTAGGATAATTCAACTCATATGGTTTCAACTGATGGGAAGCATAGACAATCGTCTTTTCATGCTGCATGAGTACACATCCAAGTCTGTGGCCTGAGGCATCTCTATAAATTGAAAAGCCCTCATTATCGCACGGTAAGGATAAGATGGGAGCGGTAGTCAACCACTTCTTCAACTCTTCGAAAGTCTTCCACCTCTCGTCTATCCACACAAATTTCTCTGACTTCTGCAACAACTGAGTAAGCGGTCGGGCGAGTTTAGAGAACCCCTCGACAACCTTCGATAATACCCTGCCAAACCCAGAAAACTACCGACTTCCTTCACATTCTTGGGCAGCGCACAATTCAACACTGTCTCAATCTTGTGTGGGTCCACACGAATACCCTTGGCCGAGATCACGTGATCGAGAAATATAACCTCCCTCAACTAAAACTCACACTTGGAGAACTTCGCATAAAGACGCTGAGTTCTCAAGATTTCCAACATGATATGCAGATGACGTGCACGCTCCTCCTTGCTCCTAGAGTAAATCAGAATATCATCGATAAAGACGACTACACACTTATCGAGATATTCAATGAAGACCTTGTTCATTAGCTGCATGAACACGGTGTAATATTCGTACCTTTTCTATTTTTGGTAGTTTCCATTTTGATGTATTTTCCGTTGTTAGCGACTCGCTTGTAACCGTTTCAACATTTTGAGAATATTTAATTCTGCATATTTTGGCATCTGAGCATGTTTCGAGGTTATTGTACTCGATTTTGTGTTTAGCCATGGTATTTTCTGCTTGTTGATTCGTTTTGTGCGATTGTGGTGCGAAACTGTCGTTTCAGGTTTTATTTGAGTTTGTTTAACTTTTCCAGACATGTTGGAGTTTCGGCTCGATTGTTTATTTCCATATCGTGATTTTCGATTGTTTTGGGTCATTTGTAGTTTCGGCGCGCCACCTTTACATCTGAGGGTGGTGTCAAATGAGCAAGGATGCGCTACACTTCATAGGCCCGGGTGTAGTGGAAAATATGCAAGGGTTGCTAGGTCGTCGCCCGGAAGCGGCGCGCCACCTCGAAGTATGGGTGTGGTGTCAAATGTGCAAGAATCCTTGCAGCGTGGACGGGGACAGATAGAGAAGTTAGTTCTTGCGGCTAGTAAGGGTAGTAAGGTGCGGTTTGGAACTTGGAACGTTGGCTCTTTGACGGGGAGATCAGCAGAAGTGGGGGAGGTTATGAAAAGGAGGAGAATTCACATAATGTGTCTACACGAGACTAAGTGGGTTGGCGAGAAGGCAAGAGTGTTAGCTCCTTGGGGTTACAAGCTTTGGTACTCTGGAAAGGATAGAAGTAGAAATGGAGTGGGTATCGTCATTGATAAAGAATTCATTGATGATGTGGTGGAAGTGTCAAGAAAGAGCGATAGAATAATGAGTATTAAGCTTGTGATAGGGGATGAGTTTCTAACTATCATAAGTGCTTATGCACCACAAGTAGGATTGGATGCATCGATCAAACAAGAATTTTGGGAAGATTTGGAAGAGGTTGTCGAACGAATTCCTATGGGTGAGAAATTGATCATTGGTGGTGACCTCAATGGGCATGTCGGTGTTAGCAGAGATGGCTTTGAGAGCATTCATGGTGGCTTTGGTTTTGGGGACAGAATGAAGCAGAAATGATATATCGATTTCGCATTAGCTCATGACTTGGGTATTATGAACACTTGGTTCGAGAAAAGGGACTCTCATTTGGTGACATATAGAAACGGAGGTAATGCAAGTCGATTGATTTCTTTTTAGTAAGGAATGTTTGGAGGAAAAGTTTTACTAATTGCAAGGTAATACTGGTGAGAGTGCCGCAACACGGATAGGGTTGTGGTGCTTGACTTTCGAGTTAAGAGGCACTTAAGAAAGAGTAGACCACAAGTTGACCCTCGAATTAAGTGGTGGAAGCTCCAAGGGGAGAGTCGACATACTTTTGTGGCTAAGATTGCCGATAGTGGTATTTGGTCCGATTGCACGGAGATGGATATAGATTCGATGTGGAACTTGTTGGAACACAACATAAAGGAAGTTGCAAAAGAAGTCCTAGGAGAATCTAAAGGAAATGACCATCAAGTAAGGACACATCTTGGTGGAATGATGAAGTTAAGCAAGCGATAAAGACCAAACGTGAATGTTATAAGGTACGGGTAAATGCTCGAGCGATGAGAATTATGAGAAGTACAAGAAAGCTCGAACGAAGCTAAAAAGGCAAAGGTCTGAAATGCCCGATCAAAGGTCAATCAAGAATTATATGCAAGATTAGATACTAAAGAAGGGGAAAAAGATATCTATAAACTTGCTCGAATGAGAGAGAAGAAGACGCGAGATATTGGAAAAGTTAAATGTGTAAAGATAATCGACCAAAAGTTTTGGTTCAAGATAAAGAGATAAAAGAGAGATGGAGGTCATACTTTGATACCCTATTCAATGGCCATCAAGAACTAGATATTGGGAATTTAAACATCCCTCAAGTATGGTTAACCGAGAGTTTAAGAGAAGAATCCAAAAGGGTGAAGTGACAATTGCATTGAAGAAGATGGGGTCAAAGAAAGCGAAGGACCAGATGGTATACCTATTGAAGTTTGGAGGTGTTTGGGGGAGAGAGGGATCGAATGGGTAACTATGCTTTTCAATAAGATTTGGAGAAGCAATAAGATGCCGTCAGCATGGAGGAAAAGTATTCTCGTCCCTTTGTATAAGAACAAAGGTGATGTTCAAGATTGTTCTAATTATCGCGGAATTAAACTAATGAGTCATACCATGAAGTTGTGGGAACGAGTGATTGAACAAAGGATCGAAATGTGTGAAGATAACGTAAAATCGGTGATTTATGCCTGGAAGATCGACCATGGAAGCAATTTATCTTATCCGTGAGTTGATGGAACATTATCGAGATAAAAAGAAAGATGTGCATATGGTTTTTATTGATTTAGAGAAGGCATATGATAAAGTACCAAGAGAAGTACTTTGGTGGGCCTTAGCAAAGAAGGGTGTATCGCGGAAATATATTGACATTATAAAGGACATGTATGAGGGAGCTAGTACAAGTGTACGTACTAATGTTGGGAGGACAGAAGAATTCCTATTACGATTGGGGTGCATCAAGGATCTGCTCTTAGTCCTTTTCTCTTTGCCATAGTCATGGACGAATTGACAAGAGAAATTCAAAATGACGTTCCGTGGTGTATGATGTTCGCAGATGATATTGTGTTGATTGATGAAACGAAGGTTGGAGTGCAACAGAAATTGGAACTTTGGAGGGATACTTTGGAAGCTCGAGGCTTTAGGCTGAGCAGAAGTAAGACTGAATATATGGAGTGTAGGTTTAGCGAAAACAGTGATAGAGAGGCGGGGATGATCACATTTGATGGGAAAGTTGTTCATGGATCCACTTTCTTTCGGTATCTTGGATCTATTATCCAAAAGGATGGAGAGCTAGATGGCGATGTGGCTCACAGAATAAAGGCAGGGTGGTTGAAGTGGAAGAGTGCCACAGGGGTTTTATGTGATCCCGGCATGCCTCATAGATTAAAGGGTAAATTTTACCGCACGGCAATTAGGCCTGCGCTGTTATATGGCACCGAGTGTTGGGCAGAAATGTTGTCACGTTCAAAAGATGAATGTGGCAGAGATGCGTATGCTACGATGGATGTGTGGTCATACAAAAAAGGATCGGCTCAGAAATGAGGTGATCAGAGAGAAGGTAAGAGTTGCGTCTATAGAAGACAAGATGATGGAGAATCGATTACGATGGTTTGGTCATGTGAGAAGAAGACCTATTGATGCCCCAGTGAGGAGGCTAGAAAGTTGGGGAGCAAGTAATGTTGTGAAAGGTAGAGGAAGACCCAAGAAAACTTGGATAAAGATGATTGAAAATGATATGCGGTTTCTTGGAATTGGAGAAAGTATGGCGATGGAGAGGCAAATGTGGCGGGAAAGAATACGGATGGTGGATGGAGTCTGATTTTTTTTTTTTTTTCTTTTTTTTTTTTTCCACTCTCTTTTTTTATTTGCTTTTTTCTCTACTTTTTCCCTCTTTTTTCCTTTTATGTTATTTATGTAACGATTATTGACGGTTTCAAAGTTTGATTCATGTTAGCCGACCCCAAATCATTTTGGGACTAAGGCTTAGATGTTGTTGTTGTTGTTGTACTTTCGTGGTCGTATTCTGAACCTTCGGGTAATCGGGATTGTGTTTCCTTTTAGCACTTATGTTTGTCACTTCGCACTCTTTGTATTGGTGTATGCACTTTTCGTTGATCGTTGCGTTTGGTCTCCGTAACACTTCTGCACAGCTGATGGAGAACTGTGAATCTGACCCGGAGAACTCTTACGTATGTTAACTAGTCCTCCTAACGTATGCTATGTGATATCCCTAACGTACGTTAGTCCTCTTGCATAACGTATGTTAAGGTCTCCAGTGATGTATTTGAGTGTTAGAGCATTTATGTTCACTCCGGGAGGGTCCGACGGGACCTCGGGAGAATCCACGCATGGTTGGGTTCATGAACTTTTGGGTTAACCACTCCGAGAGGGTCTATCGGGGCCTCAGAGGGATTCGCGCATGGTCGGTCTACGGTTAATCGGGAGGAATTATATTTAGTGATGTATTGTAGATTTTGCATTTCCATTATCTGGCTTGTTTTGAAAATCATTGATGCATGTGCTTTGATATTGTAAGATGTAAGAACTCATTTGCGTTACTTGTACTAGCTATTCCACGACTAACCCCATTTGGGGGAAATATTTTTCATGTATTTCAGGTGCAAAGAATGCAATCGGAAGAGTGCTGGGGCAGTACGAGGATGAAGGCAAGGCGTGATACTGTGAAGTGGTCGTCGTGTTTGTTTGTTTTGAGTTTGGTTATTGGGATTTTAATTTCAAATTGTCATAAATTGTTAGATGGTACTCGAGGACTATAAGAGAGCTGTTTTTTTCTGTTATCAATACATTAAATTGTTGTCTTATTATGGTTTAAATGTTGTCGTGAGAATTCCATCAGTTGAACCATTAAATGATGGATGGTTTGATGTATTCTGTCATGGATGTAGTACAAATTTAGCCTTGTGAGTTCCGGACAGGATTCACGGCGCTGTGACATGCCCTGAGTAACTTGGGGGGTGTTACAGAATATGGTATCGGAGCCTAGGTTTATGGATACCTAGATTGTTGGTCTTTTGGGTCTAGTCACGTTGTTGTAAAAACAGTATCATCTCGCTGCCATCATCTTAGTACGACCCGTACTCGTAAGATCTCTTAGCTTTTATTATATTTACTGTCTTGTCTTCCGATTTCATAATATGGGGAACCGGTCACCATGAAGGTTATCTTTCTAAACTGTACTTATGTTTTTCTCTTTTTCTATTCCTTAGAATGTCAGCCGGTAGAGGACGCGGACGCGGTCGCGGACACGGTCGAGGACGTGGCGCAGCCGGTAGGGCGGCCATGTCTCTCGGTTCGGATGCTGGATCGACTACTCCTACTTTGTCGTATTCAGTTCAACCTAGCACCGATGGTTAGCAGGACCAGACGGCCAGTCTGGGATATTCCGCAGGGAATAATGCGGGTGTTGGTGTGGCCACTATACTACAACAAGTGGCTAACCAAATGGCACTACTGACCCAAGCAGTTCAGCTCAATAATCCACCTCCTGTGGAGAATGCCGGGGCAGAGAGATGGCTACAGGATGTGATCCGTATGCGCCCTCCTCCGTTCATTGGTTCTACGGATTCGATAGGCTGGGAAGATTGGATCAACAAGATGAACAAAGTTTTTGTGGCGGTAAATTATCCGGAGGCACGGAAGGTGGCGACTACGCAATACTTTCTGACGAGAGATGCTGCTAGCTGGTGGCAGGCGGTTGCTCCTCAGGACCATGAGGTTTCATGGGACGAGTTTAAAGAACTAATGGAGGCCGAGTATTGCCCGTGGCCTATTTAGGAGGCCAGAACCCGAGCCTTTTATGAGGCTAAACCCCAGGAGATCCCAGTATCTCAGGCGATCATCAAATATAACCAACAACTTAATCATGTAAAGGGGCAAGTGAGGTAAGAGAGAGATAAAAATCCGACATTTTGATATGCATATGAAACCCAGAATTCGACATTACATGGCTGGGTTTGCTTGTACTATAGTGAAGGAGTATCAGGGCAAAGCTTTGGCCTATGATATGTCCTTCACGGCTACGAAAATGGCTAGTGAGGGAAAGAAGCAGAAGACCTCAGGGAACTTTTCGGTTAGTAAGAACAACAACCAGCAGAAGTCTCAGTCGCATCTGGGAAGTCTCATCATGCATCTGGAGGCAACCAAAATTTCAGAACTGGTCCTAGTGTATCCAGCCGGAGTGTGACATGTTTTAACTGTGGCCAGCAGGGTCATATCAGTCGTGATTGTGACCTGCCTCACCTGAAGTGCTATAGTTGCGTCCAGACGGGCCACAGAGCTGCATATTGTACCGAGGGAGAGAAGACTCTTGGAGTTCCGGCATCTGTTCCTACGCTTGGAGAACCAAGTGTTAATCAGAAGTCGTCATCTGGTCAGCCGTCTCTGGGTTTCGGTAGGGGACGAGGACAGGGTCAATCCGTTAGAGGGGGAGCCTCCAGTGATGGTTCAGTTCAGCCACATGTTTATGAGATGAGGAGAGCGGACGATCCAGAGGCTACTGTGGCTACAGGTACTGTTCATGTCCTCTCTCATCCAGATAGAGTGCTTTTCAATTCTGTGCTTCTCATTCATTCATCTCTTTGGATTGTGTGCGTCGATTGAATATTGTATGTTTGTCTGCTTACGAACTGTTTGTGGTTAAATTGCCTAGTGGGGATAGAATTGTGGGGGATAGAGAGGTTAGAGATTATCCATTGATGATCGCAGATAAAGTGTGGCTTTCGAACTTAATAGTTATTGATATCGTCGATGAGGATTTGATCCTCGGGGACGACTGGCTTGATAGATATGGCACGGTAATAAATTATCGCACGATAAGTATATCGATGTTGGCCGAGGATGGTACCGAGCACTCATTTATGGGACACCGGAGGAAGGGTTGGAAACTATTAATCAGTGCTATGAAGGCGGCGAAACTCATTAGGGATGGTTGTATAGATATTGATGTTATGCTACGAGAGTAGAGAACGAGAAGGTTGAATTTTCTTCGATTCCAGTGGTAAACAAGTTTCTAGAAGTTTTTTCGGATGACTTGCCAGGACTACCACCGGAGCGGGAGATCAAGTTCACGGTTGATTTAGAACCGGGTGCACCCCGATCTCTAAGGCACCGTACCGTATGGCACCTTCAGAAATGCAGGAACTGAAGAGTCAGTTAGGGGAGTTGTTAGAGAAGGGATATATCAGACCTAGCACCTCGCCTTGGGGTGCGCCGGTCTTGTTTGTGAGGAAGAAAGATGGTTCACTGCATTTATGTATCGATTATCGAGTACTGAACAAGGTGACCATTAAAAATAAATATCCTTTGCCTCGTATCGACGATTTGTTCGATCAGTTACATGGAGCTACGGTGTTTTCGACGATCGATTTGAGATCTAGGTACTACCAACTTCGAGTGAGGGAGTCCGATATCCCTAAGACCGCTTGTCGTACGAGGTACGGGCATTACGAGTTTGTGGTTATGCCGTTCGGGCTAACCAACGCGCCAGCAGTATTTATGCAGTTGATGAATAAGATGTTTATCGAGCATCTTGATAAGTGTGTAGTCATTTTTATAGACGATATCCTAGTCTACTCTCGTGATGGCGAGGAACACGCTCAGCATTTACGACTAGTGTTGGAGATTTTGAGAGCTCAGTGTCTCTATGCGAAGTTCTCGAAGTGTGAATTTTGGCTGAAGGAGGTTATGTTTCTAGGACATGTGGTTTCAGCTGAAGGGGTCCATGTAGATCCCCAGAAAATCGAAGCAGTGTTAGGTTGGGCACCGCCTAAGAACGTAAAGGAGGTTCGCAACTGTTTGGGACTTGTTGGGTATTATAGACGGTTTGTCGAGGGGTTCTGTAAACTTGCTCGACCGCTTACTCAATTACTCGAGAAGTCCGAGAAGTTCGAATGGAATGACGAGAGGCAACAGAGTTTCAAAGAACTGAAAAGGCGTTTGACTACGGCACCAGTGTTAGCTTTGCCTCAAGGAACGGTGGATTTTCAGTTTATAGTGATGCTTCAGGCCAGGGACTCGGGTGTGTTCTCATGCAGCACGATAGGACTATAGCTTTTGCGTCGCGGCAGTTGAAACAGTACGAAATGAATTACCCTACTCACGACCTGGAGTTGGCTGCAGTGGTGTTTGCACTGAAGATCTAGCGTCATTATTTATACGGTTCTCCATGCCGGATTAATACCGATCATAAGAGCTTGAAATACATTTTTAGCCAGAAAGAACTGAACATGAGACAGCTTCGTTGGTTAGAACTAATAAAGGACTACGACTTGGAAATCCTTTATCATCCGGGAAAAGCTAATGTTGTGGCAGACACGTTGATTCGGAAACCGGTATCACTCCAGATGCTTGAGGTTCTCACACCACAAGCGAGGATTCGACAGGAGCTTATTGAACAGGGAATAGAAGTATGGATTCAGCAAGTGCAGGGTCAGTTACGTGCCCTCGAGATTACTTCGTCTTTGGTTGATGATATCAAAGGGAAGCAGAGTAATGACCCGATGATCAGTCTGAAGATGGATACAGAAAAAGGGAAAGCCCCCGGCTTTATGGTTCATGAGGACGGAAGTTTGAGGTTTCAAGGGAGGCTCTGCATTCCGAATGATTTAGACTTGAGGCAAAAATACTTCGAGAAGCTCATGCTACTCCTTACTCTATCCACCCCGGAACGAGTAAGATATATAAAGACCTTAAAAAGAATTTCTGGTGGAGTAATATGAAAAAAGATGTTACGGAGTTTGTAGCATGGTGTTTGACGTGCCAACAAGTCAAGATTGAGCATCATAGGCCAGCCGAGCTGTTGAAGCCGCTTCCTATTCCCGAGTGGAAGTGGGAAGACATTTCCATGGATTTTATCATCGGGATGCCGAGGACAAAGACCGGAATGAATATGAATTGGGTGATTATCGACCGATTGAATAAATCGGCATATTTTCTTGGTATTAAGGATACTTGAGGACCGGAGAGGTTGGCTCGGGTATTCATAGCGGAGATAGTACGGCTACACGGTACACCTAAGACTATCGTATCTGATCGGGATGGTCATTTCGTCTCGCATTTTTGGCAGTCAGTCCATCAGGATTTGGGTACCGAATTTAGATTGAGTACATATTTCCATCCACAGTCAGACAGTCAGACGGAGCGGACGATTTAGACGTTGGAGGATATGCTACGGGCTTGTGCCTTAGACTGGACTAGTGAGTGGGAGTTACATCTGCCATTGATCGAGTTTACTTACAATAATAGTTTCCACGCATCGATCAAAATGGCACCTTACGAAGAATTATATGGTAGACGGTGTAGGTCTTCACTTTGTTGGGATGAGGCCTCGGAGCAAGTGGGAACGGAGCCAGACATGTTGATGGAAACTAGAGAGAAGATCTCTATCATTCGAGATAGACTGTTGACTGCTCAGAGTCGACAAAAATCTTATGCTGATGTTCGTCGTCGACCTTTGGAGTTTGAAGTAGGGGATCATGTTTTACTCAAAGTATCACCGACGATAGGGGTTTACCGTTTCGGGAAGAAGGGGAAACTCAGCCCAAGATATATTGGACCATTTGAGATTCTGGACAGAGTCGGTGAGTTGGCTTATCGGTTGGCGTTACCTTCAGTCCTTAGTCACGTTAACAGTGTGTTTCACATTTCTCAGTTGAAAAAGTACGTTCCAGACCCGAGTCACATCATCGATTATGGGGATATTGAAGTAGCGGAAGATGTCACGTTTGAAGAAAGGCCGGTGAAGATCCTCGAGCATCGTCAAAAAGCAACTCCGAAATAAAACCATTCCGTTGGTTAAGGTTCAGTGGTCGAGGCATGGAGTTGAGGAGGCGACTTGGGAAACAGAATATAGCATGCGCCCTAAATATCCGGAAGTTTTTACTTCTTAAGTTTCAGGACGAAACTTATTTCTAGAGGGGGAGAATGTAATATCCGTACCTTTTCTATTTTTGGTAGTTTCCATTTTGATGTATTTTCCATTGTTAACGACTCGTTTGTAACTGTTTCAATATTTTGAGAATATTTAATTATGCGTATTTTGGCATCCGAGCATGTTTCAAGGTTATTGTACTCGATTTTGTGTTTAGTCATGGTATTTTCTACTTGTTGACTCATTTTGTGCGATTGTGGTGCGAGACTATCGTTTTGGTTTTGTGTGAGTTTGTTTAACGTTGCTAGACATGTTGTGAGTTTCGGCTCGGTTGTTCGTTTTCGTATCGTGATTTTCGGTCGTTTTGGGTCATTTTGTAATTTCCTAAAAGTTTAGGGAATTTACTTTCGTGGTCGTATTCCAAACCTTCGGGTAATCGGGATCGTGTTTCCTTTTAGCACTTATGTTTGTCACTTCGAACTCTTTGTATTGGTGTATGCACTTTTCGTCGATCGTTGTGTTTGGTCTCTGTAACACTTCTGCACAGCTGATGGAGAGCTGTGATCTGACCTGGAGAACTCTTACGTATGTTAAGTAGTCCTCCTAACGTACGGTATGTGATCTCACTAACGTACGTTAGTCCTCTTTCATAACGTACGTTACGGTCTCCAGGGAACCGGGCAGAGAGCTCTGCCATTCCCTTACGTAAGTAATAAAGGACGCATTACGTACGTTAATGATCTAACGTACGCTAGTTTTTATTGGCTTATGTACGTTACCGTACGTGGGTTTAAATACCCAGGGCTGACCGAAATTCGTCCATTTTTCTCTTTCTTTCTCTTCTCCGTGACGTGGGTGATTCTTAGGCGGTTTTTGGGCGATTGTGACTCTTCAATCTTCTAGAGATCATATTCCTTGGAGTTTGAGTGAAGATTAGCGACACCAATCCATCTCTTTCGCCTTTGAATCAAGGTAATCTTCTAGAACCCTAGATTTTTTGGGAATTGAGGGTTTTCTACGTAAATTCTCTGATTTAGTCATAATATGATGGAATTATGTTGAGTATAGATTATCTACTTCCGATTCATGTTTTCCTACGAGATTATTGTTGTATTCTTGGAATTGTTGAGAATCAAGAGGGTCTTGGTTGCGATCCGCCCTCGTTGAATATGATGTTGAATTAATTGTGCCATAGGCGGGGTTTTCGGGCGTATTTCTATTTAATTTCCAATCGTACTATTGTTGATAGTCGTTATACGAATCGTCTAGGTTCGAGATTTCCGAATTATTCCAACAGTGATAGTTTACCGTCTTTTCAGTCCGTCATGTCTCAAAGGCAAGTAACTCTTACGAATTTACAATCTTAAATATGAAAAGTGATGTATTTGATTGTTAGAGCGTTTATATTCACTCCGGGAGGGTCCGACGGGGTCTCGGGGGAATCCACGCATGGTTGGGTTCACGAACTTTTGGGTTAACCACTCCGGGAGGGTCTATCAGGGCCTCGTAGGGATTCACGCATGATTGGGTCCACGGTTAATCAGGAGAAATTATATTTTGTGATGTATTGTAGATTTTGCATTTCCGGAAATCATTATGTGGCTTGTTTTCGAAAATCATTGATGCATATGCTTTGATATTGTAAGATGTAAGAATTCGTTTGCGTTACTTGTACTAGCTATTCCACGGCTAAACCCCATTTGGGGGAAATACTTTTCATGTATTTCAGGTGCAAAGAATGCGATCGGAAGAGTGCCGGGGCAGTACGAGGATTAAGGCCATGCGTGATACTGTGAAGTGGTCGTCGTATTTGTTTGTTTTGAGTTTGGTTATTGGGATTTTATTTTCAAATTGTCACAAATTGTTAGATGGTACTCGAGTACTATAGGAGAGTTGTTTTTTTTGTTGTCAATTACATTAAATTGTTGTCTTATTATGGTTTAAATGTTGTCGTGGGAATTCCATCGGTTGAACCATTAAATGATGGATGGTTTGATGTGTTCTGTCATGGATGTAGTACAAATTTAGCCTTGTGATGGGATTCACGGCGCTGTGACATGCCCTGAATAACTTGGGGGGTGTTACACACGGATGGGGTGTTGGTTAGCCCAAACGGCATAACCACAAACTCGTAATGGCCGTATCTCGTCCGAAAGGCCGTCTTCGGAATATCGGAATCCTTCACTCGGAGTTGGTAATATCCCGTTCTCAAATCAATCTTCGAGAACATAGTCTCTCCCTGCAATTGGTCAAATAAGTCGGCAATCCTCGGTAGCGGATACTTGTTTTTTATGGTCACCTTGTTCAACTCTGGGTAGTCGATGCATAAACGCAGTGACCCATCATTCTTCCTTACGAACAAGACCAGTGCGCCCCAAGGCGAAGCGCTCAGTCAAATGTAACATGTGTCTAGCAACTCTCCCAACTGTTTCTTCAACTCAAGCATATCGTCAGGCACCATACGGTCAAGCATCTCGTCAGGCGCCATAGGGTACGGCGTTTTCAAAATTAGGTTGCATCCGGATCTAAATCAATGGTGCTCAACCTCATGGTCTGGTGGCAAACCCGTCAACTCATCTGGAAAGACGTCGGGATACTCGTTTACTACCGGAATAGATGAGAACTCGACTCCCCCTTCTTTCGATCTCAAAGCATAACACCAGTAACCAGTGCAACCTCCTCGAAGGAGTTTCACCGCTTTCATAGCGCTGACCAAGAATCTCTAACTACTCCATTTGCGTCCCACAAATAAGTCTACAGTACCATCAGAGGCTAACATCGAAATAGTCCTCGCTCTATAATTCATAATCGCCACATGTCAATCCAACCAATCCTCACCAAGGATCAAATCATCATCCTTAATGTCTACCACAATCAGACTAGAAGACCAAGCTCTCCCCGCGATACTCACCGAAAAATCTCTAACCTCACGATCCCCCACAATACTATCTCCACTAGGCAGTTTAAGAACAAAAGGTTCACATGTAACTAGACAATCAACATGCAGACGACGCACACAATCCAAAGAGATGAAAGAATCTGTAGCACCAGAATCGAATAGCACCGAAACAGGATGGTCAAGGATGTGGATGGTACCTGTAGCCACTATCGCGTCAGGATCTCCAGCTCATCTCATCTTATACACACGGGGCATAATAGACCCCGCACTTGAAGCTGCCCCTCTAGAAGACTGTCCACGTCCTCGACCTCTGCCCAAACTCTGCTGAGGCGTATTAGTTGTCGGAGCCTGATTCACCCTCGGTTCCTTTGTTGTCGGGGCTGACATCTGAGTAACTGGTGCCCAACTCACATCTCCACAATATGCAGCATGATGCCCCATACGACCCCAATTATGACACTACAGTGGCGGCTTGTCACATTCGCTCATCATATGTCCCGGACGACCACAGTTAAAAAAAGTATGACCACGAACAGGAACAGCCAGAGCAGACTTAGAACCATGGCCTCGCCTAAATGACGGGGATTGATTCCCAAAGGCTCGTGGACCAGACTAAGTCTTCTGATGCCC
Organism: Orobanche coerulescens; assembly: GCA_033398695.1. Lineage (NCBI taxonomy): Eukaryota > Viridiplantae > Streptophyta > Magnoliopsida > Lamiales > Orobanchaceae > Orobanche > Orobanche coerulescens. Next base: position 26,902,187 of record CM065804.1, read on the forward strand.
GCCAAATTTACTTCCTGAAAACTGACCGGATGTTTTCTGCTTCTTACCCTCTGTTGCCACCTCCGTCACAGAAAAACACATTTCATAGGCCATCGTCTTGTTCTGATAGTCTTTCAAAGTCGCACACCCAAGGCTTGACATATAGTGGCGAACCCTTGGTTTCATCCGCATGTCGAAGTGGCAGATCTTGTCATGTTCATCCCGAACCTGATTCCTCACGTAATGCAGTTGTTGATTATAATCTTTGATTGCTTGAGAGATGGGAACATCCTGGGGTTTCGCCTCGAATAATGCTCGAATCCTTCCCTCTTTCACTGGACACGGACAATACTCAGCCTCCATCAATTCCCAGAACTCATCCCACGTAGATGCTCGGTCACGCGGTTTCATTGCTTGCCACCACGTTGCCGCCTCTTTGGTGAGAAAGTACTGTGCAATTGGTACTTTTCTCTCCTCGGAGCAGTTTGCTGCCTCAAATACTTTTTCCATCTCAAATATCCAACTATCCCAACCAGAAGGGTTAGAAGTACCATCAAACCGTGGAGGACGCATACGAATCACATCCTGAAGTAATTTATCAGTACCAGAACCAGTAGGCGGGACCGGAGTAGCATTAGCTTGATTAACCAAGACCGCTTGAGTTAGTAGCGCCATCTGATTCGCTACTTGTTGCAGAATGTTAGCTACCCCGACGTTATCATTAGCATTACAAAAGCTAGCAGACTGATCCTGCTGACCTTCCGCACTAGGCTGAACACTGTTCGACAAAGACGGCGTTACCGAACCAGCCTCAAAACTATTGGAAATGGCCGCCCCAACAACTGCGCCACATCCCCTACCGCGTCCGCGACCGCGTCCGCATCTTCTACCAACAGGCAATCTGAAGAAGTAACTACTGAGTACAGTTCAAACGCAAAACACATCACGATATTAAGAAAGGAACAACACCAGATAACACAACGAGTCAAGTTAGGAAAACTTACAAGCACCGGTGTACTAAGATGATGGCATAGTAGTGATATTGTTCAGAAACGATACTCAACTAGACCCAAATAACCGACAGCCTAGGTATCCATGAACCTAAGCTCTGATACCATGTTTTGTAACACCCCCCAAGACGTTCAGGGCATATTACAGCGCAGTGGACCCAACCCTTTGGAATCCACCAGGCTAACGCAAAACTCGCCATCACGACTGATGACAAACATCATCAACATACAAACGATTCCACAATTTCAAGACATTCAAAACAAATAGACCGAACCCGACAGTAATAAATAAAATCTTTCCCAAATTGGGTCCACAAACAAATACAAGTCCAAAAGAAGAAAGTACTCGAGTACTTAAACAAATAACATAATTAATAAAACTAAAAGACATCAACCAAACGACCATTGAACAGAATCACCCTTGCCCATCATCTCGTACTGTCCGCATGCTCGTTTGCCTCCAGGACCTGTACCTGAAATACAAAAGTATTTCCCCTATTTAAGGGGTTAGCGACAACAACTAGTGCAAGTACAATTGAACTACCATTCTAATCAGATGAATTATGCGCCAAAAATCATTTTAGAAAACATTTATATTCTGGATTTATTCCGGTGCACATGCACAAAACATAGTTCTCCAACAAAATATTTCAAAAGTTAACCGTTGGTACGAGACTCACGGCCACCGCACCCCGCAGAGGCCACACCAGACCATCCCTGGGTGGTTACTCCCAGTTAATGATATGCATACACACGGTACTACGTATCCCCAGGGGCCCCATCAGACCATCGCTGGTTGAACATACGCATTCACAACCACAACATACATGAAAAGTCATAAATCAAATACTAGAATATCCATACAAATGTAAAGTACTTGCCTTTGAAACATATTCGACGAGACGGAAAATATACGACCACTAGGAATGACCCGGAGTGAACACGTCCGCTCCTAAACGAGAGATTAACACGAATCAGTCCTAAACGGCATCAATAACCAAACGGAATACGCCCATAACCCCGATTACCAACCATAACGATACACGTACAATCAATACGGGCGAGGATTTTCACAAAAGCTCCCCGAATCGATAACTCACGGATCAACAACGATGGAAACGGATTGGGAATCACTCAATAAGAATAATCAATAAGAAATATTATAACATAGATGAACAATTCGAGTTTAAATAGGCAAAACCCGGAAAAAAAACAAATTGACAAAGTTAGGGTTTTAAACAAAAATACCTTGAATTCAGACGGAAGAAGATGGATTAGGATGATGATACACTTCGTTTGGAGTACAAAAATCGATCGATCAAGGAACTCCACGGATAACTCTCCACAAATCGCCCCAAAATGCTCCTGGAAACTCAAAACACAGACAGGGGAGAAGGAAAGAAGAAAAATGACGCATCTGAGGTCAACTCAGGTATTTAAATACATGACAGTCGCTAACGTACGTTAACATGGGATGTCAACGTACGTTATGATCTTAACATATGTAACCTTACGTACTTAACGTACGTAAGGAATCGGCAGAAGCTACTGCCCAAATTATTGAATGCGATAACGTACGTTATGGCTAACAATTAACGTACGTTAATAGTACAGGCATAACGTACGTAAGGGAGCATGCATAACGCACGTTATGCATGCAGCAGTTCAGCATTGCTGAATGCAGCCCACTGACCAAGAAGCACGAAAAGAAAAGCGATAAAAGATGGAATCCAAAGACACGGTTACGAGATATCCGTGATGGTGAACCTAAGTGCTAAAAGGAAACACCATTCCGACCACCCGAAGGTTCGGAATTCGACGACGGAAGTAAATTTCCCTCAAACTTTAGGAAATTACAAAACGGCCCAAACATTCGAAAATCATGATACGACGTCGGATTATGAAGCCGAAACTCACAACACGAATAAGGAAATCATATGAACTCATGGGAACAAAGAAATAACAAAATCGAACGAGTTTTACGAGAATCGAACGTACATGCGACAAGATCATAACATAAAGCATATTACGTAAAAACACCTACGAAACTCGTCCAAATGAAAATATCAAGAACAAAATTTAAAACGTTGAAATGGTTACAAGCGAGTCGTTAAAATAGACATGTGCCGAAAAATAGAAACTACTAAAAATAAAAGGTATGGATATTACATTTAGTCTCTTTCAGACAAAGAATATTAACCCGCCTCTTGGACATGGTCTCTTGTGACTCCTTTAGTCTGCTTGTGAGGGAACCATGGTTATCATTGTCAATGTGCCAAGGTGAGCGAGGTGCAAGCCTACAATTAGGCGCGCGCGTGTAGGCGAAATATGGAATACAATATACTCCCTCTGTCCCAGCCAAAGGTTGATAGAGGGTGTATATTTGGTGTATTTTAGGTAATGATTGGTATAAGTAATGATGATTAAACGTGTGGTGGAGATTAAAAAGTAAAAAGTATTGATGATGAATGAGTGGTGGAGATTAAAAAGTAAAAAGTGATTGTTTGATTTGATTGTAAAAAGTGATATATGTAAACTTACTAAAGGGACTATTTTTTGATAGAAATGTAAACCTTTGGCCGGGACGGAGGGAGTAATATAATAATATACCATTGTCATTTAACAGTATATTATTTGGACAATATATAGAATTTGAGGGATAGGTAATGGTCTCCCATACAATCATAAAACCGATACAGTCTTTACGAGTATATTAATATAAATGTCCAAGACGAATAATAGACGGAAGTAGGGGTGGACACGAATCGAACGAACCGAGCTTTTGGTGTTATTGACCGTTCGTTCGTTCGGTTCGTGAAGTGTTCGGTTCGTGTTCATGTTCGACGAACATTACAAATTAGTGTTCGAGTTCGGTTCGACATATTTTTTATTGTTCGTGTTCGGTTCGTTTGTGTTCAATTGTTCTATTCGTACGCTTTGTTCGTTTGTGTTCAATTGTTCGCATGCCTGCTCGTTCGTTTGTGTTCAATTGTTTCTGTTCGTGCCATATTATATATATATATATATATATATATATATATATATATATATATATATATAAACACCCGATCAAAATATAAAATGTTCGATGTTCGGTTCAAAAATACTCGAACATGTTCGGTTCGGTCAAACCAAACTCGAACTGACCGTTGACCGAGCTTTTTCACGAACATTTTGCGAATGTTCGGTTCATGGGCCATCTCTAGACGGAAGTTAAAAATAACAATGAAAATCAATCCTGAGAGTACGAGTAAATACTGACATAGGGGCTGTTTACCAAATTTGCCTGTCTGGGTAAATTGTGTCTGTCTGGGTAAATTTGTCTGTCTGGATAATGTGTCTGTCTGGGTAAATTGATGCTATTGTTTACTTTTTCATCTGAATAAACTGTCTGGATAACAGAAATCACCGATTTACCCCTGAATATGAATTATTAGTTGTTCTATAAATCGTTGTTTATTTTTTAAGCAATATAAATGATATAATCCAAAAATTCATAAAGTACTTAAAAATCCAATTTCAAACACAAAAAAGTCAAGTTCATATACAAAGTAGTCAAATTCAAACACAAAGAACATATATAATAAATATTATACATGTGAATCAATGTTAATATATGAGTAATATATAATATTTATTTATATATTCATAAATATATGATATTTTGTAGATACAAAAGTTTATTTATACAATAATATATAGTAACAAATATTATATATAAATTAATAATTATATTATTTATATATGAATAATATATATTACATTCATTTATATTAAAACTTAAATTTTTTATATTGTATATATAAATGAGTATATATATAATGGGGAAAGGAGAGCCATTTTTTTATCTTAAATTATTTATATCGTATATATAAATGTGTGGTTTTCAATTAGGGATAGGGGAGTCATTTTTTTGTCTTAATGGGGACAACACCACTTTTCATGCTTAATGAATAAGTCATTTTTGTCTGGGCGAATAAGCCATTAAGCCACAAGTAAACACCTCCAAACGTTTGAGCGAATAAGACATTTTATCCATTAAACTGATTAAGTCCCAAGTAAACAGCCCCGTAAATTCATATAAGATCCCGTAATTAAGAAATGCTCTTTAACATATGGTGATTACATTTAACATAATAGTACTTGCATAGTACATTTCACCGACACCAAACATCTAGGAATAAACAAAGAGAAGTTTATTTGTATTAGTTTTTGATTTGTCTTTTATAATATTATGTGGCTATCTCGATAGTACATATTTAGACTTGGAAAATAGGTATTTTAACAAACAAATTGGCCGAACTGGACTCTCATGAACTAACAAAACCCTTACTTTTCACAATTGCCTCGGGAACGGAGGTCGGACAATTATATATATAGTTTCCCCTATTTTATAGGAGAATTTTCATCCACTGGAGGAGTTCGTGGACCCCCTTGGACCCCCTCCCTCCGCCCCTGGTGTGAGGAGAGTCCTGGCTAAGAGGTAGGAAAGATAGCTTGGTTAGATCATCAATTGTTGAACTAACATAAATATGTATCTTTATATTCCCTTATTAAGGTCCCGCTGTATAAAGATACCCCTTAATTACTTTTATATATTTTTTTCACCTCCAAATCATAAGTATCAATGGATGTCTATATGCACTCATACAAAAAGTAAATAAGTTTTATAAAGTAGCCATTGTTCCGGGATATCCTTCCCTTATTAGTGTCTTACCTAATACTGGTTGTAGGAGGATACAAAGATGGAAGGTTCTAGACCCTTCCAGAGGTAGTAGGATCCTATTAGATGTCTTACCTTAACTAGGAATCATATGTATGGAAGGACTCTCATTTTAATGCCTATATAAAGGCTCCTCTATTCATTGTTATCAATACAATTGATTTGGTGTCTTTTAATTTCTCCTGAAACACGTTATCAGCACGTAGCTCGAAGAAGAAAAAAAATCGGCCCAGCCACCGCCGCCGCCCAACACCACCGTCGCCGCCCAGCACCACCGTCGCCGCCCAGCACCACCGCCGCCGCCCAGCACCATCGCCGCTGCCCAGCACCGCCGCCGACCACCGCCGCTGCTCACCACCGACGACGACCACCACAGCCGACCACAGCTGGACCATCGCCGCCGACCACTGCCGGACCGCCGCCGCCGACCACCGCCGCCGATCCAGTCCAGCCACCACCGCCGGACTTCCGCCGCCGACCACCGCCGCCGATCCAGTCTAACCACCACCGTCGGACCGCCGCTGCCGACCAACACAGGCCGATCTAGTCCAGCCCTGACCGCCGCTGAAGTCTGATCAAGACTTGATCGAGAATACTCTTAACACGTTTCCCGTGGGAGCAAGTGTGATTGCTCATCAGCTGCGCGTTGCCTATGAGGAAGGGAGAATTAAAAATTTTAGTGACCTTATCTCCCACCTCGCGAAAAAAGAAAGGCACCATGAGATTATTCTCGACATTAATGCGCGCCCAGCTGGTACGAAGCCGATTCCGGAAGTGAATCAGGCTACCCACAGGAAGGCACCACGACAAAATAGAAAAGGCAACGCTACTCAGTTTCTGCAAGCGCCACGGGTGCATGACTCGAGCAAGTGAGGGAAAAGACGAGGTCGTCGTTCCAATGTGTGGAAAAGGCAAGGTGGCTCGGCCACGGGTCCTAGTGGAGCCCAACCACGTGGACCACCTCTCGCCGCGGGATTGGAACCACTCCAAGGGAAGGCCGAAATTGCTATACTTGCGGCTCAAAGAAGCATACTTACCGCAATTGCAAGACGCCAAAGAACATCCAAGCTTACTACAAGCACTATAAACAGTACTTGACTCAAGAGTCAAATTACATGGAGGAAGATAATGAGAATACGGAGGTGAACCATATTGAGATCCCTCCTCTCAACATTGCGGACAAAGACCAACATTTGGATGTTGCTGGCTTTCACTAGATCATTGTAGTTTGACTAGTCTTTACGCTTTGGTTATGTTTTGTCTTGTTTCTAGCTTTCTTTCGAGAACTACTTTGGGATTTTCTATGAATGTAATAAAGTTGGCCATGATGAATAAAATTCTTTTAATTGGTGTGATTGTGCAAAAATGAATTTTATTTTTTTCCTTCAAAAGCATGTTTGGTTTATCACAAAACAATTGCTTAGTAATGAATTGCTTGGTTAATTTGATACATTGGTGGATTTCATTAAAACTTTTGATCAAGACTAGGCGCATCCTACTTGGTATTTGTTTATGCTTTGAAAGTTCAAACGGAATCAGTGGTTTTTAAACAGCCTTAGCTGTACCGACATTCCTACTTTCTCTGCAAGTCTACTAAGTTGGAGTTACCGAAATGATCATTAGCCAAGATATAAATCAAACACCCCGATGCGTTTTGAAGTGTTTAAACGCTCCTATGGCCATATTACCATAGTATTGTATCAACAATAATGCCTTTGAAAAAGGCTTCAACCTTGCTCTATCACTCAACAATAGGAAAATACCAAAATAGAAACTTGAAACGAGCACTGAGATCTGATTTTAGTAATTTAGAAAGTGCATGGCCTATGGACAGAAAGATACGGAAGTCTAGTTTCCAGAATAACTAACCATTCGTCCATAGCCTTATTGCTGGTTTAGTGAACAAAGGTCAAGCTATACGGAAATTATTTCCAGCGATTGTGCTAATTTTGATCCTAACCAACTTAGTCAAATTTCCTCAAACTTGAAGTTAATGAGTTTTCGCTATGTCTTTCATCACAAGACTAATCGAGTTTCATGTCTTATTATAGATGTTTCGTGGCGAAAATGAGTGCCTTGCTGATAGTAGAACAACCCACACTATTCTTCAGAATAGGCAATTAGTTAAGGATATTGTGCCATATATATTCTCAGTGACAACAATAATTGGTTCCTCCCAAGTAATTCAAGGGAGTGGACCTGTTCATTTCTTGCTACCCAATGGTATGCATATTAATGTCACAAATGCTCTCTATGCCCCAAGAGCAAATCGAACCTTGCTAAGTTTTAGGGACATCCGTGCCAATGGTTATCACCTTGATACACACTGTGAGAATGGGATAGAATTTTTGTGTGTTACTCTGGCAGAATGCGGAAGACGCCGCGTTCTCGAGAAACTTATGAGTCTAAGTAGTGGTTTATACCAAACTACAATAAGGGTTATTGAATCCTACACTGTGAGTCACGAACTTTGTGATTCCGAAGCATACCAGCTATGGCATGACCAACTCGGTCACCCTGGACGTGACATGATGATTCGCATTTTGAAAAACTCACACTGTCATCTGTTTTTCAAGTCCAGAAAATGATTAGAATCACCACTCGATATCGGCATTGATGTGAGTGAGTCTGATACCGTATCACTGAGATTAAAGATCGCACGCCCTGATAAAGTTGACAGTGCATCTCTCGTAAATCCTGAAGCTTCCGTGGCAATTTCCAACGCCCATAAATCATTTTGTAAAGCCTGTTCACTAGCAAAGCTGATACCTTCTCCGTCCTTTGCTAAAGACTCAATACAAAACATTCGCTTCTTACAAAGAATACAAGGGGACATTTGTGGACCTATTCTACCAGAGTAAGGACCATTCAGATACTTTATGGTTCTGGCTGATGCATCGACGCGATGGTCACACGTCGCTCTGCTATCCATAAGAAATGCTGCATTTGCTAAACTCCTAGCACAAATCATCAAGTTACGGGCTAACCACCCCGACTTTCTAATCTCGTCATTAAGATTGGACAACGCTGGTGAGTTTACGTCAAAATCCTTTGACGACTATTGCATGTTGATTGGGATTGAAGTTGAACATCACGCCCCCTATATTCATTCACATAATGGTCTTTCTGAGGCTATGATTAAGCGGTTACATCTTATCCCCCGAGCATTGGTATTGCGCACCAACTTGCCGATTTATGCCTGGGGTTATGCAATTTTGCATGCGGCTATACTTATTCGCTTTCGGCCTACTGCCGATCAACCGTTTAGTGCGTACCAGTTGCTAACTGGATATGAGCCTGATATTTCACACTTACGCATTTTTGGTTGTGCAGTCTATGTGCCAATTACGCCTCCCCGGCGTTCTAAAATGGGTCCGCAAAGGCGATTAGGTATATACGTTGGCTATGAATCGCCTAAAATTATCCGCTATTTTGAACCTTTGACAGGAGATCTATTTACTGCAAGATTTGCAGACTGTCACTTTGATGAGACAAACTTCCGGTCGTAGGGGGAGGGAGGAATCGAACGATTCCAGTTGAACGCCAGGAAATTGTTTGGTGTGCTCCCTCCTTGCCTCATCAATATCCCCGCACGGCTCAATCCGAGCTAGAAGTGCAACGTATTCTCAATCTTCAGAAAGTTGCGGATTCGATGCCCAACAGCTTTACTAATACTGTGAAAGTGACAAGATCTACCATTCCCGCTGCGAATGTTCCTTCAAGGTTAGAAGTCCCAGTTATAGGTCAAGGTTCAGCCGCCCAAAGGAATGATGCCCCCGACATCGACCTTAGTGGTGGGACGGCTACTTCGGCTGCTCTTATCCCTGCTCGAAAGAGGGGGAGGCTAGTGGGTAGAAAGGATACCGAACCTCGAAAGAGAAGAGGAACGGAGGCACAAAATCCTCTCACTATCGACACAGTGACTCCGTCACACGAGATTATCTCTGACTACGGATATGTCCTCGAATCAACAATGGGACAATCGACGGATGCATCGGAAACTTTGTTGATGTCAGAGAATAAAGAAATCTCGATGCAATATACGAGTGAATATGTACTATTGGACAGGTCGTTCACGCTAGTCGATGATGCTTTTGTCTACTCCGTCGTTCAAGAAATTATTGAAGACGACGATGCTGAGCCGCGCTCGGTTGCTGAATGTCAACGACGAGCTGATTGGTCGAAATGGAAAGATGCAATGCAAGCTGAACTAGACTCAATGGCTAAACGTGAGGTATTTGGCCGTATCGAGTCAGTACCCATGAGCGTTAAACCAATTGGACATAATTGGGTCTTTGTTCGTAAACGCAATGATAAGAATGAGGCCATGCGTTACAAAGCGAGACTAGTTGCCCAAGGCTTCTCGCAGCGTCCTGGCATTGATTACGAGGAGACATATTCTCCCGTTATGGACATCATCACTTTCCGCTACTTAGTCAGTTTGGCAGTGTCCGAAAAACTGAATATGCAGCTTATGGATGTGGTTACAGTATATCTTTATGGGGATCTAGATACGGATATTTATATGAAAGTCCCCGAAGGGATTTTGTTGCTCAAATCAAGTAGCTCTAAACCACGGAGCGCTTACGCTGTGAAACTGCGTCGTTCACTGTATGGGTTGAAACAATCCAGAAGGATGTGGTACAACTGCCAACGTGAATACTTGGTTGGAAAGGGATACGAGAATAGTGATATCTGCCCATGTATTTTTGTGAAAAGAACAGATACATGATTCGTGATTGTAGCGGTCTATGTAGATGATATGAATGTTATTGGTACCATAGATGAGGTCAATGAAACGGCCCGCTACCTTAAATCCGAATTCGAGATAAAAGACCTAGGGAGAACTCGATTCTGCTTGGGCTTAGAGATAGAACATCGAGATGATGGTATACTCATTCATCAATCTGCCTATGTCCAGAAAATGCTCAGGCAATTTATTATGGACAAGGCACATCCTCTTGCTACCCCCATGTTTGGTCGAAGTCTGGAAATGAACAAGGATCTATTTCGTCCTAAAGAGGAGGATGAAGAGGTCCTTAGAGCAGAAACACCGTACCTTAGTGCAATCGGTGCGTTGTTGTATCTGGCTCAATGTACTCGTCCAGACATCACATTCTCTGTAAATCTATTAGCGAGATTTAGCTCCGCTCCCACGATAAGGCATTGAAATGGAGTAAAACACATCTTTCGATACTTGAAAGGCTTCGGTGATCTTAGATTGTTCTTTCCCTACGCAAGAGAGAGTGATAAGGAATTGTTGAGGTTAAGACGATGCATACCGACCGTCGATCTTCCTATGATATTGCAGCTAAGCATGGCAGCTTGACTACCAGAAGTGCTAATGCGAGCAAACTGACCCCTTATGCAGAGAATCCTAACAATACGTTAGTTGGATTTGCTGATGCCGGTTATCTCTCTGACCCGCATAAAGGACGTTCCCAAACTGGTTATGTGTTCACCATTGGGAATACGGTGATATCTTGGCGATCTACCAAGCAGACCCTGGTTTCTACTTCCTCGAACCATACAGAGATAATTGCATTGTACGAACCCATAAGGGAGTGCATTTGGCTTCGGTCAGTCATAGACCATATACGAGGAACTTATGGATTAGATCCCACTACAGCAACCCCTACTTGCATCTTTGAGGACAATGCGGCATGCATTGAGCAGATCAAGTTAGGTTTCATTAAGGGTGACAATACCAAGCATATCGCGCCGAAGTTCTTTTATAATCAGCAGCAGCAGAAATTGCTGAATATCGAAGTGAAACAAGTGAGTTCCGATGAGAATATCGCAGACTTGTTCACTAAGTCTCTGCCAAAATCTACATTTGAGAAACATGTGAGAAGCATCGGCATGTGTCGATTATCCGAGCTCAACTAATGATAGCTCATCGGGATGAGTTGTTATGTATACCTCATGAGGAGTATACTTCACATGATTCTGACATTTGTAGTCGGTGCATTGTGCTCTTTTTCCTTACCAAGTCTTTGTTTTTCCCACGGAATTTTGTTTGACTTGGAAAGGTTTTTTACCGAGGCAACATCTTATGCACCATGATAGTATTAGTATTCGACACAGGGGGAGTGTTCCGGGATATCCTTCCCTTATTGGTGTCTTACCTAATACTGGTTGTAGGGGGATACATGTAACAGCCCAAGAACGGTGGCTATTACAGTGCCGTGGACCCCTGCCGGGACCCACCAGGCGATATCACGATATACACTTACAACCTAACAATGTGGCACCGTACCACCATATTTATCAAAACCCCGATGTGGAGTATAAGTTATACATGTCTTTAATACGAGCAAACGTACACAGGATCCAAATTCGGCACAGATCATATGACGATGGGCAATACCTAACAAATTATAGTACATTCATCCGACACAAAGTAAAATGAAAATCACAATAGAACATAACCGAACATCAAAAGACTCGGCCCCCCCGAAATAGCATCCTTCAAAACCCTCCGTCGCCATTGTGCTCCTCCTGTGCCTTGCCCTTTCCTCGCCCTGAAATACAAGTATTTCGCCCCAACCACAGGGTCAACTATACATGATAATAATTCTCATGACATTATACAATTCATATATATATGGATTTCAAAGAAAACAATCGATCATCAATATACTTCGCAGCGTATAAACAATCGATTCCAATCGTCGAACATAACCAAATGTACGAAAGACCATATAATATGGCTCAAGACGGACGTCACAGTGCGCCCGATCCGAAAATGTGTCCATGCACATGTCCACCCCGTATACGGAATCCAGAATATACGTGGAACGATGTACCTAATTAGCCTCACGAACTACGTCTCGTGTGCACGATCTAAATGCGGAAAACATCCACGCATGATCATCAAGTGCCCGGCTAAAAATCCTACACATAACCAATCGGCACGCAGATATGACTCCAGAGATGTCACGATACAACATGACAACGACACTCAATGAATTACACCTTTATCAAGGAATCGAACGACTCACTGGAGTGTCAACAAAGCTCAAAAGGACCAACGGTAAGAAGAACGGTAATTTCGGGTATATCATCCCAACACCATGATAATACGATCAAGGGCATCACCATATCACGAATCATAGATTATCAGAACATTTCATACACACGAAACGCATAATAATCACAAGGATTCAACCATCATTATAACCAAGCAAGATAACTTGCCTCAATTCCGTAGGTGAATACTCCTTCTTTGAATGGTCAAACGAACGGTATCCCCGTCTAACAATACTCACGTGAACAAGCAACCTTGAATGAAATGTAATCCATTCAACAACACATTCGTACGATAATGGTATCCTTACATAAACAATATTCGTAAATTTACTTTGAATAAATCAATTATCCTATTGATCACTTTAATGTTCCAATTACAAATCATCATACGTTTATCATGTTCATTCACATATTCTAACATTAATGTCAAATACTTGAAGTCCAAATTATTACCAATATAACATTATGAAAACATCTTTTCAAATCATCGGCACTTCCGATTACGATATAAGTTTGTGTTCAATTACGTTCTTCATTATTTTACCAACAATTACATTAAAACTGATTCCTATATGAAAGCATAAGTTCAAGTTTTTAGTTAACTAAGAACATCATCTTAATTTACGTCTCCTAATACACACGGATTAATGAAATGGAATTCGGCTACTCATCTACTGTATTTGTATCACCATATTCACTACAATCCTCTTAAGAACATTATCAACATATTAATATAGTGATTAACACCCTTTTAAGATATCAACGAAATCGATTAACTTGAACATATGAAGATTACAACTTCCTTCTATCGAAATCCATTGTTTTACTTTTGAAGAATTATTAAAAGCCTAGTTATATCATTGGATACTTGGAATTCTAAATGTAACTTCATCCCATCTTGTAAAAATTATCTTCAAAGGGTTAACATAATTCTTCCAACAATTTATTACGAAGGTATTGGTTTTAGAGACCAAAATTATGGTTCCATATTACCTTCAAGAATCAATTGAATGTTCAAGACAAGATTAGTATTTCTCCCCTCTAATCATTTAGGATTTCATCCCTAACATGTTCCTAGTGTTGAGACTATAATGAACTTCCGATTATCATGTTATAAATCAGGTTTTATCTGTCATTATCAACACAACCATATTATGAAGTTATTATATATCAAGAAGTAATACTAATACCCCTAAATGTTGATCTTCACTTAGTTTGAGCATGATTTAATCAACTTATCAAGTTTATACTAGCTTAAACTAACATTATGTGAAGTGTTTATATACTAACATCATCATAAGCATAGATTTAATATGAGCTAAAGAAAGACCAACCTCAAAATGAAGAACAACACCAACACTTCAAGGTACACACTTCAATCTCCTAATCTCCAAGTCACAAACCAAGTGCTGAAGCTCCAACACAAGTTAGAAGGGCTAGAAATGGAGTTGGCAGGGAAGGGAATCGTTTTCTCAGTGGCGAGGTTGAGAGGGTCGAGCAGCAAATGAAAGGGAAGTCATATTTTTATAACCTGAACTCAGCATTACGTACGTTAAAGAGAGGGGTTAACGTACGTTAAAGCCCTTACGTACGTAATCTCATGAACATTACGTACGTAATCAATTTCATTAGATCTTTTTGAATTAAAACACGCAGTTCGTTACGTACGTAAATATATAACTATTACGTACGTAATAGCCGTTGACTTGGATGTCGCGATCGACTCCCGAACACCTACCCCCGTTCGGTCCCACCCGCTGAAAGGCAGGCTGTTGATGGATCTCTCGCATTACGTACGTTAACATATAAATGTTACGTACGTAAGGCTACGTACATAGCGTACGTTAAGTAGATGGGTTAACGTACGTTAAGTTCTATAACAAGCATAAATGGAATTTTGCCAATATCACCCAACAATTAATATAGTATGAATGATCATGATTCCAACTTAACATAATTCGTCGATATACTTGCTACAACGATACAGATATGGTGCGAAAATACTTGGTTTAAATCAGAAAATACAACAGTAAAGGCGAGGGTATTAATACTCCCCCCCTTAAAAGGAGTTTCGTCCCCGAAACTAAGGGGTAAACATCTCGGGGTATTTCTCTCGCATGCTATCTTCAGTCTCCCATGTAGCTTCCTCGACTCCATGTCTCGACCACTAAATTTTTAATAAGGGAATCGCCTTGTTCTTCAGTTGTTTGATTCTTCTCTCATGTATCTGCACAGGCCGTTCTTCATATGAATGGTCATCGGCTATTTCGACCTCGTCGAATTGAATAATGTGGCTTGGGTCAGCAACATACTTCCTCAACTGAGATACATGGAATACGTTGTGAATCCGGCTCAAAGCTGGTGGTAATGCTAAACGATAGGCTAGGTCGCCTACTCGTTCCAGGATTTCAAACGGACCAATATACCTTGGGCTCAACTTGCCTCTCTTCACGAATCGGAAAACACCTCGAGTAGGAGATACTTTGACTAGTACATGGTCACCAACCTCAAACTTGAGTGGTCGTTGATGATTATCTGCATATGATTTCTGGCGGCTTTGGGCCGTTAATAGACGACTCTTGATCAGGGAAATCTTCTCGCGGGCTGCCAATAACATATCAGGTTCCGTACCAATAGATTCAGACAAATCGTCCCAACACAAAGGGGACCTACAACGACAACCATACAATGCCTCATAAGGTGCCATCATGATCGAGGCGTGCCAGCTGTTATTATATGTGAATTCTACCAACGGTAGTTGGGCTTCCCAGTCGGGCTTCTAATCGAGAGCACATGCCCTCAACATATCCTCTAGGGTTTGAATAGTCCTCTCAGACTGACCATCGGTCTGAGGATGAAAAGTCATACTGAAGTTCAATTCTGTACCCATCGCATGATGAACCGCCTTCCAGAAGTGCGACACGAACCGTCCGTCACGATCTGATACAATACTCTTAGGGGTACCATGTAGTCTCACAATCTCTTTGATGAATAACTGGGCCAATATCTCAGGGCCCCACGTATCCTTGATCTCCAAGAAGTGGGTTGATTTAGTTAATCGATCCACAATCACCCAAATCGTATTCATGCCTCGACGGCTCGTCGGCAAGCTAGTAATAAAATCCATCGATATGTCTTCCCACTTCCACTCGGGAATTGTGTAATACCCGAGATTTCTGTTATGTAATTGGAACTTGTGATATTGTAATGATTGTACTTTTGTATGAGTACTATTCTCTGTATTTCATTATCCGATGTTGTCGAGCATATAATTTTCGTATATGTGATATAAAGATTGAAATTCTGTGCATGTAGCGCACGCTACAGGCTGAGGGTAGCGTACGCTAACGTGGTTTCATAGCGCACGCTACCGAGTGTAATTAGCGCACGCTATGCATGGTCAGATTGATTGAGACGTGCGGTAGGTGAGATCTGGCCGGGGGACCCCTGTCGGATCGTGTCGGATGTACCTGGACGGCTTTCGGGAAAAGCCGAGTCAACGCCTTAGCGCACGCTGTGTCGATGCGTAGCGCACGCTAAGTGCCGAGTACGATTTAGATCGTGAGCCGTTAGCGCACGCTACGAACAGGTCTAGCGCGCTAATAGCCAATTATTATAAATAGACAAAGATCCTATTCGTGATTTCAGTTCCTTCTCCTCCCACAACCCGAACTTTGACACATAGAACATAACTACTTTCCCCTAAACACTCCGTATCAACCTCCTCAACCTCCTAGTTCGAGATTGAAGATCATACATCATTGGAGATTGGTGTCTGCCTTCGGTGTTGGATTGCTTCATTTCATCCGTGTTCTTCACTACTTCGAGGTAGGTGATTCTTCACCAATGATTAGTATGTTCATAAGGAAGATTTGAATCATGTTTGGATAGCAAGTATTTCGCTCATCACATGTTAGAAGGATACTTTTGACGACGGTACTAGATGTCGAATGAACCTTTGAACCATCTTATTATAAGGACACCTAAGCATGTTTAAATCGATTTATGATCAAGTAATCGGATATTACCCATTGATACGTTGTATACGTTGGAATCATGTGTTTTGGAACGTAAGACGATGGAACTTGGATTATTTCTTGAAGATCGTAGAGGAATTGTGATATCGAGATAACTATCCGTATATTGGTATTTCATAATCATAAATCTTCCGAAACCTTATTATCATGATATGCCCGAGGATAACTTGTAATATCACCATAGGATTCATGAGTTCTTCATCATTCAACCCAGCTTTGCGATTCTCACATGCAAGATTAGCGCACGCTAACATGTGTGAGTTAACGTGCGCTATCGAGGTTCGGTTTCGCACAAAACGCACGTAGCGTACGTTATGAGACAATGAGTCGATCGCCATTCGTGGCTAGCGACGCTAGTCTTATACGATAGCGCACGCTATCAGCTCAGCCTTAGCGCACGTTACGAAGAGAACGACGAGCGCGCTAAGCAATCCAGGCAGATTGTTTAGTTTGAGCTTTTCGGCCGTAGGCCGAATTGTTAGGCCATTGTTCGACTCGAGATGATTTGTATATCGTTCCTTTTGTTAAGGTTCGAGCTTGTTACGTTGATCGGAGGGGGGCGGACTTCGAGTGCGTCAAGAGCATTGAAGTATATCTTTCTTGCCATCTTCGAGGCAAGTATCGTGATATGTTAATATCGGTATTTTTGGAGTATGCGTATGATTATGCATGTTGTTGAACATGATATTTACTTCGTTGATTTGTCATGATATTCGTTTATATGTTCATGTTGATGAACGTAATGATTTGGCATATGTGTATGCATGAGTTGTGTTTGTATACGTGTACGATCTATGCTGAGGGCGCTGGATCGGATGTCCACCTCGTGTTGGTCCGACGGGATCATCTTGGGATCTAGGCTGAGGGCGCTGGATCATTGGACGGGTTATTTCCACCTCGTGTTGGTCCGACGATCATCTTGGGATCTATCTTGAGGCGCCTGGATCATTGGAATACCAGTGTGTAATGGAATCTTGTAGATTCGCATTGTCGGATTCCTAGCGGAAGTCCGTGTGATGTATCTTTTTGTGTATTGTTGATGAATATTCGATTTTTTTAAATATTATACTTGTACTTGCATCGTTTTGCTAACCCCTTCGGGAGTGGACATTTGTTTTGATGTTCGGATAGCGAGGAGCGGAAAGCGACCACGATCTGGCGTGGCACGAAGGGGTTCATGATGTTTATTGTTATTGGAGATTTGTGGTCTTGGTTTGGTTTCTGTACTCGAGTACGCGTGTCCTTTTGATATTAATTCGATATGGTTGTATTAATTACCCGTTGAACCAGTTATACGTTTTCATAAACTTGAATTTTCGCAGTATTGATGTCTTGTATTTACTTTTCTTTTTAATTAGCCTTGTAAATCCTTATTTAAAGGGTTTACTATTGTAATTATTCCGAATATCTCGGGGTGTTACAGAATATGGTATCGGAGCTAAGATTTATGGATATCTTGGCAGTCGGGTTTTAATTGGGTCTGTTTACGTTATTTGATTTACGGGTCGTTGTAACATCACTGTTCAGCCGAAGTCGTCATGCGGACCGTGGTTGTAAGTCTCTTAATCTCTTATACTACCGTATTACTTAATTACTGTTTTGTGAGTATTGACGGACTTTATTTCAAAAATTTTGTTCTATATATTGAGAAATTACGTTTACAGTATGCTGAGAGGTGGTCGTGGACGCGGACGCGGTCGTGGACGCGGACGTGGTAACATGAGACATGAGGATTCCGCAACTACCCCAGAAATATCGGCTAGTCGAACCGATTCCCATTATGGAGGGCAGCAAGGATCAGCGAATGATGACGCAAACCCTAACATGCCAGGAGTGCTTCAACAGGTGGTGGCGCAAATAAATCAGTTCGCCCAGGTCGTTGATCGCATGCAGACAGCGATGGGACAGCAGCACCACGAGGATAACCGGGGAGACAGATGGCTTGCGGAAGTGGTTAAATTGCACCCGCCAAAGTTTGACGGATCTGCTGAGACACTTATTTGGGATCACTAGTTCAAGGAGTTGGAAAAGATATTCGCGGGTCTTAACTGTCCCGAGGACCGGAAGGTTCCTATTGCCCAGTATTTTCTGACTGGGGAGGCCTTTGATTGGTGGGAGGCTATTCGACCCGAGAATCATAATGCGGATTGGACGGAATTCAAACAAATGATGGAAGCACAGTATTGTCCTCGTCCAGTTAAAGAGGCGAAGATCCGAGAGTTTTTCTCACCACGAGTTCGGAGGCATCTCGATGGATGTAATCAAAACTTTTAATCATCACCGACTTGTGTGCGACACTTGGTCGAAACGGAGGCGAAAAGATTTTTCATTTTGATATGCGGATGAAGCCGAGATTCAAAGAGACATGTCCGGATTCGAGTGTACTACGTTGCGGCAGTATCAAGACAAAGCGGCTCTACGACATGAAAGAGGCGGCGATGGAGAAATCGGTAGAGGCAAAGAAGCGAAGGTGACCGCGGCTTTGCGAGAAAACAAGAGTGGTGGGGGCCGCAAGGGCCAGTCTTCCTTTATTCGGCTAGAAACCTCCACATCCTTCTAGAGGCGGAAAGAAGTTCCGGCAACATCAAGCTTCGGACGCATCAAAGAAATGCTACAATTGTGGTCGAGCCGGGCATATTCGACGTGATTGCCGCATCTTACGTGACTTGTTACGATTGTGGGCAAGAAGGGCACCGTGCGGACTTCTGTGGAGCCGCTTCTAGATCTTTTGTTACCCGCACCCCGGCAACAGATCCTAAGGAGAAAAGTGTGAACCAGACACGCAGTGGATTTCAGCAGCCCGGGAAGAGAGAGACATCCAGTCTTGGGTCCGTTCCTCCGCCCTGCATTTAAATGAGGAGATCGGCGGCGAACACTGCTGCATCAGTGCGATTCGGATCCTTTTGCAACCGATTAGTGTCTTGTTCGATTCGAGCTACGCATTCTTTTATATCTTTGAACCGTGTTAAACGTTTGAACATCTCGTGCTTGTATAATTGTGAACCTTATGTTGTGGGATTACCGAGCGGAGAAAATTGTGGGAACACTAGAAGCTAGGGATTTCCCGTATCTATAGAAGGAAGAGATTGGCCATCGAATCTTATTGTAGTTGACATCTGCGGTGACGATTTAATTCTCGGAGATGATTGGCTCAACCGTTATGGAGGGCTGTCTTTGAATTACCGAGAGAGAGTCATTTCCATCATTGCCGATGACGGATCTCGAACACTTATTCCGAGGATGGAGACAGGAAGCTCGGGAAATTGATCAAAGCAATGAAAGCAGAAAATTACAAACAGGATGTCATGGACTTTGGTGTTATGCCATGAGGAAAGAGGAAGGAGTAGAGCTCTCGTCTATTCCGATTGTGAATGAGTTCTCGGATATATTTCTGACGAGCTACGGGGTTACCTCCGCAAAGAGAAGTGGAATTCACCATCGAATTAGAGCACGGAGCAACCCCTATTTCAGGCACCATACCGCATGGCGCCAACCGAGATGTATGAACTCAAGAAGTAACTGGAGGAATTGTTACGAAGGGCTATATTCAACCGAGCGTTTCCCCTTGGGAGCGCCGTTCTCCTTGTCCGAAGAAAGACGGATCCCTCCGACTGTATTGATTACGAGGAGCTTAACAAGATGACGATCAAGAATAAGTATCCTATACCTCGGATCGACGACTTGTTTGATCAACTGCAAGGGGCAAGGGTATTCTCGAAGATTGACTTGCGATCAGGATACCATCAGTTGAGGATTAAGGAATCAGATATACCGAAATCTGCTTTCAGATCCCGGTACGGGCATTATGAATTTGTAGTGATGCCATTTGGACTTACCAATGCTCCTGCGGTATTCATGCAATTGATGAATCGGGTATTCTTGGAGTACTTGGATAAATTTGTGGTCGTTTTCATTGACGACATTTTGATATATTCGAGGGACGCAGAGGATCATGCTAAACATCTACGTGTGGTTTTGAGCATCTTGAGAAAGGAACAGCTATATGCAAAATTTTCTAAATGCGAGTTCTGGCTTAAGGAAGTAACCTTCCTTGGGCATGTGATATCAGGCGATGGAGTTCAGTGGACCCGAAAAAAGTCGAAGCAATCTTGGAATGGGAAGCTCCTAAGAACGTGAAGGAAGTCCGAAGCTTCTTAGGACTAGCTGGATATTATCGCCGCTTTGTAGAGGGATTTTCCAAAATTGCTCGTCCGCTCACTCAGCTGTTACAGAAAACTCAAAAGTTCGCGTGGAATGAGAAGTGTCAGTGGTTTTGTGAACTTAAGAAGAGACCGACGACAAGACCTATATTAGCGCCGCGTATGAAAGGCCGACGGATTTATGGTATACAGCGACGCTTCAAATCAGGGTTTGGGTTGCGTGTTGATGCAAAAGGATAAAGTGATTGCTTATGCTTCTCGGCAACTAAAATCGTACGAAGTTAATTATCCGACTCATGATCTGGAGCTAGCAGCTGTGGTCTTTGCCTTGAAAATTTGGCGACTTTATCGCGGCATTCATTGTCGGATCTTTACAGATCATAAGAGCCTCAAATACATTTTGATGTAAAGAATTAAACATGAGGCAGAAGGTGGTGGAATTGATCAAGGATTACGACTTGGAGATTCTCTATCATCCGGAAAGCAAATGTAGTAGCCGATGCTTTGAGCCGTAAACTGTTTCTCTTCGAGTGTTGGAAGCTCTTACGCCCAGACCGGCATTCAACGAGAACCGATCCGAAAGGATTGAAGTATGGGCACCGAGAATCGAGGCGACTTTATGTGATGGAACCGACTTCATCACTAGTCGAGAAGATCAAGTCCAAGCGGTTGGACGATTCTCTCGATCCTTCGATTATGTGATGAAGTAAAGAAAGGAAAAGCCCGGATTCGTGATACAAGACGATGGAGTTACGAGATTTCGAGTCGACTTTGCGTTCCCGACGATGATGACTTGAGACGGACTATTCGAAAGAAGCTCATAGCGCGCCCTATTCTATTCACCCTGGCAGTGATAAGATGTATAAGGATCTTAAACAAAACTTCCGGTGGGGAATATGAAGAAGGACGTAGCATGCGTTCGAAGTGTTTGACTTGCCAAAGGTCAAGATTGAGCATCGGCGACTGCAGGGATGTTAAAGCCGCTTAGATCCCTGAATGGAAGTGGGAGGACATTTCGATGGATTTCATCACCCGGTATGCCAAGGACTAGAGCAGAATGAACATGATTTGGGTCGTAGTTGATCGACTAACCAAGTCGGCTCATTTCCTAGGAATCAAAGATACATGGGGACCGAGAGATTGGCACGAGTATTTGTTGCGAGAGATAGTCAGTTGCATGGGGGCCGAAGACCATTATTTCGGATCGAGATGGTCGTTTCGTGTCGCACTTCGGAAGGCGATCCATAAGGCTTTGGGGATCGAGCTCAACTTTAGCTGACTTATCATCCCCAAGCAGACGGTCGGTCAGAAAGGACTATTCAAACCGTAGAAGACATGCTTAGAGCTTGTGCGTTGGATTGGTCACCGATTGGGAAGTTCACTTGCCCTTGATCGAATTCACTTACAATAATAGTTGGCATGCTTCTATTAGAATGGCACCATTTGAAGCTTTGTACGGGAGGAGATGCCGATCACCCCTGTGTTGGGATGATTCTTCTGATTTGATCGGGACGGAACCGGAATTGATTATTCGGACTCAAGAGAAGATAGCTTTGATTCGAGAGAGACTATTGATCGCCTGCAGTCGGCGAAGTCTTATGCCGATGTACGTCGTCGTCCTCTAGAGTTCGACGTTGGGGATCATGTGCTATTGAAGGTGTCTCCTACACGAGGGATTTTCCGTTTTGGGAGGAGAGGCAAGCTCGATCCGAGATATATCGGACCATTCGAGATCCTCGAGAGAGTTGGAGAGTTAGCATACAGATTGGCCTTACCGTCGTTGAGTCATGTTCACAATGTGTTTCACGTATCCCAATCAGAAAGTATGTGGACCCGATCACGTCATTGATTTCGACGAGATCGAGATAGCTAATGATGGCACCTTCGAAGAGAGACCAATCAAGATACTTGAGAGCCGGATCAAACAATTGAGGAATAAACCAATACATTTGGTTAAAGTACAATGGTCACGACATGGAGTCGAAGAGGCCACTTGGGAAACGGAGGACGGTATGAAGGCTAAATATCCGGAGTTGTTTTCATCCTAAGTTTCGGGACGAAACTTCCTTTTAGGGAGGAAGGATGTAATACCCGAGATTTCTGTTATGTAATTGGAACTTGTGATATTGTAATGATTGTACTTTTGTATGAGTACTATTCTCTGTATTTCATTATCCGATGTTGTCGAGCATATAATTTTCGTATATGTGATATAAAGATTGAAATTCTGTGCATGTAGCGCACGCTACAGGCTGAGGGTAGCGTACGCTAACGTGGTTTCATAGCGCACACTACCGAGTGTAATTAGCGCACGCTATGCGTGGTCAGATTGATTGAGACGTGCGGTAGGTGAGATCTGGCCGGGGGACCCCTGTCGGATCGTGTCGGATGTACCTGGACGGCTTTCGGGAAAAGCCGAGTCAACGCCTTAGCGCACGCTACAGGTCGATGCGTAGCGCACGCTAAGTGCCGAGTACTGCTTAGGCGTGAGCCGTTAGCGCACGCTACGAACAGGTCTAGCGCGCGCTAATAGCCAAAAAATATAAATAGGACACCATCCTATTCGTGATTTGATTCCTTCTCCTCCCACAACCCGAACTTTGACACATAGAACATAACTACTTTCGTCCTAAACACTCCGTATCAACCTCCTCAACCTCCTAGTTCGAGATTGAAGATCATACATCATTGGAGATTGGTGTTCAAGCCTTCGGTGTTGGATTGCTTCATTTCATCCGTGTTCTTCACTACTTCGAGGTAGGTGATTCTTCACCAATGATTAGTATGTTCATAAGGAAGATTTGAATCATGTTTGGATAGCAAGTATTTCGTTCATCACATGTTAGAAGGATACTTTTGACGTATCGGTACTAGATGTCGAATGAACCTTTGAACCATCTTATTATAAGGACACCTAAGCATGTTTAAATCGATTTATGATCAAGTAATCGGATATTACCCAATTGATACGTTGTATACGTTGGAATCATGTGTTTTGGAACGTAAGACGATGGAACTTGGATTATTTCTTGAAGATCGTAGAGGAATTGTGATATCGAGATAACTATCCGTATATTGGTATTTCATAATCATAAATCTTCCAGAAACCTTATTATCATGATATGCCCGAGGATAACTTGTAATATCACCATAGGATTCATGAGTTCTTCATCATTCAACCCTTTTCGGTTTGCGTATTACGCCATGCAAGATTAGCGCACGCTAACATGTGTGAGTTAACGTGCGCTATCGAGGTTCGGTTTTCGCACAAAAGCGTCGTAGCGTCGTTATGAGACAGCCGATCGGCCGATTCGTGGCTAGCGCCACGCTAGTCTTATACGATAGCGTCGCTAACAGTCGACTTAGCGCCGCGTTACGTAGAATCGTAGCGCGCTAAGCAATCCAGGCATTGTTTAGTTTGAGCTTTTCGCCGTAGGCATTGTTTAAACCATTGTTCGACTCGAGATGATTTGTATATCGTTCCTTTTGTTAAGGTTCGAGCTTGTTACGTTGATCGGAGGCGGCCTTGAGTGCGTCAAGAGCATTGAAGTATATCTTTCTTGCCATCTTCGAGGCAAGTATCGTGATATGTTAATATCGGTATTTTGGAGTATGCGTATGATTATGCATGTTGTTGAACATGATATTTACTTCGTTGATTTGTCATGATATTCGTTTATATGTTCATGTTGATGAACGTAATGATTTGGCATATGTGTATGCATGAGTTGTGTTTGTATACGTGTACGATCTATGCTGAGGGCGCTGGATCGGATGTCCACCTCGTGTTGTTCCGCGGGATCATCTTGGGATCTAGCCGAGGGCGCTGGATCATTGGGACGGGTTATTTCCACCTCGTGTTGGTCCGACGGGATCATCTTGGGATCTATCTTTGGCGCCGGATCATTGGAATACCAGTGTGTAATGGAATCTTGTAGATTCGCATTGTCGGATTCCTGAGCGGAAGTCCGTGTGATGTATCTTGTTGTGTATTGTTGATGCATATTCGAATTGTTTAAATATGATACTTGTACTAGCATCGTTTTGCTAACCCCTTCGGGGTGGACATTTGTTTTGATGTTCGGATAGCCAAGGAGTAGGGAAAGCGACCACGATGCGACGTGACGGACGAAGGGGTTCGGTGATGTTTATTGTTATTGGAGATTTGTGGTCTTGGTTTGGTTTTACGTACTCGAGTACGCGTGTCCTTTTGATATTAATTCGATATGGTTGTATTAATTACCCGTTGAACCAGTTATACGTTTTCATAAACTTGAATTTTCGCAGTATTGATGTCTTGTATTTACTTTTCTTTTTAATTAGCCTTGTAAATCCTTATTTAAAGGGTTTACGGTGCTGTAATTATTCCGAATATCTCGGGGTGTTACAAATTGGAAGCTGTTTCATCATGCCAGCTGGTCATTGATGATCAATCTTGACCTGCTGACAGGTCAAACATTTCGAAATGAATTCAGCAACCTCCCGTTTCATGTTACCCCACCAATAATACGGCTTCAAATCCTTATACATTTTGTTCGATCCCGGGTGTATGGAATACGGGGTAGCATGAGCCTCCTTCAGAATAGTATTCCTCAACTCTTCGTCTGCTGGTACACATACTCGGTTTTTAAAGCGTATCAGTCCATCCTCATGAACCACAAATCCAGGGGCTTTCCCCTGATCGATTTCTCCTCGAATTCTGGATAAGAATGGGTCCATCATCTGTTTCGTCCTGACCATCTCATCAAGGGATGATGAAATCTCAAGCGTGCACAGTTGTCCCTGAATACGTTGTAACCAGACCTCAATCTCTGGTCTCATGAACTCTAATTGCAACTCCCTCTGGGCAGTTAAACGAGCCAGCATCTGCTCCTACACCGTCTTGCAGCTCAAGGCATCGGCAACCACGTTTGCCTTGCCTGGATGATAAAGGATCTCGATATCATAGTCTTTGATTAGCTCCAACCACCTCCTTTGTCTCATATTCAACTCCTTTTGGGTAAAAATATACTTCAGGCTTTTGTGGTCCGTAAAAATCCGGCAGGTAACTCCATATAAGTAGTGGCGCCAGATTTTTAAAGCAAACACTACGGCTGCTAACTCCAAATCATGAGTCGGGTAGTTGACCTCGTAAGAACGCAACTGTCTGGATGCATAGGCGATCACTTTACCGTCCTGCATTAATACGCAGCCAAGGCCCTGTCTCGATACATTTCTATATACCATGAATCCTTCCGTTCTTTTAGGTAGAACCAAAACAGGTGCTGAAATTAATCGACTTTTGAGTTCATCAAAACTTTGCTGACATACTTCCGACCACAAGTACTTCTTATCTTTCCTCAACAGATTAGTCATCGGTTGAGCAATTTTGGAAAATCCTTCCACGAATCGTCTGTAATAGCCTGCTAGACCCAGAAAACTACGAACTTCCTTCACGTTCTTCGGAGGTAGCCAGTATCGGATAGCTTCTGTCTTCTGTGGGTCTACTCTTACTCCATCTGCTGATATTACATGTCCCAGAAAAATAACTTCAGACATCCAGAATTTACACTTAGAAAATTTCCCATAGAGTTGTTCTCGCCTCAATGCATCGAGATCCTGTCGGAGGTGACACTCATGTTCCTCATGATCACGAGAGTAGATCAGGATGTCGTCAATAAAAACGACTACAAAACGATCCAGATAATTAATAAAAACCCGATTCATCAATTCCATGAACACTGCAGGTGCATTAGTCAGTCTGAATGGCATGACAACGAACTCATAATGCCCATATCGAG
Organism: Orobanche coerulescens; assembly: GCA_033398695.1. Classification (NCBI taxonomy): domain Eukaryota; kingdom Viridiplantae; phylum Streptophyta; class Magnoliopsida; order Lamiales; family Orobanchaceae; genus Orobanche; species Orobanche coerulescens. The sequence continues at coordinate 26,928,908 of CM065804.1, forward strand.
TGCGAAAAGCTGTCTTCGGGACGTCAGACTCTCGAATCCGCAATTGGTGGTACCCGGATCTCAAGTCGATCTTGGAAAATACAGCGGCTCCCTGGAGCTGATCCAATAGATCATCGATGCGAGGTAAAGGATATTTGTTCTTAATTGTTACTTTGTTCAGCTCATGGTAATCAATACACAAACGCGGCGATCCGTCCTTCTTCCGTACAAATAACATCGGCGCTCCCCAAGGGGATGCACTGGGTCGAACATATCCTTTCTCAGTTAACTCCTCAAGTTGTCTTTTCAACTCCTGCATCTCAGTCGGGGCCATACGATATGGTGCTTTCGAAAGCGGGGACGTCCCTGGCTCCAACTCAATGGTAAATTCTACCTCTCGCCGTGGGGGTAGTCCTGGAAGCTCTTCTGGAAATACATCTGGATAGTTTCGAACTACCGGAATATCAACCAATTCGACTTGTCGGTCAGTTGTCTTGGCCATATAACACCAATAACCAATACATCCCTGGTTCAGAAATCTCACAGCCTTCATAGCGCCGATGACTCTCCCAGAATGATTGGGATTATCACCCCGAAAAATACACTTGACGCCATCATCAGATGTGACGGTCACCATTCGCTTACGGACGCTAAGCACGGCATCGTGATGATCCATCCAGTCGATACCCAAGATTACATCATCTTTAGGTAAATCAACCACAATCAAGTCGGACAACCACTCACGGTTGTTCATGCGAATCGGACAGTTCTGTACTTCACGACTCCCAATAATTCTTCTATCATCGGGTAGACCAATTACATAAGGTTCACAATCGGTAATATGATTCAATTGCAAATGACTCAAACAAGAAGTAGACAAAAAGGAGTGTGAAGCACCAGTATCAAAAAGAACACAAACGGGCTGAGAGTGGATCTCGAGAGTACCTGCAATCATGCTGGCTTCGGGATCATCGGCTTTCTTCATCTCGTAGACTCTGGGTTTTGCAACACCGGAAGCAGGTGTACCAGCTTGATTTCCACGGCCCATCCCTTTGTTTGCCCCGGTAGTCTGGTAAGAAGCGGACGGAGGAGCACATTCCTGAACAGAAGACTGTACTGGAGCAAGAGATGCTACTGGAGCATGCCCGAGTCCACCCCTGCAATAGCGAGCACGATGACCGTTCTTCCCACAAGTGTGACAGGCAACGGCCGGCTTCGGACACTTGGAACTGATATGCCCCTAGTCCCCACAGTTATAACACACGACAGGTGAGCTGATTGCCCGATAGTGCGTTCCTGTCGGTTTCGGTGCCATAGGTGGCCGTTCAGAAGGATTTGGTATAGGCTGGGGCTTCTTGAACATCCCCCGGTTACTGTCTCCCTGTGTCTGGTTCCTGGATCTCTTATTGGAAAACTGAGGTTGCTTCTTGGAAATCTCCTTCGCAGTAAGTTCATAGTCCAAAGCCTTTTCAATAAACTCCGGTAGGGTCGTACAGTGGTGATTGAGTAGTTGCATCCTCATTCGGGGTTTAAGCCTCTTGAGGAAATATTTGATCTTATCAGCTTCCGAACGGACAACTGACGTAGCAAAAGGGAGAAGTGCTTGGAATTTTTCAGCAATCCCTAACACATCCTCGTCTTCCGATGGATCAGGGTTCAGTAATTCGGACAGTTTGGCTTCACGGAGGGGTGCAGGATAGTAACGATCTAGCATCAGATTCTTGAATTCCTCCCAAGTACTCGCGCCATCGGCAGGCCTCACAGAAAGCCGCCAAGTATGGGCACTCTTACTAAGGTAGTAGGCTGCCACAACAACTCGATTTTCCTCTAGGCACTCCACCATCTCGAACAATTTCTCGAAATGCTCTATCCAGTGTACAATGTCAGCAGGATCAGATAAGCCTTCAAAAGTCGGAGGTCGCTGTCGTGATATGTCGCTAATAATCCGGCTCACAATCCCACCATGCACCATAGGCGGAGGTTGTTGCCCCTGTTGTTGACCAGTAGTATTCCTTTGCATAGCTTCCATCAGCTGACCCATTTGGGTCATCTGGGCCATCATGCCCTGCATCACAGTGTAAGGATCGACACGTGCATTTTCTCCAGTGTGGTGTGATTGGTCCCTAGAAGGCGAATCACTGCCTGCGGAACTTTGTTCCACATTTGCGCGTTTGTTGGCTCGTGGTATCGGGATTCGGCCTCTCCCGCGGCCTCGTCCCGCTCTGCCACGGCCTCTCAGATTCCTTTCCATACTGAAATAATCAAGTCACAAGTACAGTTCAAGTTATCAATCATAATTCATGCTAAGTTAATGGCAATAGGGAATTTCATATCCAACAAAGCAGTTCATAAAGAATCACTGGCACCGCAGGTGTTACACACTCAATATCATATCAACATCAAGTCGAAACAATTCCAATCACATAATTAATTTAGGTTTTCCTCAAACAGATGAATTTTACCTCATGTTAGCAAGATGCCAAGATAAGTAAGGAGACCAATACGTCATCAATATCATGCCAGTAATCAAATTATAGCTCATGAGAACATACCGTATTCGACGGGTCAGGCGCTTGCACAGGTTACACGTGGCATGAAGGTTTCTTGATGCTATTTCGATTCTACAATGACTCAAAATAAAAACACACTCTCTAATACCATCTTCTGTAACAGCCCAAGAACGGTGGCTATTACAGTGCCGTGGACCCCTACCGGGACCCACCAGGCGATATCACGATATACACTTACAACCTAACAACGTGGCACCGTACCACCATATTTATCAAAACCCTGATGTGGAGTATAAGTTATACATGTCTTTAATACGAGCAAACGTACACAGGATCCAAATTCGGCACAGACCATATGACGATGGGCAATACCTAACAAATTATAGTACATTCATCCGACACAAAGTAAAATGAAAATCACAATAGAACATAACTGAACATCAAAAGACTCGGGGGCCCCGAAATAGCATCCTTCAAAACCCTCCGTCGCCATTGTGCTCCTCCTGTGCCTTGCCCTTTCCTCGACCTGAAATACAAGTATTTCGCCCCAACCACAGGGTCAGCAGTACATGATAATAATTCTCATGACATTATACAATTCATATATATACGGATTTCAAAGAAAACAATCGACTACTGAATATACCCCGCAGGCATATAAACAGTCAGTCCCAACTGTCGAACATAACCAAATATACGAAAGACCATATAATATGGCTCAAGACAGACGTTACAGTGCGCCCGATCCGGAAATGTGTCCGTGCACATGTCCACCCCGTATACGGAATCCAGAATATACGTGGGACGATGTACCTAATTAGCCTCACGAACTACGTCTCGTGTGCACGATCTAAATGCGGAAAACATCCACGCATGATCATCAAGTGCCCGGCTAAAAATCCTACACATAACGAATCGGCACGCAGATATAACTCCAGAGATGTCACGATACAACATGACAACGAAACTCAATGAATTACACCTTTATCAAGGAATCGAACGACTCACCGAAGTGTCAACAAAGCTCAAAAGGACCAACGGTAACAAGAACGGTAATTTTGGGTATATCATCCCAACACCATGATAATACGATCAAGGGCATCACCATATCACGAATCATAGATTATCAGAACATTTCATACACACGAAACGCATAATAATCACAAGGATTCAACCATCATTATAACCAAGCAAGATAACTTGCCTTAATTCCGTAGGTGAATACTCCTTCTTTGAATGGTCAAACGAACGGTATCCCCGTCTAACAATACTCACGTGAACAAGCAACCTTGAATGAAATGTAATCCATTCAACAACACATTCGTACGATAACGGTATCCTTACATAAACAATATTCGTAAATTTACTTTGAATAAATCAATTATCCTATTGATCACTTTAATGTTCCAATTACAAATCATCATACGTTTATCATGTTCATTCACATATTCTAACATTAATGTCAAATACTTGAAGTCCAAATTATTACCAATATAACATTGTGAAAACATCTTTTCAAATCATCGGCACTTCCGATTACGATATAAGTTTGTGTTCAGTTACATTCTTCATTATTTTACCAATAATTATATTAAAACTGATTCCTATATGAAAGCATAAGTTCAAGTTTTTAGTTAACTAAGAACATCATCTTAATTTACGTCTCCTAATACACACGGATTAATGAAATGGAATTCGGCTACTCATCTACTGTATTTGTATCACCATATTCACTACAATCCTCTTAAGAACATTATCAACATATTAATATAGTGATTAACACCCTTTTAAGATATCAACGAAATCGATTAACTTGAACATATGAAGATTACAACTTCCTTCTATCAAAATCCATTGTTTTACTTTTGAAGAATTATTAAAAGCCTAGTTATATCATTGGATACTTGGAATTCTAAATGTAACTTCATCCCATCTTGTAAAAATTATCTTCAAAGGGTTAACATAATTCTTCCAACAATTTGTTACGAAGGTATTGGTTTTAGAGGCCAAAATTATGGTTCCATATTACCTTCAAGAATCAATTGAATGTTCAAGACAAGATTAGTATTTCTCCCCTCTAATCATTTAGGATTTCATCCCTAACATGTTCCTAGTGTTGAGACTATAATCAACTTCCGATTATTATGTTATAAATCAGGTTTTATCTGTCATTATCAACACAACCATATTATGAAGTTATTATACATCAAGAAGTAATACTAATACCCCGAAATGTTGATCTTCACTTAGTTTGAGCATGATTTAATCAACTTATCAAGTTTATACTAGCTTAAACTAACATTATGTGAAGTGTTTGTATACTAACATCATCATAAGCATAGATTTAATATGAGCTAAAGAAAGACCAACCTCAAAATGAAGAACAACACCAACACTTCAAGGTACACACTTCAATCTCCTAATCTCCAAGTCACAAACCAAGTGCTGAAGCTCCAACACAAGTTAGAAGGGCTAGAAATGGAGTTGGCAGGGAAGGGAATCGTTTTCTCAGTGGGGAGGTTGAGAGAGTCGAGCAGGAAATGAAAGGAAAGTCATATTTTTATAACCTGAACTCAGCATTACGTACGTTAAAGAGAGGGGTTAACGTACGTTAAAGCCCTTACGTACGTAATCTCATGAACATTACGTACGTAATCAATTTCATCAGATCTTTCTGACTTAAAACACGTAGTTCGTTACGTACATAAATATATAACTATTACGTACTGTTAGGAAAAACAAACACCCTGTATCGATTCAGCCGGGATACCCGATCCCTGTATCGATTGTTATTTGTTATTAAGAAGGTTTTGACATATATGCCAAATACAGTAAAGGAAACTGTATCGAGGATTCAAGGATTTATCATGTATCGAAGACCAGCCTCGAATAAGCATAAGTGAAGCTCACAAGACAAAGAAGAAGACTTGTAATAGATCAAGTATGGAAAACTGTCTCGATGCCCTAAATACGTCTCCTTCCATACGATTCACAAAAGGACAAAGAAGAACACAAGTCAAGTTCCGTTGAACAAAGAAGTATTTAAATACTCAAGGATAAAGTATTTAAATATCACGCCTCGATCTTCAGAATCCCGCGAAATCCGGATCATGTCATATTCCCGTTGAAGGAAATCTTATTCAAACGGACATCTCAACGGATACTTTCTTCAGAGGCTATATATATATCCTTGAAGACATTAAAGATCAGTTACACCAATTACAAATCAAAGTAACTCTCAAAGCTATCAAGTTATCATCTGAGCAAACATATCTCCAAAGCATACCGCAAGTTAAAACGAAAGAGATATACAGTGCTCAAACATCAAGAACAGCTATCATCAGATCTTGATATTCAAAGCTGCTGTTCTTACCTGGTTACCTAACCTTTTACCTCTGTGTAAAAACCGAGCTCTGTGTGAACTCAACAAGTTATTCGACTGTGGGACGAATAAGGACGAAGCTTTGGAACCGTGTGTGAAGAAGCTAGTCAAGAAGGAAGCTTTAACCAACTGTGTGAACGGTTGAAAGCGACATTCTTTGTATCAATCAGTGTGAACGATACAAGGATAGGTTTGTTTATAATTACGTAGTTGTGTACGCAGAATTATATAATAAACTTTACTCTGTGTGGAGGACCGGTGGACGTAGAGGGGTTTACCTCGAACCACTTAAATTATCGTGTCATTTATCTTCACTTTTACCGTTTGAAATTACCGTGATATATTAAGTATACACCTAATACTCATTGTCGTATCCACGGCAACTAATCGTATCCAAGACTTCCGCTACGCACTCGTATTTAGATTCCATACAGTTTGTTGTTTAAACGATTTCCCAAACCGTATCCAAGATACTTAAGTGGCCAACAAGTGGTATCGGAGCGGTTGATTCTAAAAAGAATCGATCGTATTTCTTTTTAACCGAATCAGATTCAAATCACTTATTTTCAAAACAGTCTCTTTCATTCCTATATTATCAGTATGGATACTTCTATGACTAACAAAGTCCCTATGTTCTCTATTAATGAATTTGACGACTGGAGAATTAGAATGGAAGCTCATCTTGCAGCAATGCACGAAGAGATGATCTTTGTTATACAGGATGGTCCGATCAAGATCATAAAGGTCAATCCAGCCGCAAGGATTGAGGGCCAAGCCCATGCTGAAATGCTCGAGAAGGGACGCGAGCAATGGACAACCGATGAAAGGAAGCGAGCCAATCTCGACAACGTGGCTAAGAACGCGTTATTTGTCACTCTTGACAAAGGCACGTTCTCAAAGGTAAAGAGCTGCAAAAGCGACAAAGAAATCGGGATAAACTCAAGTTAATTTGTGAGGGAACCAGGCTCTCAAAAGAAAACAAGATTTCAAAACTTACTCGGAATTTGAATCTTTTGAAATGAAACCAACGGAAACACTTGAGGAACTTGACCTCAGTTCTTGGTATTGTTGGTGAACTTGAAGCGTTGGGCAAAATTTACACCCAAAAGGAGAAGAACTTAAAAATTTTCAGATCTCTCGGCCGATGGGACATTAAGACCACAACTATGCGTGTATCATGTAATCTTAATGAAATATCCACTTTTGATCTCTTCTCGACCTTAAAGCTTTTGAGTATGGCATTGTGAGAAGAGAAAGGTCAAGAATCTCCTTCAAAGGTCACGACTCTACGCATGTATCGAACCATCGACACGGATGCCTAGCTCGTCGAAGCCCAGTCACAAGAACGGCGACAATGACGACATCCTGTCACAAGATGAAATGGCGCTTCTAATGCATAAGTTCAAAAAGTTCATTAAACGATGCTGAAAGACTCCTACGTGCCCAAACACATCAACAAGGTAAATCAAACATCATCGCGATGCTAACTCGTGCTATAATCTGCGAAACCGAGGCCATTATGCAAACAAATGTCCTCATCCCAAAGTCCAAAGATTGCCCGAGGCCGAGCAACAAGAGCGAGATGAAAGAAGACGTGCTTGGAAAGACAAGCTCAAGGCCCCGATTGGAGAATCGAAGCCTCCCCCACACCATCCAAATCTGCAGAATGTCTTCGGTGGTCACCGAAAGTGATTCATCGACAATGAGTTCGATGATAAAGCATACATGTGCTTTATGGCCAAAGATGTTCCGGAAGGTGAAGACAATGACGATGATGTAAGCTCAACCTCAGTTATTACACCTAATTCATCTCATACTTTCGAAAATATGATGAATGAATTCAAAAACATTCAAAAGGCCCATGAGTCTCTAAAAACTGAGAATATACTGCTTCAATTAACAAATCTAGAGCTGAAAGATGAAAATGACTTGCTGAAAATAAATTATGAAAATATGTCTCTTGATTGTGAAACCAAAGAAGGTCGATTTTGAAAAACTCATGGAGAGCAATCATTAACTTGCTCATGAACTAAATGAGGTTAAAACCCATAATGAGAGCAAGACAAATGATTTGGTTCTACTACAAACCAAAATTACAACTCTCTATAAGAGATAAAATGAACTTGAGACCATTCTTAATTCTTTTGAAAAATCTTCAAAAGAATGGAAGAAATTAGAGCACCGGGCAACATGCTCATGATAAAAGTGGCTTAGGATACGGCTCATGTTCGAATAAAGGTAAAACTAGTCTTGTGTTCGTCAAGAGTGTGGAACACATTCGGAATCGGAAGATACTCCCGAGTCCCATAAAGGAACCTGTATGCAGAAAACCGAAGGCTGCCATTCCACCTCCACAACTCTACTATTCGAGACAGTGGAACCAACAACCACTCAGAAGGCGTAATCTAAAGCATGCTCCACAAGCATATCATCAAAGCCGACAGTCATTCAGAAAGAAGACGGTATCCAACCACCAAAGACCCGCACAACAGTACCCTCAGTACAGTGCGCCTAGATATTGGATACAGGAGCCCCGTTATCCCTCAAGACAGCAGATGCCAGTTCAGTATCAACAACGGATTGGGAATCCAACCGGAGACCCGGAAGACAAGCTGTTAGGCCTAAGAAAATGGCTCCACCTCTGACGGCACTCGTCTTTGGAATAATAATAATAATCCTGAATTTTACATGCATAATAATTATCATGATTATAACAACTACGGATATGCCCCGTAGATACCACAATCTTGCACGAGTACATCCTACAAGAAACCGATTGTCAGAAAATCAGGTACCTAAAGGAACTAACATATATGGACCCAAAAATCAAAGGGGACCTAAATCTACCTAATTTCTTTGTTACGAGACATCTTAGAGGAGGATACGGTACTTCGATAGTGGATGCTCTCGTCACATGACTGGAGACAGGAGCAAGCTATCTGATTTTGTAGAAGGTCGCGGTCCAAAAGTTCGCTTCGGTGATAAGTCTAAAGGAAGAACAAGAGGGAAATGAAACCTACTTGTCGGGAAATTCAAGGTCACCGATGTCGCATATGTTGAAGGCTTACAGTATAATCTACTTAGTATTAGCCGATTACGTGATAAACAGTTCTCGGTGAAGTTCTATATAGATCGCTGTAGAGTCAAGAACACCCAAACCAAGGAAGTTGTGCTTACAGGAAGCGATCGGGTAATATGTACATTCTTGTGGAAGCCTATGAGCTCCTCAATTCCATGTTTTGTTGCCAAAGGCACTGCAGATCTTAGCTGGCTATGGCACAAGAGGATGTCTCACGTCAACTTCAAGACGATCAACAAGCTTTCAAGACAGGGTATGGTTAGAGGTTTGCCAGATGTGTCATTCAAGAAGGACAGCGTCTGCGGTCCATGCCAGAAAGGCAAGCAAATCAAGTCAACCCTGAAAAGCAAATCCTACCTTTCAACCCAAAGAGTGTTGAAAATGCTACACATGGATCTCTACGGTCCTGTAGACCCAGTAAGTTTGGGAGGTAAGAAATATTGCATGGTTGTTGTTGATGATTATTCCAGGTATGCTTGGACGATCTTTCTTAGCAAGAAGAAGGAAACAACATCAAGGCTGCCCGAGCTCTTGAGGAAGTTGCGTAATGACAAAGCATCGAGTATCGTGTGCATTCGTTCCGACAGAGGTACCGAATTTACTAACCGCTTTATAGAGCAATCTTTCGGAGAATGGAATACAAAGACGAATACTCACCGCCGAACACCTCAACAAAATGGTGTTGCCGAGCGAAAGAATAGGACGTTGAAAGATGCAACAAGGACAATGATTGCCGAAAGCAAATTGCCGCAGCGTTTACGGGTGAAGCAACCAATACAGCGTGCTACACTCAAAACCGCTGTATCGTCAACAAGCACCACAACAAAACAGCTTACGAGGTATGGAATAACAAAACTCCATTAGTTTGGTATTTTCACATTTTTGGATGCAGGTGTTACGTATTGAACAATGGGAAGGACCAACTTAGAACATTTGATGAAAAATCAGATGAAGGAATATTCGTAGGATACTCCTCCGTCAGCAAAGCTTTCAGAATCTTTAATAAAAGGAGGCTGACGATCGAGGAATCAGTTCATGTAGTGTTCGACGAACCACACCATGACCCTACAGGAGTAGATGATATCACTCAGGACATTCACCATCTATCTATCTTGGATCCACCTACACCCATAGAACCCGTAGTTGATTTAGAAATCAACCCCGCAGCTGTAAGAATAGATGTGGATGAAGGCGATTTGTACAAGCTGAAGCCGTACCCACGAAACTTTCGATCTGATGCGGGACCACGAACTAGAACCCGACCGAAGATGGTTGAGAGATCACCCGCAAGAGCTGATCATTGGAAACATTAATGCGGTGTTTCTACTCGTAGGAGAATACAGTACACAAGGAAATGTACTTTGTGCACAAGAAGAATCTAATCTTTGAAGTCTCACGGTTTCTGAATGGAAATCTCAATCCGAGCTTAGGAGACTCAATATGTGCACTATCGCTGTATTCTTAGCCCAGTCCGAACCAGTTTCGACCATAGACGCTCTTAACAACTCTCATTGGATAACATCTATGGAAGAAGAGCTTAACGGTTTAGAAAGAAACAATGTATGGTATCTTGTACCCAGACCGACACACCAATCGGTTATAGGAACCAAATGGGTATTTCGAAACAAAAAGGATGGAAATGGACTTATCATAAGAAACAAATCCAGACTAGTAGCACAAGGCTATTGTCAGGAAGAAGGAATCGACTATGATGAAACCTTCGCCCCTGTAGCGAGACTAGAAGCCATCAGGATATTTTTAGCCTTTGCCGCCCATAAGAGTTTTATCGTATACCAAATGGACGTCAAGAGTGCTTTCCTGAATGGAGAGCTTTCAGAAGAAGTTTATGTTGAACAACCACCAGGGTTTGCCAACACAGACGGTATCGATCTAGTTTACAGGCTAAGGAAAGCCCTGTACGGACTTAAACAAGCCCCTAGAGCCTGGTACGAAACCCTGTCCCAGTATCTAACCGTCAACGGATTTGAGAAAGGTGCTGTCGACAAAACCTTGTTCAAAATACAGGAAGGTGATGACCTTTTAATGGTACAAATCTATGTTGATGATATTATTTTTGGTTCAACTAACCTTGCTCTATGTCAAAGGTTCTCACATCTCATGCAAAGCAAATTTGAAATGAGTATGATGGGGGAACTCAGTTATTTCCTAGGTTTGCAGATAAAGCAGATGCCTACAGGTATATTCATCAACCAGGAGAAATACAGCAAGGAGCTTCTCAACAAATTTGGAATGAACACTTCCAAATCCTCGCCAACCCCCATGAGCACTTCCGTGCAAATTAGTGCTGATGAAGCCGGAAAGCCGTTTGACCAATCACTCTACAGGAAGCTCATTGGTTCGCTCCTGTACCTAACAGCTAGCAGCCCGATATCCGATTTCTTTGTTGGAGTGTGTGCGAGATACCAAGTTGCACCTAAGGAATCACACTTCAATACAGCTAAACGAATCCTGAAATACGTCAAAGGAACAGTCGATGCAGGACTGTGGTATCCTAAGGAAGGCGGATTCGATTTAGTTGGATACAGCGACTCGGATCTCGGAGGCTGCAAGCTAGATAGGAAGAGTACAAGTGGAACTTGTCACTTTCTCGGACCTAGACTCGTATCTTGGTTCAGTAAGAAGCAATTGGCTAACTCTCTTTCCACGGCTGAATCAGTACTATCTTTGCTGGTAGCTGTTGTATGCAGATCCTTTGGATGCAGCAACAACTGTCAGATTATGGAATCGATGCTAGAGAGACTCCAATCATGTGTGATAGCACGAGTGCAATTGCAATCACGCACAATCCTGTTTTGCACTCGCGCACTAAGCATATCAACATGAAGCATCATTTCATCAGGAATCATGTCGAGAACAAGGATGTTCGCCTGGAAAAGGTTCATACAGACATCCAGCTGGCCGACATTTTCACCAAGCCTCTCGACACTGCAAGATTCAACATGCTAAGAACAGAATTGGGAATACTGCAGCCAGACTCCCTGTAAGTGAATTTACTGCTTTTACTCAACAATTGAGGGGGAATGCTGTAAGACCCGTGAATACAGTATCCAACATTAATTATCTGTACACTCAAATTCATCAATACAGTACTGTAGCGAACGAAGGCATATGAATCCTACAGCTGATGTGTGCAATAATTAAGGGGGAATACTGTAGGACCCATGAATACAGCATTAATCCAAATATTGCTGTATGGAATTTAAAACCTATTAGTACCTTTTTAAGGGGGAACGCTGTATCGACGCGGAGAACAGCACATACTATAGGATTTCGATTCAGTATACTATATAATATTATTTCCTTTTAAAATAATTTTTGTCCACGTGCCCTGTTTTACGTCAAACGTCATGTTCATTAAATGCCTTACACGACATCTGGACAACTGAATCTCAAAAGCCGCGATGTTTTTAAATTGTTTATTATTTTTAAATCGCCGTTTTAGGCATTTAGGGTAATCAACCTATGTCGAAGTGGGACCCATTGTATTTTAAAACCTTTTAATGGATTAGCGTACGAGTTACACTAAATCCATCCCGACCGTCGATTTCAAAACCGGTTCCCATCCCTTAAAATCGACCATTCGTACTCTGCAAACCCTATTTCGCCCAAGTATAAAAGGATCAGTATACGCCATTAGAGACTCTTTACGCTTTACGCAATTACAAGAGATCTCAAGCAAGCGACTACATATTTTACGCATATTCACTGCGAATTTCTCTTGTTTTCTTCCACCTTCGTTTTAAGAAAACATCCATGGCTACTCAATCTTCATCCCCAGCTCAAGAAAACTTCCAAGATCATTGATGGCGGATCTTCTCGAAACTGTCATCATCGAGCGTATCATCTCGAAATCAACGACACCGAACCGATGGAGTATATCATTACTCGTCTTGAACAACAAGGACTTTATCGCTTTGGAAGCAAAATCGCCGACAAATACGACGCTCATCTAGTTGAGGAATTCTACCTCAACGCCGTTCGTTTTCTCTCACTAGCCGGGGAGGACATGTTGCGACATCACACCGCAATCCAAGGAGTGCGAGTCCGCATCAATCGTGATTTACTTGAGAAAATCTACAGTGCCGTAAGCGGCACGACCATGGACCGACTTGAGACGTTTGGGTCTCAAGACACGATTACCAAGTTTTATGGACTATTTACCGGGTCAAAATGGTTGACATGGTGACAACCACTTGCCACAAGAAAAATTTTCTTCTTCATTTCGTTTATCTCCACGATTTACATTCGGGATCATTGAAAATCGAACCGGTGCGTTGAAATGTGCACGAATCTAAGGTTCGGAATGATGGTCGCTATCTTGACTGTGAAAAGGTCAAGCGGTGTCAAATCATTTTGAAAGCGACTTCAAGAAGAGGTGTGCAAACCGGCCACCCAACAAATCATTTGGTTTAATGCTAAACTACATTCGGCGAGGTGCGGAGTCCAAAGAATCCGCCGATGCCAAGAAAAACGACTCACGGATATATTTAGGAGGCGTCAAACCCTCTGCCTATAACCAAAGCACAATGCATGCCAATCACCCGAGAACCGAGGCACATGCCTATTTCCGACAACCCCGAGACGAAACCGTGAAGGTCCACTGAATTGGAATCTTCAAAGAAGAAGCGCAAGCGTTCTCACGACAAGAAGCACTCTGCGATGAGAAGTCGAAGAAGAGACTCAGGAGGCTCTCAAAAATCAAAGCCAAACACTCCGAGGATGTCTCGCCGTGGCGCAACCCATCGATATAGCACCCCGTGGCCCAACCCCTGCGGAAGAGGTGTCTCCTCTTGGTTCGACGGTAGATCCGAGCCTTTGGCGGCTCTGGATTTAGAGACATACGCAACATTCAAGACGTTAGCACGTGGTGCCCATTCGGAGCCAAAGCTACTTCTCCTCTACGGGATTCCACACCGTACAGATCCATTTCCTTGAGGCACCATCCCTGCAAGGAGTCCATCTTTCCGCAGGATCCCATACATCTGGAATCACTCAACAGCGTCTCAGGACGTGATTCAAGTCCCTCCCAGCACTCGATTATAAATCAAACACTTCTTTCGGTACAAATTGAGCAGCGTACGAAAGATTTACGCAATGGAAAAGCTTTAGGCTAGCTCCGTCACGACACCTTTGTACAACGGAGCGAATGGAGCCACGAAGAGCAATTTGTCTCGAAGTAACAGACTCAGCGAAATTGAGGCCTGCTACGATGGGACAACGCCTCTTGCAAAGATCTCATTGAAAGCCACTGCGCACAAATCCGACGCGGAAGAAAAGGAAAGAAGAAGTCGGAGGACTCTCCGTTAATCCAAAAGACGGCGGCGACCACGACTCGAGGCAGCGGCGACGATTCTCTTCAAGCGTGTGCGAGAATGAGCCGTGAAGAGGCTGAAGCCCAAGCCTTCTCTCCACCCGGAAAAGACGAAGGGCCATCTACCCAAGCTAATCCACCTTCGCCACAGTAGGAGAACATTCCGGACCGGGAGAATCGGTCCCTCCCGGTCGAGGAAAATCAAGAAATTTTGGAGCAGGCACGAGCACATTGCGGCCGAAGAAGCCATTCTGCAAGGCAACAGGAGGATTCGGTCCCTCCTGCATCCACATCTGCCCGCAGAACCTTCGCCACGGGGCCTTCGAACCACTGTCGCCATTCCACAAGAAGCTTCTCCCGCCCCGCAACCTTGGAATCAGGGACGGTAGCGAACTGAGGATGTCCAACTTACTTCACGTCCATCCGTGAGCGTAAGGAGGTTGAAGCGCCGAATACTTCGCCCGGCTGACTCTCCTATCTCTGCGCACGCAAAAGGCGCTGCGAGCTCTTGGCCTTGAGTATTTATCAAGATGCGATTAACGCTCTCTCTTAGTAGAAAAGGCATCAATGGATGCACACCTCTGCGATTGAAGAAATGACAACTCTTCAACACGAAGTATCTCGAGTTGTCGACGCATTCATCATCTTGCGAGAAGTGTTCAAGCAAGCCTTGAAGATTATGGAGGATAAACAAGCGCAATCTTTGAAGGAGGAAGCTTCAAAGACCGAGTGCTGAAGCCAAGCGGCTGTGCAATGATAGAGAACGACTCTCGGCTACGTGCGCATGACAAATCCATTCAAGAGATGTCGCAGACTCTTTCCTCCCTCGTTGAAAGAATAAACAAGATCGAGACCAAACAGACGCCGCTCTTGAAATCCTGCAAAGTCTTGATGAAGCCAAAAGGGGAAGAAGCACGAGAAGGCCAAGGAGAATAAGGCGCAACAGAAAGGGAATTTGAGGTCAGGCCAAGCAATTTTCTTGAATTGAACAAGCTAGCACCTCAACCCCAAAGCTTTAGAATTTCGGGCTCCAGGACTGAATTCCATGACCCAAATGTCCCTTGGCAAAATCTTGTTCAAAGACCTTCGGAAATACGTCGCCAACCAACCGCAATCCAACCGCCGAAGAAGTGAAGAAGCTGGAGGAAGAATGAGCGATGAGATATTTTGTCGGACTCATCGGAATCCGCCATCTTCAAAAATTATAAAACATTGGCGGCGCGGACAAGTTTTCAAAGATGTTAGAAGAAGGTAAACTCCCTCTCCAAATTGAAATGAAATCAAAACATAGAAGAGGAGATCGGGTCACCCATCCAGAGGATTGGATACTTGCCTTTGATCGTTCATATGAAGGAAGAGCGATTTACCAGGAACGAGGCAATGATTTACTTCAAAGCGGTGGCGCGGCACCGAGTATGAGCCAGAAAGAGACCATGGAGGCATGCGGATCAAAGATAAAAAGTGAAATTTATGTATATTAGTTTTGTTTTTGTAATTTCTATTCAACACAAACTTTGTACTCAATCTTTTTGAATATCAATAAAGCAGTTTGTTTGTCTTGAAAGATTACAACTCGTAATCTTGTGTTAATGTATGATTATTTAAAATTGTTTGATAGGAATCTCAAGTTAGATAAACTTGATTGAAAAATTAAGGCACATGCGAACTAGTCTACGACGAGTTCATAGTTTGATTGTAAACTTAGAATACATTGTAAGATTGTGCTGCGCGCCAATCATAGGCTTAAGTTGTAATAAATCTCAAGCTATCGAACATGCTGCGGCGGTTCATTATTGTAGACTAAGTCACTAAGTCGACCTATTGACAAGAGACCAAGAAATGCGCGAAGTCATCGAAGAAGAATGCTTCATGAGGAAGGTTTTGGCATCATCAAGAAGACTCGAAGAGTTTAAGTTAAGTCTTGGCAAATTGTCAAAAAGGGGAAATTGTTAGGAAAAACAAACACCTGTATCGATTCGGTATGATACCCGATCCTGTATCGATTGTTATTTGTTATTAAGAAGGTTTTGACATATATGCCAAATACGGTAAAGGAAAGCGTATCGAAGATTCAAGGATTTATCATGTATCGAAGACCCGACCTCGAATCGGCATAAGTGAAGCTCGTCGATCTGACAAGAAGACTTGTAATAGATCAAGTATGGAAAAGCTGTCTCGATGCCCTAAATACGTCTCCTTCCATACAGTTCACAAAAGGACAAAGAAGAACACAAGTCAAGTTCCGTTGAACAAAGAAGTATTTAAATACTCAAGGATAAAGTATTTAAATACGCCGATCTTCGAATCTTGAGAATCATGAAATCCGGATCATGTCATATTCCGTTGAAGGAAATCTTATTCAAACGGACATCTCAACGGATACTTTCTTGGAGGCTATATATATATCCTTGAAGACATTGAAGATCGATTACACCAATTACGAATCAAAGTAACTCTCAAAGCTATCAAGTTATCATCCGAGCAAACATATCTCCAAAGCATATCGCAAGTTAAAAGCGAAAGAGATATACGGTGCTCAAACATCAAGAACGACTATCATCGGATCTTGATATTCAAAGTCATTGTTCTTACAGTTACCCAACCTTTTACCTCGTGTAAAACCGAGCTCTGTGTGAACTCAACAAGTTATTCGACCATGTGGGACGAATAAGGACGAAGCTTTGGAACTGTGTGTGAAGAAGCTAGTCAAGAAGGAAGCTTTAACCAATCTGTGTGAACGGTTGAAAGCGACATTCTTTATATCAATCTGTGTGAACGATACAAGGATAGGTTTGTTTATAATTACGTAGTTGTGTACGCAGTAATTATATAATAAACTTTTTACTCCTGTGTGGAGGACCAGTGGACGTAGAGGGGTTTACCTCGAACCACTTAAATTACTGTGTCATTTATCTTCAGCTTTTACTGTTTGAAATTACTGTGATATATTAAGTATACACCTAATACTCTGTTGCTGTATCCACGGCAACTAACTGTATCCAAGACTTCCGCTACGCACTCAGATTTAGATTCCATACAGTTTGTTGTTTAAACGATTTCCCAAACTGTATCCAGTATACTTAAGTGGCCAACACGTACGTAATAGCCGTTGACTTGGCTGTCGCGATCGACTCCCGACCACCTACCCCCGTTCGGTCCCACCCGCCGAAAGGCAGGCTGTTGATGGATCTATCGCATTACGTACATTAACATATGAATGTTACGTACGTAAGGCTACGTACATAGCGTACGTTAAGTAGATGGGTTAACGTAGGTTAAGTTCTATAACAAGCATAAATGGAATTCTCCCAATATCACCCAACAATTAATATAGTATGAATGATCATGATTCCAACTTAACATAATTCATCGATATACTTGCTACAACGATACAGATATGGTGCGAAAATACTTGGTTTAAATCATAAAATACAACAGTAAAGGCGAGGGTATTACAATACAAAGATGGAAGGTTCTAGACCCTTCTAGAGGTAGTAGGATCCTATTAGATGTCTTACCTTAACTAGGAATCCTATGTATGGAAGGACTCATTGTAATGCCTATATAAAGGCCCCTCTATTCACTGTTATCAATACAATTAATTTGCTGTCTTTTACTTTCTCCTGAAATAACCGTGGGATATAAATTAATATTATAAGGTAGATCTGGAATGCCCTACAAATTGAGGTGCATAAGGTATATTTTCTTCACCTCCAAATCATAAGTATCAATGAATGTCTATATGCACGCATACACGATCGTTGCATAGTTTTTGGGGGGTTTTAAGACACTATCCCTTAATTGTGCATGTGTTGGTCCCCAGAATAATAAAGACTGTCCTCACTGTACCAATATGAGTCTTTTCTAGTACTTTTTGTCCTTACTCGCGCGCACCTTGAGAAGCTACCCAGGAGGTCACCCATCCCATAACTACTCCAAGCCAAACATACTTAACTGTGGAGTTTCTATGAGATGGCTACTCGAATAGAAGATGTATTTTGTTGGTATGAGTAGTCTAAATCAATTCATTTAACCACTTCCTAGTACAAATATTACGGGTCGAATTGCAAGTCGTGTCTCACACATTTTTAAGCTGGCGGGATGCTGGATCGAAGCCCAACAGTATGCAAATTGATAGATTGTGCTATATATATCCGTCTCATTTTCTTTATGCGATTGTGCTTTACAATGTAGATTTACAAACAAAATCTCACTTCAAAATTAGACAATCGTGTTTTCTATAACCAAAAATCAATTAATAAATATCTGTTAACTTCCCCATATATACTAATATATAATACTTATCCTCCTTAATTTAATATGGAAGGGGGATTTAATTGTAACTTTTAATTTTAAATATATGAAGAGACTATTTTAATTGTAACTTTTAATGTAAATAAACTAATTTAAATACAAAAGTTATGATAAACATCACAATACAAATGCACCTTCTAATACACAAGGTGATTAAAATGAACTTTTAAATGATAGTATAAATTACAAGATGGTTAAATTTTAGCTATGAAATTTTAGATACAATCAGTGCATCGCACGGGTTGAATAAACCAAAAACAACCCCGAAGCAACATACGGGTTAATAAAGCCTCATTTCATATAACTAATTACATAGACTAAAATAAAAGGACAATAACAATAAAAAAACATATAAACTTCTCTAAAAAGGCATTTAAATTCTGCCATCTGCTCATTCAACCGTCTGCCCCAACATTACGTACAAAACACGTGCACCTTCTAATACACAAGATAATTAAAATGAACTTTTAAATGATAGTATAAATTACAAGATGGTTAAATTTTAGCTATGAAATCTTAGATACAATCGGTGCATCGCACGGGTTGAATAAACCAAAAACAACCCTGGAGCAACAATAGGGTTAGTAAAGCCTCATTTCATATAACTAATTATATAGACTAAAATAAAAGGACAATAACAATAAAAAAACATATAAACTTCTCTAAAAGGCATTTAAATTCTGCCATCTGCTCATTCAACCGTCTGCCCCAACATTACGTACAAAACACGTAGATATTCAACCAAAGACCGTACATCGCACGAGTTGAATAATGCCTCGTATATACTAATTGAAAACCAATTTGACATGTGACATTAAATTAGCCCCTCCGATTTTTCTTCAACCAATCAGACAATTAAAGAAATCAATTAATAAACACCCTTTAATTATTTTTGTCGATTTACAAACACTCTCACTCCAAAATTAGACAACCCTGATTTCTATTACCAAAAATCAAATTACTATACCCTTTAATTATTTTTGTAGAGTTACAAGCATAATCTCACTCCATAACTGTCTTTTCCATAACCAAAGCACATTCTCGATTTTCAAGAGGCCATTCTCATCAGAACCTCAGCGTTGTGTTCACCGTAGCCGGCAAATCTTCGTTCTCAGTCAGTACAATCAAGAAGTAAGGTCGATCTCCCTCTGCAAATCTCAGTTTTTTATTCTCACTAAGGGCGGGGTGTATTTAATTAAAATTTTAATGGAATTTGATAGATTTTAGAGTTTGATGGATTTCATAGATTTTAATGAAATTCAACGGACTTTCATAAATTCTCTTTGATTTGATGAACTTCATCCATTAGATTACATGAAACTTTTATGAATTTTTATGACTTTTATGAATTTCTATCGACTTTGTTTTTCTCAAAAGATAAGAATAAATAATGAATTTCATTTATTAGCGTTCTATCTTAATAAATAGTTGTTCTATATGTGATTTTCAATCAATTGTTATGTATAATAGATTTTTTAATTAAAAATAAATATCTATTACAAATAGAAATTTTACAACAAATTGCTATAATTTGACGAGAAAAACTAAAGAAGTATCTCATATTAAAAAGACTAAAACATATACAAGTTATTAAAGCAATGAGAAGATATAAAATATTTAATTATAAACTGAATTCTTTTTTACAAGTTTTTGTAAATAATTATTTTTTTCATAAAAAGTTGAAGAACGGAAGATAAAAATATTATAAGAACTTCTTTACTGTTCCGGGATATGGTGGTAGGGCTGTCTAAATGGTTCTCGGTTAGAACCGGAACCGCGCGGTTTCGGTTAATCGAGAACCCTAATTTCCGTTATCGGTCCGGTTTTCGATTCCATTGTGTATCATTTGTTCGGTTTTTGGTCTAACCGATAATTGTTCAGGTCCGAACCGAAAATCGATTTTATAAAATATATTTATTAAATATTATTTTTATTTTATAATTATATTATATTATTTTAATTTTTGTAAATTAAAATTGGAAATTAGACTGTTTTTATGAAATTATATTTTGTAATTATATTATATAATTATAAAATAAAAAATAATATTTAATAAATATATTTTATATACCGGACCGGAAGTAGATTTTATTTATGAAATTATATTTTTATATTTTATAATTATATTATATTATTTCAATTTTTTAAATTGAAATAAAAAAACGGTTTTTGTGGTTAATCAACCTAACCGAAAATAATTGGTGCAGTTGCAGTTGTAGAAAATTTATACGGTTCGGTTTTCAGTTCTTATTTTAGGACATTTATGGTTCCGGTTAACCGAAAAATTCGGTCTGATTAACCAGAACCGAACCGTTCGAGAGCCCTATATGGTGGTAGTGGCAACGAGGTGACAGCGGAAATGGTGTTGGTGGTGGGACGGGACAGTGGCAATGGTGGTGGGGAGGCGGTTGTGGTGGAGCCGGTTGCGTCAGTGGTGATGGGTGGTGGTGACGAATAGAAATCCATCAAAATCTTAGGGGCGTAGGAAAGATTTTAAAAGACAAATTATGTTTGTACTTTGTGCTTAAAGATGAGTACCTAGATGATTCCATTAAAATCCTTAAAATCCAAAATAAATTTGAATACCTCATAATTTTGTAAGATTTATAAAAGTTTTCATTTAATACCTCATGATTTTAATGGACTTTTAAGAACTCCATTAAATTCTATATTGAATACCACAAAAATTTAATTGACTTTTAAAAGTCTCAATTAAATACACCCAAACTTTTTCAAATCCATCAAATTCTATAAAAGTCTTTAAAAATCATTTGAAGTCTCAATTGAATACGCCCCTAAATTCGATCGCTTTCTTAATACTTTCTCCTTTTTTTTTTACATTAAGCACATTTATTTGATACTAACGATTTATGGATGCAAATTTATTAACCTTCAAATTGCACCATCATCACGTTGATTTTTTTACCTCCAAATATCCAATAAGTACGAGCTCGATTTTTTGCATTCATATGCAATTCTTACATGATATTTTTTTTTGGGTTTGTATTACTCTATCAATTAATTATTTATGTGAATTAACACAATTATATACCATCGATTTTGTGTTTGTAGTTTCACAGATAATACCGTCGATTTAAGTATGGGGATCGATCCAGAGCGCCCTGCAAATCGAAATGCATAGATTTTCTCACCTCCAAATCGCGAGTAAGTGTCAATGAATATCCACGTGCACTCATACACAATTTTGCACATCTTGTTTTGGATTTTTAAGACATTATTACTTAATTGTGTATGCGAGTTGGTAGATTATACGGTACGTTTCCATCTCATTTTTTTATGCGACTGTGCTTTACAATGTAGAGTTACAAACACAATCTCACTCCAAAATTAGACAACCAT
This sequence comes from Orobanche coerulescens, assembly GCA_033398695.1. Lineage (NCBI taxonomy): Eukaryota > Viridiplantae > Streptophyta > Magnoliopsida > Lamiales > Orobanchaceae > Orobanche > Orobanche coerulescens. The sequence goes on from CM065804.1 coordinate 26,950,864, forward strand.
ATATTCTATAACCAAAAATCAATTAACAAATACCCCTTAATTATTTTTATAGATTTACAACCACAATACCATTCCACATTTAGATAATTGTGTTTTTCATAACCAAAGCACCTTATTGATTTTGAAAAGGCCATTCTCCAAAGAACCTCAACATCGTGTTTTCCATAGCCTGCAAATCTTCATTCTCAATTCTTCATTATAATCGAGAAGTAAGGTCGATCTGCCTGCAAATTTCAGTTTTTTTATTCTTAGTAAGGTCGCTTCCTTTATTAATATTTTCTCCATTTGTTTTGCTTTAAGATTATTATCCGTTGGATTTTCAATTAATTTTATATACGTTTGTTTGATACTATCGATTTGTGGATGCAGCTTTTTAACCTCCAAAGCGTCTGCAAATCGCACCATCACGAGTAAGTATCAACGATGTCTATGTGCACTCATTCACGATTGTAGCCCAATTTGTTTTGGGTTTTTAAGACACTGTCACTTAAATGTGTATGCGAATTGGTAGATAATTATACCTTTATGTCTCATTTCTTTATGCGATTGTGCTTTACAATGTTCAAATTTCATTCGGTTTAATTCATGTTTCTTTGCGGTGTGTTTCCCTGTAGTACATGAATTATATTTCAGTTCATTGCAATGCTTTTTGTTATTTTAGGATTTCATAGTTTATTTTTTGTTTGAACCGAATGAATGTGCATGATGATTTGCATTGATTGTTGACGTTGGTATCAAATAATTTTCAGCATTATTATATTGCACTTACACATTGTCCATTCTGTTTGTTTATTAACACAAAAAAGCTCTCAATAATGTGTGATCTTTTTTTAAGATACAACTTTAATAACCGCATTGGACGCTGCCACAAGTTCTGTTGTCAGTCCGCCTAGCAAACATGCAAGGAAAACAAGGAAAATATTAAACCAGGTGGCTTAGCCCACTTAGCCATTGAGCTCCTCATTTATGCAGAGACCCACGTTGGATCTCCATTGGGAATGAATTGGAGTTTATGGGAGTTATAAGGTGGCTTGGAGTAATTAAGAGCTTGGTGTACTAACAACTGATTTTGACCTTTCAAAAAAGAAAAATATTATTGACAGAAAACATGATAGTAAGTTTTGTGTCTTTCTTTTTTCAAATTGCATTTCATTTTATTTCTACTAATGGGAGTAGGGCTGTGAGTGAACGTAAAAGTTCGATTCGGCTCGTATTATTCGGCTCGAAAAAGTCCGGCTCGAGGCTCGATTCGATGATGCAAACTTCAAACTCAAACGTTAAAATAGGGAGTTCGGTCCGATTTACAAACGGTATGAAATAGTTCGGCTTGCCATAAATTGAGTTTTGTCCATTAATTATAAGCATGGATTTATAAGATTATACTTTCTTTGGATTATTTTATCTCATTTTTTCCTCTCTCATCCGTTCTCATCATTTGGATGCAATCTCTCGTAAAGGTGTTAGAGTTTTACTCAAACGGTTCGATCCGGTTCGCATAGTTCGGCTCGATTCGAAGCTTTCAAACGTATACTCAAACGTTAAATTCTAAGGTTCGACACTTTCAAACGTGTTCGAACCTAAGGTTCGATACTTTCAAACGCATACTCAAACGTAGTGAAGTTCGGTATAGTTCGATTCGTTTACAGGCCTAAATGGGAGTTTAATGTTAAAATAAATTGCAGTTGATAAATCATGTACCGTAGTCAAAAGTTTTTTAATCTGCAGGACCATTTTATGACGCCCCAATAGGTATGAGTGATATCATCACTTTTCACCTTCAGATACTAAATTGTCATTTTAATTAGGAGCTTGGTGTAACAACTAACAACTAATTTAGACCTTTAAAAAAAACAAGAAAAATATTATTTACAGAAAACGTGTTAGTAGGTTTTGTGTCTTTCTTTTTTCAAATTGCGTTTCATTTTATTTCTACTAATGGGAGTTTAATGTTAAAATAAATTGCAGTTGATAAATCATGTACCATAGTCAAAAGTTTTTTAATCTGCAGGACCATTTTATGACGTCCCAATAGGTAGAGTGATATCATTATTTTTCACCTTCAGATACTAAATTGTCATTTTAATTAGGAGCTTGGTGTACTAACAACTAACAACTAACTTTGACCTTTCAAAAAAAACAAGAAAAATATTATTGACAGAAAACGTGTTAGTAAGTTTTGTGTCTTTCTTTTTTCAAATTGCGTTTCATTTTATTTCTTCTAATGGGAGTTTAATGTTAAAATAAATTGCAGTTGATAAATCATATACCGTAGTCAAAAGTTTTTTAATCTGCAGGACCATTTTATGACGTCCCAATAGGTAGAGTGATATCATTATTTTTCACCTTCAGATACTAAATTGTCATTTTAATTAGGAGCTTGGTGTACTAACAACTAACTTTGGCCTTTCAAAAAAAATATTATTGACAGAAAACGTGTTAGTAAGTTTTGTGTCTTTCTTTTTTCAAATTGCATTTCATTTTATTTCTACTAACGGGAGCCTAATGTTAAAAGAAATTGCAGTTGATAAATCATGTACCGTAGTCAAAAGTTTTTTAATTTGCAGGACCATTTTATGACGTCCCAATAGGTATGAGTGATATCATTATTTTTCACCTTCCGATACTAAATTGTCATTTTAATTTCTACGAAGACAATTTTTGTGTTGGACTCTATCGTCCTAGACCAGTTTTTAGTTATGGACAACTATATGTTGTGACTTCTAGAGTAAAGAACACGAAAAACTTAAAGATTGTGTCTGGATAAAAACAGGCAAGTATACAACAAAACGACAAATGTCGTTTGTAAGGAAGTATTTGAGAATTTGTAGTGGCATGAGGAGCGCAAATGTCATTTTTTATATATATAAAACGTACCTTTTTTAATTCAATATATGTGTCTACTTTTTTGGTCGCATAATTAATTTTTACATTGCTTTTATGAAACATCCGTGTATTACACATAGTTAGAAATAATGAATACATCAAGGAAACTCTGTGGAACCAAGTCAAATATCAAAACCACTCGTACATATACATACACCCTGTAAAATTGGCTACCACTCTAGTGATTTGAATTTTTGGAGCCTCCATTGGCTTCAAGACACAATTTGGAACATATTATTTGTACAAGTCTCTATCCAGTGTATTGCTCGATCGTTACGACCAGAGCCGAATCCGAATACAGGTCCAAGAGTCGGCCGACTCGGCCGCCCAAATAAACAAAATATATTAATATTAGTAGAGTTTGAGTTTACTTATTCAGTTATGAACAACTTTTACGAAAATAAAAAAATATTAGTACACACTGAAAATTGAGGACCCAACTTAGATTTTCGGATCCGACTACAACTATTAATTGACATGGAGCAAATAAAAAAGAAAGAAAGATGTGAATAAACAAATGATATTATAGACAATATTTAATGTTATTTGGTAAGAAGTTAATGATAACTTCTTTAGCTAGCTAATTCATATTCAACTTAAGAACATGTGATCATATATGTACATATGTATATACACACACACGGGCAGACTTGCTTGAGTTCATCAACATGTCTATCACTCTGTCCAAATTACCTGCACACTTCCGATCTCAATAAAGTCCCAAAATTTTCCACCATGCAGCTCCAGTTAATGCCCATATCACAAACTGTATCAAACCCATTGATATACCCAACATGAAGACATCACGAAGGTCTACATAGCCAGCTGTACGCCAAGAACAGGCGAGAATTAGTACGTATACGAGACCTTAATATTCAAGTTTCAATTTTGAAAATTGCTAAATTTAGTACGTATAGGGGAAAACATAAGAAAACAAGAAAGAAGAAATGCAATGCATTCAGAAAAAAACTACACTTTGTAGCTTTTGGGGAAGTAGCTACGGAAGTTATTGGGAAAACTGATATTAATTTTTTTCTCACCAAAATAGCCCTGGCTTTCGATGCAACCTTATTCTTTATTTTCTTATTTCTCGACTTATAGAGCTTTTATCATGTATCTACCGGACACTTATCAGCTTTTTCCAACCGCACTTTTTCCTATAGCACTCTCCTCCACGGCAGTTGAGTTGGCCACAACAACTAACCCTGAGTGTGTTGATCTTTTTTCCTACTAAAATCTAGCTACAAACAATACTCCCTCCGTGCTACCAATTATATAGTTCAGTTTGATTTTTGAAACAAGTCACAAAAATATTGGAAAATATTTAGTGAAGGGTGTTAGTTACAAAATGCAAATTAAATATGAAAAAGTACTATTGAACATCATAAAGTGGGCTATGTATTTGAGACATCTCAAAAGAGAATATTGGACTATATATATATTTGGAACGGAGGAGTATAATAGTCTCAATACCTAACAAAAACTGCCAGATCGTCAAATATTTTTACGGTTGCAGCACTTCTCTAAATATTAGGAATAACCCCAATTTCGCATGCATTTTACAGTAACGTCCCTCAACTTTTCTAAATATTAGAAATAGCCACACGAGAAGTCGAGGGTTATACTTATAATTGTAAGATATTCGATGAGATCAGCAAGTTTCATCATATCAACTAATGGTTGGGGCATTATGTAAGATGGAATCAAACCTCAACGATACTTTTGTAGTTTTCCAAATTTTAGCTGCCTTTTATTTGTAACTACCCATAATATCAGGGGTGGTTTTCGAATTTAATCAAGTTATGGAACACTTCCCCCCTCCCCCCAAGAAAATTACTTCTGAAACAAAGAAACGAAAAAGAAAAAAGTACCTCCATAATAGACTGCAGCCTGACCACTACTATAATGTGTTAGGGCACCAAAAAGATTTGTATTGTACGCCAAAGCCAATGCCGATAAAAGACCAGGAACTTTGGACGCCAGGTGCATTCCAAGAAACGCCGAGTACAAGGCACCAACATGGGCGGTCTGACCAGCAAATAAGTAATGGGTGAAGAAATATGATATCTGGAGAATACTAAACGCACCAAACCAGCCGAGTGAAAGGGACTTGAGAAAGCTGGCGACGGATTTAGACATCCAAGGTATAACCCCAAGAGCCGTTAGTTGTGTTGCCATGCCGATTAGAACCGCAAACCAAGCTAGTGTATCCCATGCTTGTTTCTCGCTTAAGCAATCATCCCAATCAAGGACTCCAAACATAAGAAGTCCTGATAAACCTATCATTGCAGCAACAACGCTGGGCATATTCAGAGCTTCTCTGCATGGGAATTGGAGTTTGCTTTTAATAAATAAATACAAGAATAGGAATTAAACGATAAACAGTAGAGATGGATACTCACTCCCGTCCCACTTAAAGAGGGTACCTCGGTCAAGGTACAACTTTTTAATTTGTCATTTTAACAAGGTACGACTCGTTTTAAACCGTCTATTCTCACATATTTTTTACGAAAAAAAAAAATTTCAATCAGCTAATATTGTAATTTATATAACAAATAAATGTTAACTTTAAGGAATAAAGATTTTATTTTGAATGTATACTCAACTAAATCATGTTCTGAAAATACATCTTCAAGTGGGACGGAGGGAGTAGTAGTCGTTGTAGAGGAGATAAAGTGCCAAAATAATATTTGGATTCACATAATATTACAGATTGACCAACCCCCAACCCCGAATAGGGATAAATAAAAGGGTAACTAAAAAAAGTGCCCATGAGGTTTGATCTAATTACAAAAAAAAACAGCTAACTTTCAAAATTACAACATATATCTGTGATGCTTGGTTCAATGTTAAAATTATGGGGCTAATTGTAATATTTATAAATATCGGGGGGGGGGGGGGGGTTAAAAATTGCTTTTGAAGGGGGTAAATGTACGACAAAATAATATCTCGACTATTTTTTTGGAATTCTGGAAGTTAGATTCTGTGATTAGGTCAAACCTCAAGGGTATTTTTTTTTTCATATAACCCTATATGAAAATGAGAACTTGTCTCGTAGAAAGATACACTACAAATATCGTGAAATGACACTCCAGTAGATATGAAGCTAGAGAGGCACATGCATAAAATCAAGTCATCAATCAGGCGTTCAGACTACCAGGAAAAGCAGCTTTTTTTTTTAACTTTAGAACTCTACACTATCATACAGTCTTAAGCTCATATAAAGAGTGTGATTTTTCGAGTGCTTACAAGTCAAATTAGAATATTACAAGGTAAAATCTTTTCTTTCTGAAACATGATCCTTTGTAAATGCTCCTCCATCATAAAAAGCAACCAATAGATTTCTTGTTATGTTGGGAAGATAAAAAACATAAGAGGATAAATTCAACAATTTTTTCATTTCTTATTTTATTTCTTTCACCATAAAACTTATGGGAAGATTCCAAACTATCCACAGGCATCTATCCACCACATGATCACACCCACACCCACCCACACACACACACACACGTGGATGTATGTGGTGGATAGACCCCTGTGGGCACTACCCACAGGGACAGGGTCGAGTTTTCCGAACTTTAGGTAAGAGGACTCTTCGTTTCCACCAATGCACACCTCCAAAGACCTTATGCTAGCGTTTTTCATTTAAATACACCACTTATGACATTCCGAATTTGCGATTCATTTTCATAATTGGATGTTAAACACGTTATTTTCATTATTTATCTGAATTAAATTTTTCATGTGACTAGAAAAACCTATGATGTTGATGGTTTTGGAACTTTATCTCATTTCTCCTTCGTATGAAGGTCGTGAAACGAAGGGCATCGGGAATAAAGTTTTGCCATTTGTCTTTTGCATGAGTTATGGCGACACTTAATTGGTACTATAATCTTCATGCCACCAATCCCGACATGGTTGCGATTAAGGTGCAGTTGATAAACACCAAGACTTCATGTTTTTTTTCTCTCTATGCTAAAGGATTTTAACAACTTGTCTCAGCTTAAGCATGGAGGTCCAAAAATGATGAAAAGGGACTTAACAAATGATAAAAGTTGGGCAATTTATGCTTACCCTGCAATCCATAATGCAATTGTTATGAGCAAGGTTCCAATCATGACCCACTCGTCCCTTTTAACAGGACCCATCTGCTCCAGTTTTCCTTTTGCCATTGTAGGAGCATCTAGAGTGACCTTTATTTCAGGAGGATATATCTTATATAAAATAATTGGAGTTGCTAAAAGAGAAATAACAGCAGGGATGCACGATGCCTTGAGCCAAGTGACCCATCGACTTGGAATATCGACACCAAGGCTTTCGGCTAATTTGATACACAACAGGTTCTGAGCTGCCGCCGTTAGAAAAAGAGCACTTGTGCAATTGTTACACTGGCAAAATTAACAACCGAAGTGATGAATTACTTAGAAGTTAAAAAAAGAAAAAAATTGGGAAAATTCAACAACTAAAAAAATGTTATTCATGTGTGAAAATATGGTAGAAAGAGAAACCTCATGGTGTAAATGGGTATAAATTATCCACATATCATGGACCCTATTAGACAATGAACGTGAAAATCTTTATTTCATCTGGCTAAATGTTAATGCAAGTCACTAAAAAAGAAGCACAATAGGAGCCAAAATCCTCACTTGTAATTTTTGTGAAGAAAAAAATATTATTATGTGCTACTTATAAGTTATAACCATAGGTAAGTACTAAGTAGAGTGAAAGGGTCATGTATATAGGCAAAGGAGATATAGAGTAACAGATGAGTCCACTCCGAACAGCAGGTAATATTCTCTCATCAAATGACTTGCCGAGTCGACTTGTTAGAAGTGAAAAATATGAAAGATGAGTGTCGTTCAGTATTGTACAGTAACTAGGCCAAGAATGAGATATTTTGTTCAAATCTTTTGTTATCCAGTTATGAGGTTTCATCAAAATATACGATGCATGTGACGTCTCGTTGTTTTTAATATTAAATATATAAATGCCTCCTTTCTATCAGCATATATAGTTTTATTCTCTATTATTGCTGTGAAGGTGCCCCCAAGCTGTAAATCTTCTCAAAATTAAATTTTAACTCATTGCCGAGTCGGTTTTATTGCTGCAATGAGACAAACTATAATTTCTTTTCCAACCTCTTAATTACTTCCAGATCAAATGAAGAACGCAATTCATAAATCACATGTTCGTAATTGTTTGTAACGAGACGCATCTTCTATTTGCTGCCAAGTAATTTAAATATGAAACTTAAGCTGCCAATTCAACAGTATATATCCTATGTAATGTATCACATGCGACAAGTAATACGAAGAAAAATTTCTTGTCGTTCCACTTTAAACGAATAACACTGCCCTTGTCACTGACCTCATAGTAAGAATCATTTTCAACTGCCCCTTACACCATATAAATTTGCCAAACTTCATAGCAAATCTACGTTGAATTCATATATGTGAATAAAACTTTACTATGAAATAGACAGGACACACATATACATCTTCAACAATGCTTCGACTTCATCGTGTAATGATACCTTCAACTGATTAAGCTAATATCAGCAAGTTTGCAAATTCCAAGACTCCTGAGGTGAATATAGTGAAACATAAAACTCAAAGGCTTTCTTGAGCTACCAAGAATTTCGCAATACTTCATTTCTCAAGAAAAAAGTTTAAGAAAAAACTAGCCTTATGCCTAATCCACTCTTTCCATTATCTACAATCAAGAGATCCCATGGTTGTACCTCGCTTAACTCATCAAGATTTATTTATCATCATCTCCTCCTACACATATCCACAAATAGTCGAAATCATGACAACTCATATACCCAAAAAATTTGCACAATCCTGTCTCTATTTCAGGATTCGAACTACTTCACTAGATAACTAAAGAATACCAAACCCCTTAAATTGGAAGTATATTTAAGAACATTCATTAGCCTTTCAAATTGCACTCATTCGAGTGGTACCGCTCATCGTCCGAGAGGATGTTGATCAGTACTTGAACTTGGGCCTTTTATTCTCTCTGGGTCTTATGTCCTCTCCTCCAAAATTGGTCGCTCTACATTTAATTTGTGTGAAAGTTTGAGAGAGGAAAACACAAATACTTCTATACCTACATATATATACACATGTATATATAAATATGCATTTCTCTCTTTCTCTCTCCAACATCACAATAAATTCATGATTAGTCAAAATAGAAGATCCAGATCCCCTCCACTCCAACTCCTCACATAACTATTAATTAAAAATCACACAAAATTCTAAAAGAAGAAAGAAAAGAAAAGGAAAGGAAAGAAATACAATTACCTGATTCTGGGATTGAACTAAAAAAGCTCCAAGCTTCCTAGACGACGGATCATTAGGCTTACTTTCGACACCCAGCGCCAAAGATCTAATAATCGGCAAGAAAATCCCACCAGCCCTCGCCGTAGAGCTCGGCATTCCAGGCGAAATGGCCAACTCCCCCAAAACCAGACCATAAGACAAACCCAACGTGCTCTTCCCAAGCCACCTGACGAAAAACAAGGCAACCCTATCCCCAAGCCCCGTTTTCACGAATCCTTTCGATAAAAAGAACGACGCGACTATCAGCCATATAACCTCGTTGGTGAATGCCGAGAACGCGGCGGCGAATGTGAGGGTTCTCGTAACGACGGTGAGCGTGAGGCAGACGAACGCCCAGGCACCGACGGGGAGCGGGCTGAGAATAAGGCCCGCGACGGTGGTTATGAATATGGAGAGGAGGGACCAGGCATTCGGCGCGACGGCGTCGGGTCTGGGGACGGCGAAGCGGAGGATGAGGCCGACGGCGGCGCAGATGAGGAGGGGGATGGGCTTCACGCCTTTCCAGCGGAGCTCGCTGAAACGGCCGCAGGCGGTGGTGATGGCGGTATCACTGTGGGTAGGGAGGAAGGAGCGGTGGGAGGGGCAGGTGGGTGTCGCCATTGCCGTTATGTTGGACAATGAGCGCAAGTGCGGGGGGTGCTCTTTTGAGAGGGAAAGAATGCATGGTCGATTTGGCGGGGTACTCTCAACTTTATTGGAACCAGGGAGAGAGAGAGTAAAGTGTTGATATGAATATATATTATTTAAAATTATGGGAGATAAATATATCTTTAAAAGAAAATGATCAAATATTTTGGGACGGCTAAAAAAGAATATGAACCAAGATCGATAGAACAGAGAGAGTACATACGTCCCAAAGTTGTGTCATCGTTATCCTTGTGGGGAAAAAAATTATTGAGGGATGATAGGGCAACACCTTGAACCACACCTCCATATACACCCGTGCTTTATGGGTGTTGTACCGCATGCTTTACAGATAAAATATTCATAACAATATTATAATAAAATTAATAGTAAAACACGCGGTACAACACTCATAAATCACGGGTGTGTTTGGGGGTGTGGTTCAGAGTGTTGCCCTCTCATTTCTCAAAATTGTTACTATCTCGGTCCCACTCGGAGGGTGATATTTACTCTAAAAAATAATTTTAAAATTATATTAAATAATTATATTTTACTTTTTAATTTTCACCATATATTTATCATCATAATATATTTTATATTTTAATTTACACCACACACCCACTATCAATACATACAAAACTTACAAATTTATTGCATCCAGTCATTCTTCAAAAATACACTAATTTTATTTAAAATATTGCACTTCGACCGAAACGGAGGGAGTAAAAAAGATTAGTTTGTGGTGAGAAAACGAGGAAAATACAATTCCATTTCGATTCTTATACGGTAGAAATTCTATTAATCAATAATCGATTATTCAATAAAAAATTTTAGATTATATTTCGTTGGTTCGGATTTAAAAATAACGTGCTAAATTAATAATTTACTAAATTTATAAGATCGTATATCTTTTATTATTCATATTGATCCAATAAAATAAAAATTAAGAATTCATTATATATACTATATAATATATTAATGACTTACATTTCTTGAATAAGGACTCAGTTGTCATTTTTTATCGAAATCAATATCGCGTTGAATTCATTTCTAATTTTTTTTATCATCGTAAGAACTTATGTTGTTTCTTTCTCATAGCACAACGAGAAATTATTCAATTTGATAAATTGGGTACATTTCATTATAAATTTATCCGTTAGGTGATAAACTATTAATTAATATATAAATTAACAACTATTAATTTATTAATTAATTAATAATTGTTATGAACTTGAGAGAAAAAAGAAGAAAATAAAAGAGAAGAAGAATGGCATGTCTTATTATGATGGTCAAAGACCCTTATTTATAGGTACACAATTAGGGTTTAGGGGACATAAAGGTCATTCATACACTAATTACAACACTCCCCCTTGAATGACCTTTAATACATGCTGCCTCATTAAAACCTTGTCGGGAAAACCCAGTGGGAAAAAACCCGATCGAAGGAAAAAGAGTACAGCTACTCCCCCCGAAATCGGTTGACGCATTCCGATTTTGTGTACTAGTCTTCTGAATGTTGATATCGGCAACGCCTTTGTGAATAAGTTCGCCGACTAATCACTTAAGTGAATATTTGATGTATCTACCTTTGAGATACAAGTGGCGTTGTCTTCATACAATATTTTCTCTTGAATATTATGATGTTCATGCTTCATCAAAACTCCTTCGGAAAAACCCTGTGGGAAAAAACCGATAGAGGAAAAGAGTACATAGTATAAATTTGCTCATGTGTTGCATTGGTTGCCTCGTTAAAACCCTTAACTAAGAAAACCCGGTGGGAAAAAAACTTAGAAAGGGAAAAAGAGTACAACCATTTGGTCTTGAGGACCTTTTGACCTTCAGGGTCGACATAATCTTCAAACTAATTTAAAAGTTATCACTTCTCCCCCTCAAGATAATAATCTTGCACTCCAATACCATGAATATAATTTTCACACATGGAGGGATTTAGTGAATAAATCTGCTAGATTATCATTATTGCTCTTCTGAAGCTCATGTGGAATAAATTTCATCTTACTTGCACAAACATTATATGCAACACATAAATGGAGAATATTTCTCATCATAATAAATAGGCAGTATGAGAACAAATATGAGATCATAATACCCTAATAGCCACCAATATCGAATCTCGATCTCTTTCATGTAATAGACCAATATGGTTAACACCATTCCACATTCTCCTTCCTGGAGAAATATTAAATTTTACTAGCATGTTAATTTCAAATTATATATCAGGCCTGATATTGTAATGCTTCAATAGCATACAAGTACGGAACTTCTGGTCCTCTTATATCTTTATTATTTTCTTGAGATCTATATGAGTCAGTATCCACTTCAAGTGGTAAGACAACCTTTAGGTAGCTAAATGGATAAAAAATTTCCATCATATATGCTCGATCTACAAGTCGAGACAATACCTAAATAATTCACATATATCCTCTTCAGGAGGAATTCACTTAGTTTTATCTAAATTCTTCATTTTGAACTCGTCTTTAGCCATGAGTTCAAATAATTCACATATATCCTCTTCAGGAGGAATTCACTTAGTCGGTTGATCCACCAGACTATTTCAAAATGTATAAATATTTATAACTCAAAATAGTACATGTTGCGAATTTCATGTTCCTGTTACTTTAGGAACCTCAAGTCCGTCAGGGACTTTCATGTAGATATTCGCGTCCAATGACCCATAGAAAAATGTGGTGATGACGTCATTAATTGAATATCTATATTCATAATAATTGTCATATGTATATTAAATGACGAGATGTAGTGCCAATGGGAGAATATGTTTTTGGTATGCGCTTAAACCCTTGATATGCTAATCTCGCTTATCATTCACCACTTTATTTATTTTGCGAGTTAAGCTCTGTCTCAATTACTTATATTTTATTTAGTGCTTCAGGCACTCCACTAGCAATTGTTGAGACACAAAGTGTTGTCGACAAGTATCATTCTTATAAACAATTCTTCCATATTCACAAAGTTCATGACAACTTCAATAAAATCAAATATTCATCCCATAACGTTTGATTTGGTCGTCCCATAATCCCAATATTATAATTATTTAGTGCACGTGCAAATTAAGGTATTGGGATTCTCGTCTTCGAGATGATCCTCTTCAGGAGGTTTTTGAAGTGATGTTATTAGTTTAATCAATTTATATTCCGCGGATTTTATCTTTAATACCAATAAAGAATATGTCTCTCACGCTTCTGGCGTCGAGGAGTATCAACAAATATATTTCGTTCACATTCGACTTTAATTCTTTATGGTACATATACAACTGGTATATGAGATTTCATCACTCCTTTGGCAATCATAACTTGTTGAACTTCGAGTTCATAGTGCGTGAATTTAAATATCCAACCCAACGAGAATTTTTTTGACTTTCTCTTATTTATATTTCATATCTCTCCCTAATGTCGGGGATATTGAGTTAGATTATAAAATCAGCGTATCAAATGATCAATTGACCCCAATTTTAGGATCTAAATATGTATTTTGACAAAGTATATATGTATTTTTCATGTAGCCCATATAGATACGTGAATTATCATATGAGAAATTCTCTTTCGGAGGTATTTTAATCACGCACTAATTACATATTGATCCAAATATTCATGCCTTGGTAATAATTTGGATCATTGAATTCTAAATTCATCGCAACATGGTCATTTGATGCAAAATACATCATGTAATTGTTTGATACTCATTGTAGAATCAATATATAACTAGTTTGATACTCGTCGAAGGATTAATGAAGCTCTTCGAGAGATAAAAATATTATCATTTGAATTCTACCAATCCTTCAGGGATTGTTTTAATAAGATATTGTAAATCAATTTCAATATCATTCCACAAATAAGATTGATCAAATCAATTTAATAGGACATATTATATTTTTTTTTTCATTGGAGATAAACATATCACCTAAAACATTAAAATAATATAAGGATAATGATTAAAATAATTAAATAATGAGAATGGACGATAACAATGCTCGAAATAAAGCATAAAAAAATACAATCTCAATATTTTAATATTCTTCAGGAATACTAAATTTATTTGATGTGATCATCATAAACTTATTATAAAATTATGATGAGATATCGTTGTGTTGTTCTTCAGGAACTTCAACTATTTATTTTTAATTATCTTCAAGATTATTGAGATTGCAAATTTGTGTTTCTTCAAGAAACTAGTTAGAGGGATAAAATATATCACCTACAATATGAATTATTCTTCGAGAATTTGTAATATTCATCAAGAATATTTATTGTGTTACTTCAGGAGCAACAATTTAAATCAATATAATGATAACTACAAAAATAATTCAATAACGAGAAGGAGTACAAATGCTCAAAGTAAAGTTCAAAAAATTACAACCCCAATATTTAATATTCTTCAAGAATATTAAATAACTTATTTAATTTGTTCATCATAAACACATTGTTTTTAGTATGATAAGATATTGATGTGTTCATTAAGAACATCAACTATTTATTTATTAATAATCTTCAAGATAATTAAGAATATTGTAATTTATGTTTCTTCTAGAAACTACAAAATTAGTGCAATATAATCGATTGCATAATTAAATCATATAGCAACAGAAATACATGCATTATAAAAAATTTAGAATAATCAAAACATGTCGATGCAATTGAGCAAATCAAAATTTCTGCACAAGTAAAAAAATACTTCTATTTTAATATCATGATTTGCAGTTTATGAAATATATATATTATTAACAATAGTTTTTATATCCATTGATTTTTTTTCTAGAATGACACAGCATATTTTAATAATAGAATCATAAGAAAATGAATCAATTGAATCTGTCATATTTTAAGTCATTCATAGATAATTGTTCAAGCATTGAACCAAAATATTCATATCATTTTTAAATTGTACAGTATGTCTAATCCACAATTATTCAATCAAAATATCACCAAAAGTTATTTTTGAAAAATTCTTTCAATTTTCGTAACTTTCGATCGGTAATAATGTTAATACAATATCAAATTTAAATCTATAGCTTCATACCTCTAGGAAGTCGATCCACCAAAAGAATGGAGAAGGTAGAACCATAGATCCAAAAAGAATTAGATAATATGAGGTAGAACTGTCGTGAATAAATATGTGAAAAAGCTCAAGATAATCGTGCTACTTCGGGAGCAACGATGTGTAATCTTTATGATTATGATAAATCGTAACCATATATCAATCTTGCTACTTCGAGTTAATAGTTGAAACATAATGTTATGCTTCTAATTTGTAATGTGGTTTCGTTATGAAACTTCGAGTTTCAATAATATAATATTCGATACTTCTCAACTTTAAGTTCAAGAATTTTGATATGAAACTTCTGGTTTCAAATCATTATTAAGAAGAACGTCGTGTCCTTCAATTAAACTATGTGAAACTGCAAGTTCATATTTAAATGGTGAATATTATGTAGAACTTTAGGTTCTTATCATGTGAAAGCGAAACTACAAGTTTCTGTATAAAGATCTTTAAATATTTGACATATCACATGGTCATACTAATATTGAAACTTCAGGTTTCAGAATTTATTCGCGAGATACTTGTAAGACAGATGAAACTTCGGGTTTCAAATTTATTCACGTAATGTTTGTAAAGCATATGAAACTTCGGGTGTCATATTTACTTATCTAGACGTGTATAATTGTCATATAACTTAATGTGCTTTACTAATGAAACAGCAAGTGTCAATATAGTTAATAGAAATATCATCGGCTACTTGAGGAGCGGATAACATGTTATTTGTACCACTTCGGGAGTACAAATTTTATAAGAATATTATTTAAATAATTCAGAATCTAAAAAAAGTCAAAAAATGAAAGTCGTAGATATATCTTTCAGATTTCTGAATCATCTTAAAATGTTTAAATCAGACTTCGGATGACTGAGATACGATCAATTTAGTGGACAACAATTGATCACAAACTTCAATTTGGAGCAGCCACTTGATTCTCGATTTAAGCATCGCTACTATCTGAATCTGAAAAAACTCAAAACACGAAAGTTGTAGAACCTTTTGTTAGCTTTCCAAATCATCCAAGAACACCTCATTCGGAGTTCGGATGAGAGCTATACAGTCGATTTACTGAACTACAGCAAATCTATATAAAAACACCAAAATAACTCGATTAATATCGATTCTTCAATTTTACTACACGATGATTGCTCGTTTTGATCATTTTTGAGCATCAATAACGCATATAAAGCATTGGAAATTGCAGGTTACTATTGACCTTTGAATCTTCGGGACCCAAATATTAAATATTATGATATTCAAGATCAAGAAATAATATTAGAACAAGTATATTTGTCAATAGTATTGCAATTAATTGTGCTACTTTTGGAGCAATAATTTTAAGAAATAAAATTACACGATAACAAATAGTGCAAAATAAAATAAATAAAAAAAAAAATGCTTCTTCAAGAGCCCAGATAATATTCTTCAGGAATATTATTTTGTGTTCTTCATCAGGAAGTTACACAAAAAGTTTTAGATCTCGTAGTGTTCTTCAGGAACACATCATATTCAACTAGGATATGACGAAATAATATTGTATTTGTTCAAGAATCTTTTAACTTAATAATCTTCTGGACTATTAAGAATTGTTAGATCTTGTTTCTTCAGGAAACAACAATTTATTGATTTGATAATAGATTTCTTAGATCATCATATATATTATTTATGTATGATGATAGTGAAATCAGAAAAAATTGAGAGAAAAAAGAAGAAAATAAAAGAGAAGAAGAATGGCATGTCTTATTATGATGGTCAAAGACCCTTATTTATAGGTACACAATTAGGGTTTAGGGGACATAAAGGTCATTCATACACTAATTACAACAATAATTTCTTTTTAAACTAATAAATTTCGGTGATTCATAAACTTTTTACTGTACCAGGTTGAGCGATATTTAAGGAAAACACCATTCATTCCGATTCTTATACCAGCTTATGCGAGATTTAAGGATGCAATTGAATCCAAGCGGATGAAATGTAAAGGTTCAGTTCTCTTTGCTGAGGTCATTTTTTATTTTTATTTTCGAGAATACTAAAAACGTGTTCTTTTTATTATTTTCGAAAATGCATTTTGGAAAACAAAAAAAATATTTGTACAAAAAACGCAAAATGCCCAAAACCTCATTTTGAACGTTTTGTGTGTATTTCAACAAAAAATTTTCAAAGTGCTCAAAATGTAATATCCGTAATTTTTTTCTATTTTTAGCAGTTTCCATTTTTGGTGTATGTCTATTTTTATCGACTCGCTTGTAACCGTTTCGACATTTTGAATCTATTTTGTTCTTGGAGTTTTTCCATTTGGACGAGTTTTGATGGTGTTTTCACGTAATTTCATTTTATGACATGTTTTGCCGTATGAACGTTCGACTCTTGTAAAACTCGTTCGTTTTCGTTGTTTCTTGGTTTGTACAAGTTCGTATGGTTGAGTTGGTCATGTGGAGACTTTCGGTTTGTAAATCCGACGTCGTTTCGTGATTTTCGGGCACTTGGGCCATTTTTGTAATTTCCTAATAGTTTAGGGAATCTTAGTTTCGTTGTCGCATAACGGACCCTCCGGTGGTCGGAATTGTATTTTCTTTCAGCGCTTAGCTCCGTCGTCTTGTATGCTTCGCGTCTATGTTCCTGGATTCTGGTCTCGTCGTACGTTTCGTGTTTTAGACCCTCGACAGCAGCTTACTGCTGGTGTGACATCAGCAGTGCTGAACTGCTGTGTGGGTAGCGCACGCTACCCCTGTTCCCTTGCGTGCGCTACCGATAGCGATTAGCGTCGCTAACCCCTTTTGTTAGCGTACGCTAACGAATGGTGGCGATAAGCCACCGGACTATCACGACCCGTTAGCGCACGCTACATATGACGATTAGCGTGCGCTAACTTCACACTATATAAGCCCACGCGGTAGCTTTGATTTGATTTCATTCTTTTTCCTTCGTTTCTTCGACGTGCGACCTCTGAGGCGATTTTCATCAGTCCTGATCGGCGTTCTATTCACATTCCATCACCGTAGAGTCGTGCCAACATATTATCATCAGCATAATCGTCATCCATCATCCGAAATCAAGGTATTTTCGTCTAGAACCCTAACTCGTCAAATTTGGGGGTTTTCCGGGTTTTGCTAATTGGAACCGAATTATTCCAGTATGTTATGATATTTTCACCGTTTGTGATTGTTGAATGATTCCAAATCCAAATTCCTTGATTTTAATCCGCGAATTATCGATACGGGGAGATTTTGCGTAAACCCTCGCCCGTATCAATTGACCGTCTATTGTTGTATATTGTAACCGGGGTTATGGGTGTATTCCAGTAGAATATTGTTGTCCGTTGGGACTGAACTGTATTGATCCTTCGTTTAGGAACCGTCGCTTCCCACCCGGACCGTTCGTAGTCGTGTTTCATCTCCGTTTCTTCAAGAATGTCTCAAAGGCAAGTACTTTACATTTGTTTACATGTTCTAGTATTTGAATTATGGCTATATGTGGTTGTTGCGGGAAGATATGTGTATGTTCACCTAGGGACGGTCCGACGGGGCCTCTAGGGATACGTATTGCCGTGTGTGTGCGTATCACGAACTGTGGTTAGCCACCCAGGGATGTCCGACGGGGCTCTGCGGGGTACGGTGGCCGTGAGTCTCGTGCCAACGGTTAACTTTGAATTATGATTTGTTGGAGATAATGTGTTTTGTGTGTACATCATAAATATTCCGGAATGTAAAATGTTTTCTAAAATGACTTTTTGGCGCATATATTCATCTGATTAGAATGTAGTTCAAATGGATTGTACTTGCACTAGCAGTTGTCGCTAACCCCTTAAATGGGGGAAATACTTTTTGTATTTCAGGTATTGATCGTGGGGACAAGCGAGCACTAGAGCCGTATGAGGATGATGGGCGAGCATGATACTGTCCAGAAGTTGATTATTGATGTTCTATATGTCGAACATTTGATATCTTGTTTTGGGGATTTTGTTTTATAAAAACTGGTTTAAGTACTCGAGTACTTCTTTTACAAAATTGTTAATGTTGTGTTCCCGTTTGGGAAATGGATTAATGTTGGATTGTATTGTCGGATTGTAATCTTATTTGAATTGTCGTATTATTGATGATTGTTGTCATTGTCGAATGTCTTGTTTGGTATGTTAGCCTGGTGGATTCCACAGTGTGGGGTCCACGGCGCTGTAATATGCCCTGAATGTCTTGGGGGTGTTACAGAATATGGTATCAGAGATTAGGTTTATGGATACCTAGGCTGTCGGTCATTTGGGTCTAGTTAAGTGTCGTTTTTGGGACAAGATCAACATTATGCCATCATCTCGATGCGCCGGTGCTCGTAAGTTTTCCTAACTTGACTCGTTTCACCGCTTACATTCTATTCCTGTCTTAGTATCTTGTTGCGTTTTGCGTTTGAATTGTACTTACCCGTTGCTTCTTCAGAATTCCTGCTGGTAGAGGACGCGGTCGCGGACGCAGTAGGGGACGTGGCGCAGCCGGTGGGGCGGCCATGTCCGATCACTCGGGAACTGATTCGGCGATGCCTTCCTTGTCGAACAGTGTTCCCCCTAGTTCCGGAGGTCAGCAGGACCAGTCTGCTAGCTCCGGTAATGCTCATGAGAATGTTGGAGTGGCCAACATTTTACGGAGTAGCGAACCGGATGACGCTGCGGCTCGAGGCCGTTACAGTCGGCCATGCTAATGCCAACTGGTTCCGCCCTCTGGTCCAAAGAATGATAAGCTACTTCAGGACGTGATTCGTATGCGTCCTCCGCAGTTTGATGGTGCTTCCGACCCTTCTGGTTGGGAGAATTGGCTGTTCGAGATGGAGAAAGTGTTTGAGGCTGCTAATTGCCCCGAGGAGAGGAAAGTACCCATTGCTCAGTACTTCCTCGCCAAGGAGGCAGCGACGTGGTGGCAAGCGGTGAAACCGCGTGACCAGGCAGCTACGTGGGCAGAGTTCCGGATCGATGGAAGGCAGTGCATCGTGGCCAGTGAAAGAGAGGAGGATCCGAGCCTTCTTTGAGGCTAAGCCCCAAGATGTACCTATATCTCAAGCCATCAAAGACTACAATCAGCAGTTACATTATGTAAGAAACCAAGTCCGCGATGAGCTCGATAAGATCCGCCACTTTGACATGCGGATGAAACCGAGAGTGCGCCACTACATGTCGGTCCAGGGTGCACGACTTTGAAAGAATATCGAATAAAGCGATGGCTTATGAGATGTCGTTTTCTGCGACAGAGACGGCAACCGAAGGAAAGAAACAGAAAACCACCGGTCGGTTTTCGGGAGGCAAGTCGGGAGGATATCCGAAGACTCGATGCAGTTCGCGAGTCTTCAGGAGTCAGTCGCCATCAGTTGGTCGAGGAAACGGTTCTAGGTCTGCTCCTGCTGGTTCCGTTCGTGGTCCTACATGCTTCAACTGCAGTCGTCCGGGCCACATGATGAGTGAGTGTGACAGGCCTCGGATTCAGTGTCTTGCTTGTGGTCGTATGGGTCATCGTGCTAAGTTTTGTACGGATGCAGCTCGGGCCCCAGTTACTCAGATATCAGCCCCAGCCGCGGGAGAGCCGAGTGTGAATCAGACACCGACAGTTCCTCAGCCGCAGCAGAGTTTTGGTAGAGGTCGAGGTCATGGTCAGCCTTCTAAAGGGGGAGCTTCTAGTGCGGGGTCTGTTCCGCCCCGTGTGTACGAGATGAGACGAGCAGGAGATCCTGACGCGACGGTGGCCACAGGTACCGTCCACATCCTTGATCATCCTGTTTCCGTATTGTTCGATTCTGGTGCTACGCATTCTTTTATATCTATGGATTGTGTGCGTCGTCTGCATGTTGATTGCCTTGTTGCTTGTGAGCCTTTTGTTGTTAAAATTCCTAGTGGGGATAGCATCGTGGGGGATCGTGAGGTTAGAGATTTTCTAGTGAGTATCGCGGGGAGGGTTTGGCCTTCTAATCTGATTGCGGTAGATATTAGAGATGAGGATTTGATTCTGGGTGAGGATTGGCTGGACCGTCATGGGGCGATCATGAATTATAGAACGAGGACGGTTTCGATATTGGCCTCTGACGGTACCGAGCATTCCTTTGTGGGGCATAAGCGGAGTAGCCAGAGATTACTGATCAGCGCCTTAAAGGCGGTGAGACTTCTTCGAGGAGGTTGCACGGGTTATTGGTGTTACGCTTTGAGATCGGAAGAAGGGGGAGTCGAGCTCTCGTCTATTCCGGTAGTATGTGAGTATCCTGACGTTTTTCCAGATGAGTTGCCGGGTTTGCCGCCGGACCGAGAGGTTGAATTTACCGTCGATTTAGAGCCGGGTGCAGCACCTATCTCTAAGACGCCATACCGGATGGCGCCTGCCGAGATTCTTGAGTTGAAGAAACAGTTGGGAGAGTTGCTAGACATGGGATATATTCGACCGAGCGCTTCGCCTTGGGGCGCACTGGTCCTATTCGTAAAGAAGAAGGATGGGTCACTTCGTTTGTGTATCGACTACCGAGAGTTAAACAAAGTGACCATCAAAAACAAGTATCCGCTCTCGAGGATTGATGATTTGTTTGATCAGTTGCAAGGGGCAACTGTATTTTCGAAGATTGATTTGAGATCGGGGTATTATCAGCTCCGAGTGAAGGATACCGATATTCCGAAGACGGCTTTTCGGACGAGATACGGTCACTACGAGTTTGTGGTTATGCCTTTTGGGCTAACCAACGCACCAGCCGTGTTCATGCAGCTTATGAACAAAGTCTTTATCGAGTACCTCGATAAGTGTGTAGTCGTTTTTATCGACGACATCCTGATTTACTCGAGGAGCGAGGAGGAGCACGTCCGTCATTTGCATATTGTGTTAGATATTTTGAGAACTCAACATCTTTTTGCGAAGTTCTCAAAGTGCGAGTTTTGGTTACGGGAGGTTATGTTTCTCGGTCATGTGATCTCGGCCGAGGGTGTTCATGTGGACCCACATAAGGTAGAGGCAGTGTTGGGTTGGGCGCCGCCCAAGAACGTGAAGGAGGTCCGCAGTTTTCTGGGATTAGCCGGGTATTACCGCAGATTCGTCGAGGGGTTCTCTAAGCTCGCTCGACCGCTGACTCAGTTGTTACAGAAGTCGGAGAAGTTTGTGTGGACCAATGAGAGGCAGAATAGTTTTGAGGAGTTGAAGAAGCGGTTGACGACCGCTCCCATGTTGGATTTACCGAGTGGTAATGATGGTTTCTCCGTTTATAGTGATGCTTCGGGCCAAGGGCTCGGATGCGTACTTATGCAGCACGGGAGGACGATTGCCTATGCTTCCCGTCAGTTGAAACCGTATGAATTGAATTACCCTACGCACGATCTTGAGTTGGCCGCAGTTGTGTTTGCGTTGAAAATCTGGTGTCATTACTTGTATGGCTCGTCGTGTCAGATTTTCACCGATCACAAGAGCCTGAAGTACATCTTCACGCAGAAGGAGCTTAACATGAGACAGAGGAGATGGTTGGAACTGATTAAGGATTACGATCTTGAGATCCTCTATCATCCGGGCAAGGCTAATGTGGTAGCAGATGCCTTGAGCCGGAAATCGGTATCGCTTCGGGCGCTTGAGTTACTCACGGCCCAGTCGGGACTTCAGCGAGAGTTTATGAGGTTGAGCATTGAGATTGTACTGCCAGAGAGTTCCGGGCAGTTGCGTACTCTTGAGATTTCTTCATCTCTGGTCGAGGACATTAAGTCGGGATAGTTAGAGGATCCGATGTTTATTCAGCTTCGAGAGAGTGTAGGAAAGGGGAAAGCCCCGGGATTCGTTATTCATGAGGACGGCGTGTTGAGATTCCGAGATCGGTTGTGTGTTCCGAACGACTCAGAACTGAGACAGAGCATTATGCGAGAGGCTCATGCGTCACCATACTCAGTCCATCTGGGCTCGAGTAAGATGTATAAAGATCTGAAGAAGAATTTCTGGTGGAGCAATATGAAGAAGGAGGTAGTTCAGTTTGTAGCTAAGTGTTTGACTTGTCAGCAAGTCAAGATTGAGCATCAGCGGCCAGCCGGATTATTGAAACCGCTTCCCGTCCCGGAATGGAAGTGGGAGGACATCTCTATGGATTTTGTCACGAGTTTACCGAGGACGAAGACTGGTATGAATATGGTATGGGTAATTGTAGACCGACTGACTAAGTCGGCACATTTTCTGGGCATCAAGGATACTTGGGGTCCGGAAAAGTTGGCTCGTATTTTTATCACTCAGATAGTGAGGCTTCATGGTACGCCGAGGACCATTATTTCAGACAGAGATGGCCGATTTGTATCGCATTTTTGGCAAGCAGTGCATAAGGCATTGGGGACTCAGCTACGTTTGAGCACTTCGTTCCATCCCTGCATCGATGAAGGTCCGAACGTACCATTCAGACGTTCGAGGATTTGTTGCGCGCGTGTGCGTTAGACTGGAGTAGTAATTGGGAGGAGCATTTGGCCTTAATTGAGTTTGCTTATAATAATAGCTGGCACGCGTCGATGGCACCGTATGAGGCACTTTATGGCCGACGTTGCCGATCACCGATATGTTGGGATGAGCCGTCCGATTTGGTTGGCACCGAGCCGGACCTTGTGTTGGAGACGAGGGAGAAAGTCGAATTGATTAGAAAGAGGATGTTGGCTGCTCAGAGTCGACAAAAGTCTTACGCGGATGTTAGGCGTAGACCTTTGGAGTTTGAGGTGGGAGATCATGTTCCGTTGAGAGTGTCTCCGACGAAGGGAGTTTTCCGTTTTGGGAAAAAGGGGAAGCTCAGTCCGAGGTATATTGGGCCCTTCGAGATATTGGAGAGAGTCGGTGAGTTGGCATACCGTTTAGCTTTACCTCCGTCGTTGTAACACCCCCAGATTTAACCGGAAATATTACAGCGCCGTGGGCCCCGAGATGGAACCCACAAGGCTAAAAGAAATTTTTGCAAACATTTACAAATGCCCAAGAGGCCAACGACGGTACTATCTTTAAAAATTCACAAAGACATATAAAATCCATTTATCAAAAACCGTCGTAAAAACTCTTTTGAAATCGCAAGGCCAAACAGCCGACACTCAAAAGTTTAGAAAACGATTTCCAAAGTAACCTCAGTTACTAGATACCAAAAGAGCATTTCAAAATACTCACGCAAAGGAAAAGACCAACCATAAAGATACTATAACAGATGAATACAAGAACCAATCAAGAAACTCAATGCACACAACATGTCCTAGCCAGTATCCTCCGGGAAGCTCATCTCTTCACGACCGCTACAAGCTCGATACTCCGAGAACCTAAAAAGAAATCCCACGACGGGGTCAGCCATAATATCCAACAATGATAACTGTCACATCACATTAATAATAACATACCAATGAGAATACAACATAAGAATACGACCAACGTAATCTTACCGCCATGACTTTGCTTACTCAAGAAATTCTCATCAGAATAACCATTATCACATTTCACATCCTGTACTCGATTAACCAATAAACTCGAACATAATATCTGTATTGTACCTCAAACAATACTCAAGATTCTCAAACTGTCATCACCAACTCACGATACGGAAATATACCATTACCGACCAATACGATCCATCGAATAACATCATCAAATCCCAAGACGATAACCGATTTTCCATCAAAGACAAATACCAAGGAAATACGGAACATACCTCGAGATATGAAGTGCCACGACAATCATATCAGTCTAATCCGAGATCAGATCAATGCAATACGGACACGGTCCTAACACAAGACCTACAAATGCATACTCATATGACCACGTCAATATGATCACAACAATATCAATCATGTATACTCAATGGAAATCCGACGATCCAGCCCTCAAAGATAGATCCCTTTGTTGATCCTATCGATCAACATAAGGTGGATAACTAACAATACACATATGAACAACAACATATGATACAATCAATGATGCGAATTCACAAGATTCCATCAACACAATACCGGTAATCCAACGATCCAGCGCCTCAAAGATAGATCCCCATGATGATCCCGTCGAACCAACGCATGGTGGAAAACTGTCCAACGATCCGCCCTCAAAGATAGATCCTCATGATGATCCCGTCGAACCAACGCATGATGGACATTCGATCCGGCGCCCTCAAGATAGATCCTCATAATCCCATCGGATTATTTACACAACATAAACACACAATATGCATACACATATGCAAATCAACACGTTCATCAACATGAACAACATAACATGCACGACAACATGAAAATTTACTAGACGACTTCATGTTCAACAACATGAAAGAAAGTGTACGAGACCAAAATAAATAACATTAAACCATAATCAATATGGAATACTTGCCCCGAGTCCTTCGGGAGCAACCTCGATGTCCAATCATCACCGACGATTATCCTCAATGCTCGGCTCCAAACGCATACAATGAACTATAGATACTCATATCCTCGTCTTTACCATAATGTAACCTCGATACTCGAACATACCAATAATCGAGATAAAGCATATACATTATGATTTACCTCCCGAATCGAAAGAACGATATGCGATCCGAATACCCGAGTTCACAATAATAATCATCGCTATATGCATTATAAACGAAATGAAAGAAACCATTCATTAAATATTATAATCACGCAAGTAATAACTTGCCTCGATACCGATACTGCGAAGCCGCCGCCAACACACCGCCTTTGTCTACGAGCTCCTCATCCCCGATCAAAAGCAATACAATGGACATACTCGAACACAACCGCAATATCTGGTTATAATCACCGATCAATAATCTCAACCTATCGAAGAAATCAAATAACACATATCCGATAACAATCAACAACCGACAAAACTAACCAATCGAACTCAACGGTTCAACACAACCTCGAATAAACGCAGTCAGAACAAACCAAATCAAACCATCACGAATTCATAATCAAAACACAAAAATACTGCACTATCTGCCTACTTAGCGCACGTTAAACGCATAACGTAGCGTGCGCTAAGTTGTCCCGTTAGCGTGCGCTAGCGGTAAGCTTAGCGTGCGCTAATGCCGCATGGCATGCATTCCAAACATCGACTCACATCTTGCGACTACGAATCCGAATGAAGGGAGACATAAATCCCCATATCTCTTGAAGATAAACGACCCCATAATTATCACAATGATCATGTCAATGCCCATATATCAATAACAACCTCAATAATCAAACCGACTCGATAACAAGGATCATATCATGCTAAATCTGGAATTCAACCTAGTATCATGATTCATCTCATCTAAATCGACCAATATAATTACCAAGATTCAGAAATCCTTCTTAGATCGGGTTAAATGAATCAACATCCTTATGGTATGAAGAATATTAACTAACATCCGAAACTCTTATCAAAATTCCATTGAATCTCATATAACATCATCATATGATTATCCAACATGCTCCTTGCATGAAATCATCCAAGAAAAATGAACCACTAACGAAGGAATACGAAGATTACCTGGTTTAGATGAACCAAAAAGAAGAACATTAGAACTCCATCCAAAGAATCATGAACAACTTGAAGGACAAGGCTTGAATCCATGCTCTCCATCTTAATCTTGTTAAAGATCACCATCTCTCGATGTTTGAGACCTCAAACCTCTTTCTAAAAACTCTCTCTCGGTTGCAAGGAAGGAATGGACGAAATGCTTCATAACACCCTTCGTCCCTTTTATAATATTCATTATTAGCGTGCGCTAACATCTCATGTTTAGCGTGCGCTACCGCCTTAGCGTGCGCTAATCGACTTTGTTAGCGTGCGCTATCAAGCTGCAGGCTACCGCCTTGCTTCGTAAACTAGCTTACGTCGTAATGCCCATGCATTAACGTCGTAAAACATCTGCCTAGCGTCGCAAGTCATTTACCTTAGCGTGCGCTAATACCGATTGACTTGCTACGATCTACACCTACCACGAAGATGCTCGTGACCCCACCGGCCAAATCAACCAATAAAGCCAAGATTCCCTGTTGACCGATATATAGTTAGCGTCGCTAATCAACATGCATTAGCGTGCGCTAACACTACATTACAACATCCGTTGACTTATCGAACGTGCGCGAAAGTGGCACGGTCACGCATAGATTCCTTCCGATCGGATTGTATTAGCGTGCGTTATCTTATATCCGTAGCGTGCGCTAATCACACGCGATAGCGTGCGCTACTCATGATTATTAGCGTGCGCTAATAATGTTATACTTAGCCATTTCCAACTGTTACCACCTGTCTCGACATACCGAAAACACATATACACTTACTGAATACATATACTGAATCCAATAATATTCTTATACGATATACTCTATATCAGAAGTACGATAACCTGATACACGATATCCTCAAATGTAATCACGACCGGATACGACAATTATACCGATATCGACATCTCGGTCCTTTATTTATTTTATTCCTCATGCATTCCACATTTGTACAATATAACTCGAATAAAATAATATCAAACAACGATAGTAGAAATTAGGATATTACATTCTACACCACTTAAAATAAGTTTCGTCCTCGAAACTTGCAATCCGTCATAAAACAAACAAACATACCTTCCAACCCAAAATATCCCCAAAACCATCACGACAACGATCAATGATCGTCATCACTGAATAACCAAAAGAGCATACTTACAAATACGCAGGTCGACGATCTCCTGAAATACTAGCAAGCGGTCTCACTGTACAGTCTCAATACGCTTACGATCACAATTCCCTGAGTCTCAACAAAATAGATCATCTTCGGATGAAACAATCTGCCCGAATCAAATCCTGTCTGCCTGATTACATAATCAAGTCCCAATTCCGATAAGACGAATAATATACAATACATCTACGAAACAACTGCCCAAAACAACGACACGAATCCCGAAACATCAACAAAAATCCGAACGCTCAGATGATCACCAATAATGATCAACAATCAACCGAATTTATCATCGACATGATAAATTCCAATATGACCAACCCTATGTCAAACCACACTCGAGCATATCATCACCGTTATAAACTCCAATCTTACAAACGACTTATCTCCGAAAATAGTGCATACCTTCACACGATAAACTCCAACACGATCAACACGGAACCACGAAGCGGATATACGAAATAATAACATTCTCAAAACGACAAATCAATCACGTACAGTAGATCTCAATAAACATACCCAACTGGCGAACATATTCCTCGGCACACGAACAACCAATCACAAATCGATGAACATACCTAATTATACATGGAGTGGGAACGACCACTCAATATCCAAAACCACCAGTATGGGGTCACCATCCCCAAATTTACACTTACAAAGAAATCATTCAAAGATCACTATGGTAAGATTGCGCAACTACCGCACCAATGGACTCACATAGCACATATGTCCCGGTTTTACAAAGTCCAAAGTTCCAAAATTACATCCTGCACATGAATCTACAACGCGCGAGATATTTCTCTTATCTGATCAATCAACCGATCATCCTTGCATAACCAATCTACCATACTAAACTTCGAATCTCTTTTTCTTGTACCATCGATATGATATGCCCGATGCACTAAATGCGTATGTACATCAATCACATTTTCAATACCAGTTTGAAATCATATATTCTTGTCACGAAGACAATTTTCGAAAGTTCTTTCAAGAGTTTGAAAACTCAAAACATAAATTTTCGTAAGACCACGAAATCAATTTTAAAAATTAAATCGGCTCATTTGGTGCCAAGTTCTCGATAAAAATTCTTTTCAAATAGACACGATTAAATAAAATGAAATTTATGCAAATGCTTGTCCATATCCATACTCCCGTATATCGGTTCGACTTGTCACCAAAATCCACCTAAATTCCATCGGTAAGACCACACGATCGAGTTCCAAAACCTCAATATATAGACTCAATAAAAACTCCTTTTCCACACATGACTCGTATCGTCAACCATTTACCCATCCCGGATCACCTCAAATATGATATGACAAAAGCGTTGAAACAAATCAAGCAAATCAAACACGGCGAAAGACTTCCCGAGAGGTTCCATTTGAGCGAGTAAACAGAGCCTCGAAGGCGGAAATAACATAAGTAAACGATTGGTAAAGTATTTTACAAATCTCGGGAGTTTTAGAAAACAGGAAGGTCTTTTGAAACGTTAGGGTCTCAGCCCGTATCTCATTCCACATTACAAGAAGTTTAAAAAAAAGTAGAAAACTCTTTTCGGACCCCAAGTCCTGAGTTATAAAACCATTTCAAAATCGATTGGGTCTCGGCCCAAAATCATTTTCCGTAAAACGTCCGTAAGACATTCATTTTGAAGAGTATCATTTTCAAATATTCAAAAGCGGTTCATATATCATAAAATGAATTAACATGACTACATGTTCTCCTGAACAATCCACAATATTTCTCCCAATGCACAATTCCGTTCCAAAATTTAATCGACATACTGATTTTCAAAATCATAGTTTCTCCATTCATCAATCATGTCCCAATTTTGTTACCTTATACTGTAACGCATGATATCTGCTGAATCTCAAAACGTATCAACTTAGAACGGCAATAAATCTCAATGAAATTCAAAAATCCAAATACTTACATATCGTGAAGCCGACGATTCCCGTGTGATACTGTCACATGTCTCGACTCTAGAAAATACTCAACACTGATTTTTTCAAAAAACACGTTTTGCCAAGTCGGTTCGACTCAAGAACACAATACATCTCATTCCGAGAATCTCGTTTAACACCGTTTGGAAAAGTTTATAACAACCCCAATACTACACTGCAAATCGCATAACCCATAAGCCCGAGTGAACAACAAAACTCACGGCTCAATATTTGTCAATTGACAACTCGAATGAGGCAACGAAAACACGACCCAACTCGACCCAAATGCCTAGGTTTTCTCAACTCCTCTCGATACCATATTCGTAACACCCCCATTTAACCGGAAATATTACGGCCGTGGCCCCAGATGGAACCCACAAGGCTAAAAGAAATTTTCGCAAACATTTACAAATGCCCAAGAGGCCAACGACGGTACTATCTTTAAAAATTCACAAAGACATATAAAATCCATTTATCAAAAACCGTCGTAAAAACTCTTTTGAAATCGCAAGGCCAAACAAATGACACTCAAAAGTTTAGAAAAGCGATTTCCAAAGTAACCTCGGTTACTAGATACCAAAAGAGCATTTCAAAATACTCACGCGTGGAAAAGACCAACCATAAAGATACTCTAGCGGGAATACAAGAACCAATCAAGAAACTCAATGCACACAACATGTCCTAGCCGTATCCTCAGGAAGCTCATCTCTTCACGACCGCTACAAGCTCGATACTCCGAGAACCTAAAAAGAAATCCCACGACGGGTCACCATAATATCCAACAATGATAATGTCACATCACATTAATAATAACATACCAATGAGAATACAACATAAGAATACGACCAACGTAATCTTACCGCCATGACTTTGCTTACTCAAGAAATTCTCATCGAATAACCATTATCACATTTCACATCCCGTACTCGATTAACCAATAAACTCGAACATAATATCTCAGATTGTACCTCAAACAATACTCAAGATTCTCAAAGCTGTCATCACCAACTCACGATACGGAAATATACCATTACCGACCAATACGATCCATCGAATAACATCATCAAATCCCAAGACGATAACCGATTTTCCATCAAAGACTAATACCAAGGAAATACGGAACATACCTCGAGATATGAAGTGCCACGACAATCATATCGACTAATCCGAGATCGATCAATGCAATACGGACACGGTCCTAACACAAGACCTACAAATGCATACTCATATGACCACGTCAATATGATCACAAAGAATATCAATCATGTATACTCAATGGAAATCCGACGATCCAGCGCCCTCGGCATAGATCCCTTTGTTGATCCTATCGATCAACATAAGGTGGATAACTAACAATACACATATGAACAACAACATATGATACAATCAATGATGCGAATTCACAAGATTCCATCAACACAATCGGTAATCCAACGATCCGGCGCCCTCGGATAGATCCCCATGATGATCCCGTCGAACCAACGCATGGTGGAAAACACATCCCAACGATCCAGCCCTCGGCATAGATCCTCATGATGATCCCGTCGAACCAACGCATGATGGACATTCGATCCGGCGCCCTCGGATAGATCCTCATAATCCCATCGGATTATTTACACAACATAAACAACACAATATGCATACACATATGCAAATCAACACGTTCATCAACATGAACAACATAACATGCACGACAACATGAAAATTTACTAGGGCGACTTCATGTTCAACAACATGAAAGAAAGTGTACGAGACCAAAATAAATAACATTAAACCATAATCAATATGGAATACTTGCCCCGAGTCCTTCGGGAGCAACCTCGATGTCCAATCATCACCGACGATTATCCTCAATGCTCGGCGTTCCAAACGTCTGATGAACTATAGATACTCATATCCTCGTCTTTACCATAATGTAACCTCGATACTCGAACATACCAATAAGCGAGATAAAGCATATACATTATGATTTACCTCCCGAATCGAAAGAACGATATGCGATCCGAATACCCGAGTTCACAATAATAATCATCGCTATATGCATTATAAACGAAATGAAATCAAAACCATTCATTAAATATTATAACTGCGCAAGTAATAACTTGCCTCGATACCGATACCGCGAAGGCTCCGCCGAACACACCGCTTTGTCTACGAGCTCCTCATCCCCGATCAAAAGCAATACAATGGACATACTCGAACACAACCGCAATATCTGGTTATAATCACCGATCAATAATCTCAACCTATCGAAGAAATCAAATAACACATATCCGATAACAATCAACAACCGACAAAACTAACCAATCGAACTCAACGGTTCAACACAACCTCGAATAAACGCAATGTAACAAACCAAATCAAACCATCACGAATTCATAATCAAAACACAAAAATACTTGCATCGCCTACTTAGCGCACGTTAAACGCATAACGTGGCGTGCGCTAAGTTGTCCGTTAGCGTGCGCTAGCCGGTAAGCTTAGCGCGCGCTAATGTATCTGATGGCATGCATTCCAAACATCGACTCACATCTTGCGACTACGAATCCGAATGAAGGGAGACATAAATCCCCATATCTCTTGAAGATAAACGACCCCATAATTATCACAATGATCATGTCAATGTCCATATATCAATAACAACCTCAATAATCAAACCGACTCGATAACAAGGATCATATCATGCTAAATCGAATTCAACCTAGTATCATGATTCATCTCATCTAAATCGACCAATATAATTACCAAGATTCAGAAATCCTTCTTAGATCGGGTTAAATGAATCAACATCCTTATGGTATGAAGAATATTAACTAACATCCGAAACTCTTATCAAAATTCCATTGAATCTCATATAACATCATCATATGATTATCCAACATGCTCCTTGCATGAAATCATCCAAGAAAAATGAACCACTAACGAAGGAATACGAAGATTACCTGGTTTAGATGAACCAAAAAGAAGAACATTAGAACTCCATCCAAAGAATCATGAACAACTTGAAGGACAAGGCTTGAATCCATGCTCTCCATCTTAATCTTGTTAAAGATCACCATCTCTCAGTGTTTGAGACCTCAAACCTCTTTCTAAAAACTCTCTCTCGGTTGCAAGGAAGGAATGGACGAAATGCTTCATAACACCCTTCTGTCCCTTTTTATAATATTCATTATTAGCGTGCGCTAACATCTCATGTTTAGCGTGCGCTACCGCCTTAGCGTGCGCTAACTGACTTTGTTAGCGTGCGCTATCGAAGCCCAGAGGCTACTGCCTTGCTTCGTAAACTAGCTTACGTACGTAATGCCCATGCATTAACGTACGTAAAACATCCTGCCTAGCGTACGCAAGTCATTTACCTTAGCGTGCGCTAATACCAATTGACTTGCTACAGTCTACACCTACCACGAAGATGCTCGTGACCCCACCAGCCGAAATCAACCAATAAAGCCAAGATTCCCTGTTGACCGATATATAGTTAGCGTGCGCTAATCAACATGCATTAGCGTGCGCTAACACTACATTACAACATCCGTTGACTTATCAGAACGTGCGCCGAAAGTGGCCTGGTCCACGCATAGATTCCTTCCGATCGGACTGTATTAGCGTGCGTTATCTTATATCCGTAGCGTGCGCTAATCCTGCACGATAGCGTGCGCTACTCATGATTATTAGCGTGCGCTAATAATGTTATACTTAGCCATTTCCAACTGTTACCGCCTGTCTCGACATACCGAAAACACATATACACTTACTGAATACATATACTGAATCCAATAATATTCTTATACGATATACTCTATATCAGAAGTACGATAACCTGATACACGATATCCTCAAATGTAACTGTCGACCAGATACGACAATTATACCGATACTGACATCTCAGTCCTTTATTTATTTTATTCCTACTGTACAGATTCCACGCTGTACAATATAACTCGAATAAAATAATATCAAACAACAGTAGTAGAAATTCCGGATATTACAGTCGTTGAGTCATGTTCATAGCGTATTTCACGTTTCTCAGTTGAGAAAGTACGTTCCGGACCCGTCCCACATTATTGACTTTGGGGACGTGGAGATCGAGAAGGATATTACGTTTGAAGAGAGGCCCGTCAGAATTTTGGAGCGTCGTGACAAATAGTTAAGGCACAAAACCATTCCTTTGGTTAAGGTGCAATGGTCGAGGCACGGAGTAGAAGAAGCGACGTGGGAGTTAGAGGAGGATATGCGTTCGAGATACCCCGAGCTTTTTGATTCTTAAGTTTCGGGACGAAACTTTATTTTAGAGGGGGAGAATGTAATATCCGTAATTTTTTTCTATTTTTAGCAGTTTCCATTTTTGGTGTATGTCTATTTTTATCGAATCGCTTGTAACCGTTTCGACATTTTGAATCTATTTTGTTCTTGGAGTTTTTCCATTTGGACGAGTTTTGATGGTGTTTTCACGTAATTTCATTTTATGACATGTTTTGCCGTATGAACGTTCGACTCTTGTAAAACTCGTTCGTTTTCGTTGTTTCTTGGTTTGTACAAGTTCGTATGGTTGAGTTGGTCATGTGGAGACTTTCGGTTTGTAAATCCGACGTCGTTTCGTGATTTTCGGGCACTTGGGCTATTTTTGTAATTTCCTAATAGTTTAGGGAATCTTAGTTTCGTTGTCGCATAACGGACCCTCCGGTGGTCGGAATTGTATTTTCTTTCAGCGCTTAGCTCCGTCGTCTTGTATGCTTCGCGTCTATGTTCTGGATTACGGTCTCGTCGTAAATGCGTTTCGTGTTTTAGACCCTCGGCAATGACTTCTGCTGGTGTGACATCGCGATCTTTGACTAGCATGTAGGTAGCGCACGCTACCCCTGTTCCCTTGCGTGCGCTACCGATAAGCGATTAGCGTCGCTAACCCCCTTTGTTAGCGTACGCTAACGAATGGTGGCGATAGCCACCGGACTATCACGACCCCGTTAGCGCACGCTACATATGACGATTAGCGTGCGCTAACTTCACAATTATATAAGCCCGGTAGGCGATTTTGAGCGGCAGTTTCATTCTTTTTCCTTCGTTTCTTCGACGTGCGACCTCTGAGGCGATTTCCATCAGTCCTGATCAGCGTTCTATTCACATTCCATCACCGTAGAGTCGTGCAAACATATTATCATCAGCATAATCGTCATCCATCATCCGAAATCAAGGTATTTTCGCCTAGAACCCTAACTCGTCAAATTTGGGGGTTTTTCCGGGTTTTGCTAATTGGAACCGAATTATTCCAGTATGTTATGATATTCTTCACCGTTTGTGATTGTTGAATGATTCCAAATCTAAATTCCTTGATTTTAATCCGCGAATTATCGATACGGGGAGATTTTGCGTAAACCCTCGCCCGTATCAATTGACCGTCTATTGTCGTATATTGTAACCGGGGTTATGGGTGTATTCCAGTAGAATATTGTTGTCCGTTGGGACTGAACTGTATTGATCCTTCGTTTAGGAACCGTCGCTTCCCACCCGGACCGTTCGTAGTCGTGTTTCATCTCCGTTTCTTCAAGATACTACGCCATAAATGGCCTTCGGCAACCACATAACTGTGTTACCTTAGACCCAATTTTCTGTTGCCACAGACCCAAAATGGGCAAAGGTAACATTTTACCTAAGTTGCTCTGTGAGCAGTAGCCTTTGGACTCAAAGGCAACATGTGAATCATCCTGAGCTAACATAGGATTATTTGTTACCTAAGGACTCTACAGCAACATCCTAGGGACCCTACAGCAACATCATATTCGTGTTGCAATAGACTTTATAATTTTGTAAAATATATAGCCAATTTAGTGGGTCCCACATTTGGGGCCTATTTTGTGGGCCCCACTGACCGGGCCCACCGGTGGAACCCACTTAGTAGGGTCACCTATATTACCAATTGCAACACACTAGGTGTTATAGGCGTTACCAATGAAAGACATTTGCAACATATATATAGTACCAAAGGTAACGCCTTCATTTTAACAAAATAAAAATGTAAATTTTAAATTTAGCATTTTCCATTAAAAAAACCAACAAACCAATTCACAGAAACCAACTTCATAATCCCATCATAAAAAAAACAACTATATCCAATCACAAAACCAATCAACTACATCACCAACTACATATATACAAGTACTAGAAGAAAATAATTTGGTCATTTTTAACCAATTACATCAGTGGACGTCTAAGAGTAATATACAAAAAGACTCTAAACACTTAAACAATTAGCCAAAGATTAGCCAATTTGCCCGAGTTGGTGTCCATTCACAAACTTCACCTTATTTGAAGTAGAGAGCTGCATAATGAAACAAGAAAGAAGAGTCAATAATTAGTGATAGGTTACTAAGCTTCCAAATAAGCAGCCTGTTAACAACTATCAGAAAAATAAGGTCTCTAAACTAGTTGTTCTAAACCAGAAACAATTTGCCAAGTTGTTCTCTTTTTTAAGATCACCTGCTACTGTTGCAGCAATGACCTAACAAGTAAAACATTTTAGAATTTAGAAGAACATATATTTTATGAGAACATATAACGAGATACGATATACGAGAATCTTCATGAGCAAAAATAACTTACCAAGTTATCTAGATGTCCAGGATCGCATTTTGATCATTTGGTTAAATATCCTGCTCATCCCTTAATACTACCTGCACAACAAACATTCACCAATTAGAGAAACTATACTATAATACAAAAAGAAAATGAGTTGGTTTTCATCGAAATAAGGGCACATTGACACAATCCCATTAGTTAAAGAATGAATAATGTTTATTTTCTAAAATTTTCATAAGCAATCGCGTTTAAGTATGATGTTTTTCTCTAGAAAAAAAAATTAAAGATCTCTAACCAATTGCACCATAGCATTCTTTTCCTTGAGGAGGGTCAATATTGGCTACCCATAGAAACTTACCTTCTTGGTAAACGTCGAATGACAAGATCATCAAGATCAAATGGCCTATTTGTAGCACCAAGGATAAGAATCCTCGACTATCTTTTGACCTCAAGCCATCCCAAGCCGCCATAAACTCATTACGCATTCTCCTAGTTGCCTCATGCTCGAAAGCACCACCACGAGCACCAAGCAAGTCATCGACTGCACCCACATACATGGCATATAAATATATAGAAAAGCGAAATGAAGCCAAAATAGAACCATCTCCTGACAGAAATAAAAATTAAAAAAAAAAGGAAGAAAAATCAATTGTGTGTGATCACTTGTGAAAAACCATCAAGCTTTTGTGAGGCCCTAAATATTGCTCTAGGCGACAAATTATGTTTTTTTATTTGAGCAGATATTAATTATTTATCTTAATTTTCATCATTCGTTTCTTATGCATTCATTACTTTTGAGTCCAGTCTATATAGCAAAATGAACTGGGCAAAGATATAGGTATTGTCTTGTAAGGCATAAGTAGAATCAACTTTAAGCATAAACAAGGCTTTTGCCAGATTTGGAACAATATGCCTCCAAGCACAGCTTGCTAGCAGACGAGAAGAGGTCTCAGGAGACATAATGGAGGAAGTCTCACCTCATCCACAAAAATAATCATGGGAGTAAGCTTGCTAGCAAATGAGAAGAGTGCTCTAGTGAGTTTTTCAGCATCCCCAAACCACTATATCAAAGAAGAAAGCAGAAAAATGTCGTCAATGTGACCGTAATTGAATGGTAGAATCATTTAGGAAAAAAGAACAGAAAGGGGATATCGCTTGAGCTTGATATCAACACTATTTACGCTAATATAAAAAAATTACAATAATAAGCAAATTATAAGAACACCAAAATTTTGATCTTTATTGCGTATGAATGCAATGCAGTTAGGAGGTTTCTCAACATTTTGTAGTAATGGACACAAAATTCTCATAGCAACTTATGTTGGCAAGGAACACCATAGAGAATCCCCTTTCACAAGCAATTTCATCAGTGTCATAAACAAGTCCAAGAACAAAATTTCATTAAAGAACAACATAAACATGGATAAAGATTGTACGGACGTACTACACTTGCCAATAATAAGGCATCTCTG
Source organism: Orobanche coerulescens (assembly GCA_033398695.1). Lineage (NCBI taxonomy): Eukaryota > Viridiplantae > Streptophyta > Magnoliopsida > Lamiales > Orobanchaceae > Orobanche > Orobanche coerulescens. The sequence continues at coordinate 26,988,430 of CM065804.1, forward strand.
GCATCAAAACAAAAATAATTTGCGGAATTGGAGGAATCAATCATAATCACCGGATGTTGCAAAAGGTGAGTTAACCAGATAAACGGTATTTAACAAAGACAGACATAAATAAAACCGCAAACCGGGACATACCGTGGAATATTGTCCAAATAAAAAGCCATGGTAGCAATCAATAGAAATAAACTGTCTTCTCTCTTTAAAACACTTGACTAACTTGATCCATATTACTCAAATCAATTCACCATGGGCATAATGACCATAATTTTGTCAAATTTAGTTCTTTAGTGAATAAAATTAAGAAGAGTCATTCTCCGAACATCAGTACAAGTTGTGTTAGTTAATAAAGATAACTACACCAAGCAATATGACAACATGACTTTATTAATGAGTTACCATCAGCTAATCTTTAAGAGCAGGGTTTACATCATAATCTAAATCCAAAAAGGAAAAATATTGACAACATTAAAATATCTGAAGGACACATAATTGCATTTGCCTTAGATGTAAGTGTTGAGCCAGTAATGCTAATGAAATTAGCCCCAGCTTCCATTGCAAGTGCCTTTGCAAGAAGCGTTTTTCCCGTTCCAGGGGATATCCCCTTGCAAGGCTGACAAGTAAAAAGCATGTTAACAATTTGCAGGAAGTGATATAATTGAAAATTTGCATGCAATGTACACAACAAATTAGTTACCCTCAGCAAATTTCCACGAGAGAAAAGCTCGGACCTCTGCATAGGGAGAATTACGAGTTCGTTTAGTGCTTTCTTTACGTCTTCAAGGGCACCAATCTCGCCAGCCTGCTGCCAAAACTAGCAATAAAAAGCACCTAAACATCAAAAAAAACCTATACTGCACCTAAAGTGCTGCAAAAACGCAGCTTTTAACCAAAAAAAACGCACATATACTGCACCACAAACACATCAAAAAAGAACAGAGAACAAAAGCATAATTAGATTAAATTGAACCCAAAACAAAACCATGTTCAGAGCAGATACCAAAATCAAAATCATAAACAAGAACACGAACCTATCAAAATGAGAGCATGAAGAACATGAACATGAATACCTTGATAGTGCAGAAACAAAAAAAAAAAATCAGCTGCGAGTTAAGAAGAATCAGGGCATGAAAAACAAGAACAAGAGAGCACAACATCGTTTAAGAAGATTGTACAAAACAGATACCAAAATCAGTTCGAATCAGTGTTGAATCAAGAAATATTCGAGCATCATTTAAGAAAATTGTCTTTGAAAAAAAAACTATTGCCGGGTCACGACGGACCTCGCCAGTTCGTAATGTCAGCGCCACCACCTCCACCACCAGCCCCGCCACCTGCGGCCAGAACCACATCGAGGTTTCCAGAGAATCGAACCAGAAGTCGTTTGGTCAGGACCCATCGGTGACCCAACCTGAAATTGAAAAAAAAAAGATTTGAGTATCAAAAATCAATAACCCTCAAACTCGGCCCGAACTCATGGCCAAACACAAAGTTTAGGCCCGAACCTTACCTGGAATAGCCGCTGCCACCGTTCCGGCCACTGGAACCTCCAACCCACAGCTCGCGGCACACCATCGGTCGCCGTGAGCAGTCCGTTCGAACCACCGCCGCTTCAGGCGCACATCACGGACAGGATCTCTGTCGCCGTTTTCTTTTGGATTTGCCGCGGGTCGTGTGTGTGTGTGTGTGTGATATTCTGTGAAAAACATTGTCTTCGACCGACGGCCGAGAGAAGTTTAGAGATAGAGAGAAGAGGAGAGAGAGAGAGAGAGGCGCGAGGTAGAGAAGTGAGAAGTGAGGGAGGACAGCGGCCGATCGGTGAGGGTTTATATAACCAGAGTTTTGTGTCAAGATCAATTAAGTCTCTTATTTCTACATTTATTCAATTTCACCCCATACATCTTTTAATTATTACAATTAACCCCCAACTAGGTTTATATTCCTTCAATTTCAGTCCTCAGACGTTAGTCCTCTCAATCCCCAATCAACTTTTTAGTAATTAAAGTCCAGCCCTATTTTACACCCAACTCTTCAACTAATATTAATAAACAATTTTAGTTTATGAATTAGATTTTATTTTCAGTTGTTATATAATAATAAATTATAAGGGTTATAATTATTATTATTATTGTATGTAGATATTAACAAGGAATTATTATTGATAGAATAATCATTTAATGGTTTTCCATGAGATTGTACATTATTGTGATATGTGTGATTTCCACGAGCTGAATGAAGCTCAGCCCCACCTATATTGATCTCGCAGGTTAAACCTAGCCGGATGGACGAAAAAGCGAGCCGAGAGGGCATATGATGATATTTATTAAAACGATGCTTTTCTTTATGTCTCATGTTTTTGAAATATTATTTGGGGAAAATCTTGATTAGAAATATTAATTTATAAATTTATTTCCGCCGCAATTATTACCTCTTATCTATGTCATGTCGTTGCCTTAATTAATGAGCATTTATTTTAGTCAGCGTAGCGACTCGACATTATTTTTATTAAAATTTGTTATTATATGTTGACATTAAATCTGTTATTTTAATTATTTTGTAATTATTCATAGTTATTACAAGCTTTTATTTTTTTAATAAATTTTTTATTTATTTAAATTAAAATTTATTAATTTTTAAATACTACTTTATTTTAAAACCTTTTCAATTTAAATTTATTAAAAATATTTTATTATTTATAAAAAATATATATAATTCATTATTTGATAGAATAATTTTTTTATAAAAATAGATTCAATGTTTTATTAAGATTAATTATTTTTAAAGTTAAAAATTTATTAAATCATTAATTTTATATAAAATTCAAAATTTTGTTTATTAATACTCTAAGGTAACACATCTCATGGTGTTACTGAGAGTTACACCTTTTATAGCTAGAGTAACATATATTTCAGGATTTGGTAACACCATTACCCGAACGTTGTGGTAGGTCCAAAATTTCATAGCTATGGTAACATCCAAGAAGGTAACACTCCCCCCTAAGTGTTGTAGAAAGCCATCTATGGCGTAGTGAGAATGTCTCAAAGGCAAGTACTTTACATTTGTTTACATGTTCTAGTATTTGAATTATGGCTATATGTGGTTGTTGCGGGAAGATATGTGTATGTTCACCTGGGGACGGTCCGACGGGGCCTCTAGGGATACGTATTGCCGTGTGTGTGCGTATCACGAACTGTGGTTAGCCACCCAGGGATGTCCGACGGGGCTCTGCGGGGTACGGTGGCCGTGAGTCTCGTGCCAACGGTTAACTTTGAATTATGATTTGTTGGAGATAATGTGTTTTGTGTGTACATCATAAATATTCCGGAATATAAAATGTTTTCTAAAATGACTTTTTGGCGCATATATTCATCTGATTAGAATGTAGTTCAAATGGATTGTACTTGCACTAGCAGTTGTCGCTAACCCCTTAAATGGGGGAAATACTTTTTGTATTTCAGGTATTGATCGTGGGGACAAGCGAGCACTAGAGCCGTATGAGGATGATGGGCGAGCATGATACTGTCCAGAAGTTGATTATTGATGTTCTATATGTCGAATATTTGATATCTTGTTTTGGGGATTTTGTTTTATAAAAACTGGTTTAAGTACTCGAGTACTTCTTTTACAAAATTGTTAATGTTGTGTTCCCGTTTGGGAAATGGATTAATGTTGGATTTTATTGTTGGATTGTAATCTTATTTTAATTGTCGTATTATTGATGATTGTTGTCGTTGTCGAATGTCTTGTTTGGTATGTTAGCCTGGTGGATTCCACAGTGTGGGGTCCACGGCGCTGTAATATGCCCTGAATGTCTCGGGGGTGTTACAGAATATGGTATCAGAGATTAGGTTTATGGATACCTAGGCTGTCGGTCATTTGGGTCTAGTTAAGTGTCGTTTTTGGGACAGTATCACTGTTGGACCACAATGGTATGCTTAATGTTTTAACCGTGTATGCTGAGGTATAGGTCGTTCATCTTTGTCAATGTGAACGTGTGAATATTGCATTGTGCTGCTGATTTTGGGCTTATGTCGATTATGTGAGGTTTGTTTTATCTCGTTATTCTGATTGGATGTCCGTTCAGTATGCTAAGGGGTCGAGGTCGAGGCCGTGGTCATGGTCGTGGTCGTGGTCGTAATCGGGAGCAGGAGAGGGCGACTCCCTCCTTGCCGAGTACCAATAAGCTCAGTACAGATCAGGGATATTCGACTAGCGTTAATGTTGACGTTGGCGCCGCCACCATCCTTCGTCAGGTGGTTGATCAGTTAGTGCAGATGAATCAGGCCGTACGTCGGGATAAGAACCCAAATAGGGATAACGGAACTAGTAAGTGGTTACGAGATGTGATGAAGATGCAGCCGCCCCGTTTTGTGGGTTCATCTGACTTGTTAGGTTGGGAAAACTGGCTCTTCCAGTTGGAGAGAATATTTGATGCTGTAGCTTGTCCGGATGATAGGAGGGTACCCATTGCTCAGTACCTACTCGACAAAGAAGCTGCAGACTGGTGGCACGCTGTAGTGCCTGCAGATCGTACACCTACATGGGCTGAGTTTAAGACCGCCATGGAGGCAGAGTATTGCCCGTTACCTGTTCGTGAATGCAGAATCGTTGAATTTTTCTCGGCTACGCCCCAGGATGTGTCAATATCCCACGCGATAATCGATTATAATCGACAGTTGGCTTATGTTCGTGATCAAGTGAGAAGTGAAGCGGACAAGGTCCGATACTTCAATATGCGCATGAAACCCCATATCCGTGAGAGTATGGCTCCGCTCATGTGTACCACCCTGAAGGAATATCAGGACCGAGCTTTAGCCATTGAGATGGCCGTTTCTGTGACGGAATCTGGTTCAGAGAGTAAGAGACAGAAGACCTCGAGGAATTTTTCAAGAGGCCAGAGGAGTGAGATCCGTGAGCCTGTTGCTTCGCAGTTTCCTTCTGAGTGCACTCCTCGTTCGGTTGACCAGTCTAAGAACCTTACCCCAGAGGCGAGTAAGACGATCAGTGTGAAGACCTGCTTTAACTGCAGTCGTGTAGGCCATGCGAGACAAAATTGTCGTTCGCCACCGGTTAATTGTTTTAAGTGCGGCCAACTGGGGCACCAAGCGGTGCATTGTGAGTCCGTTGCCAGGATGTTTGGGAATCGGGTTTTCGTTCCTACTCGGGGAGGGCCCGGTGGTGTCCAGTGATGTAGTTGTGTATCGTACTTTATGCTGTAATTCGTATAGAGATTGATATTTGTTGCGTGAACTTTTTGGTTTTGTTTCTATTCTATCATGATGTTTTATTTTAAGTTTCGGGACGAAACTTCTTTTAAGGAAGGTAGAATGTAATATCCGCAATTTTGGATTTCCGGTAATTTTCATTTTTCGGCGGAGGTCCGTTTCTAAAACTCGCTTTTGACCGTTTCGTCATTCGGAGAATATTTAATTCTGCACTTTTTGTCATCCGAGTTCGTTTCAGTGCTGCTTTGTTGAGTTCCGTGCTTTTTAGCGACTTTTCCGCGCTTGAGTTCGGTTCTTGCGAATCTCGTTCGAAACTGTCGTTTGGGGTTTTTCGTAAGTTCATTTAACGTTGTTATACGTGTTGTGAGCTTCGGTTTGATTATTCGTTGTCGTATGGTGATTTTCGGGCATTTGGGCCATTTTCGTAATTTCCCAAAGTTTGGGGTGATTACCTTCCGTTGTCGAATTTTGAGCCTTCGGGTGGTCGGAATCGTGTGTTCTACTAGCTCTTAGATTCGTCTTTGTGAGTACTTCGTAACCGTATCTTCGGTTCGTATTCAGGTTCGGGTTTCGGTGTCGTTTTGTTGAGTTCAGGATTACTAAACGACTTTTCTAAGTATGAGTTCGGCTTTGTAAAAATCACCATAAATTCTTGGAAACTCCAAAAATTCGGAATCTTTGCAATATTATAAAGCATCAAGTTAGCTTTCCAATGGTTCAAACGGTGAGTCAATCGGAGTCCGTACGAGAGAGTTATGGTCGTTTTAGCTCACCCGCTCATTTTTTCAGTTATTGGCCGATCACTGCCGACCGAACTCGGCCGTGTCGTCCGACCGCGGCCGATGCCGTACTCGTCCGGAAATGCGAAGTCTCGCCTCGGGACCCGACCGTGTCGTGCAGCACGGCCGAGTCGAACTCTTCGGATAGGCGTAACCGGCGCCCGGGCGCTCGGCCGTGTTCCGAGACACGGTCGAGTCATCTTGCCGGACGGGTCACTATAGGAAGGCCCCTCCGCGCCGCGACCGTGTCTAGCAGACACGGTCGAGTCCCTGCCGGCCAGCTGCGCGCCGCGACCGTGTCAGGCGGACACGGTCGAGTCTGTCAGCCGAGTCAACCCCTATAAATTCGTTTTTTGAGCATTTCAGCTCATTTCTTTCCCTTTTCTTCACCTACAACCGAGAGAGAGAGCTTGAGGGAGGGTTTTTCCTTCACAAATCATTTGAGTGTTTTATTTTCTTCATCCTCCTTCGATCGTGTAGCTCGGATTGTGGATTTAGCACGTGTTCTTCGGATTATAGGGCTTGAATCTTCAAGAGGTAAGAACACCTAAACTCTTGGTTTTGGGAATTTTTGAGGTTTCTTGATGTTTTGGCCGATTTGATTCGTTTTAGTTAGATTATTGTTAGAACATGGTTGTATACTCGAAATCATTCATTACCCCACGAAGTTTTGTGAAACGAATTTGAGTATTACCTTGAATAATCGATTGAATTGGACTATGCCCTCAAGGTGTCCGATAAAATGCTTCAATGAGTAGAACTTGGGAAGTTCCATACGTTTTCGTAGAATTGTGATTGAATTGACATCGTTGTGACTTAGGAGCGAATTCCTGTGAAGAACTCGAGTCGGAACCCTTCCGTTCGTTGCCTTCTTTGGGGTTCGAGCTTCCCGGTCAAACCGTGTTCTTCGGAGCGTTCGGTAGCGGTTATTAAGGCAAGTATCTTACTATACGACTTGTATCTTGCGACTAGTAATTACGTATGAGATGTATAATGACTTTGCTTGCCTTCGTAAATATGTTCCGTTTGAGTTGGTTGTGTTTTCCGCAATTTGAAGGCTTTGTGATAATAGTGTTATATCAGTATACGTGTTAGGCGTTGTGACATTTGTGCAGGAATGCGACGTACATATGGGATGGTTGTACACTTGGTTGTACAATGTATTGTGTACCGAATGTGTATTATGTTGGTTAAATGTCGTTGATTGATGATAGTTGTTGCGAGTGTCGAGGTTGTGTTATTTGCGTGCAAGGTACGATTTTGTGGTGATCAAGGTGATTGATTAATGGTGCTCGTTGTTGTATGTAATGTGAATGTGAATATGTGTGTGACCGCTAAGTTCACTCGTGTTGGTTCGACAGGACCTACGAGGATTCGTGGCAGTAGACTACGGGATCAGAACTTAGTGAGGTACTGAGGTCCAATCGTGCTGGTCTGACGAGGCCTACGATAACGCATGGCAGTGGACCATGAGTTTTGGACACAGTGCATCCAACCGAGTGAGCTCGACGGGGCTTACGGTGACACGTGGCAGTGGACTACGGTGTCAGGACTGTGTGTGTGATTGTTGTGATTGATATAGTCCGTGCGGGTTGTTATGCCTACGGAGACACGTGACAGTGGATCACGGTGTCGGAATTGGTTATGTTTGGTTAATAGTCCGTGTGGGTTGTTGAACCTACGGAGACACGTGACAGTGGATCACGGTGTCGGAATTGATTATGTTTGTTTAATTATGCGTGATGTAGTCCGTGCGGGTTGTTGAACCTACGGAGACACGTGACAGTGGATCACGGTGTCATGAGCATGATACTTTTCAAATCAAAGTTTTTACAGGAAAAGTTTTAAGAAAGAATGTTGGGCGAGCCCCACGAGATTTATGGAAATGTTTAGGTATTGTAAATCGTTGAATTATGAAACAAGTTTTGGGTTAAGGCCCTTAAGTTTTCGAAAGGTTTTGTGAATAAGGACTTGAGGTCTTAAGGTTTTGAAATTTAAAAATTCCCGAGAAGATAATCTAATATTCGAATGCTACAAACCTAATCTTCTCTTGAGAAAACCTCCAGGAATATTTGATACTTGATTATTATATTTGATAACGAGTATAATTTGCGTGTTTCATTTCGTATGATTTGATTCTTGCACTAGTAAAATAGTGGAGTTTTACTAAACCCAGAGTTATCGGGGGGTGGATGTCTTTTTGCGTCGGTACATGCGGTCGAGGCGATCACGGGATTGGCACAAGAGGATGACGAGTGCGATACTAATCATGAGTCGAGAGTTATTTTGATTTTTGTTGTGTTGTCGAGTTGATTTGATCTTCCGTTGTATTGTATTTCGACCCCTGTGTGGGTAATGTTATTTAAGTCGGTTTTATCGATTGAGTTGTGTGACATCATCTGTCTATGTATTCAGGTGTAAGTGACCATATCGGTCTGTATCATTTTATTGTTTGACCACAGTCGGGCAAGCACTTGGTTGTTTATGGATGTTTAGCCTGGTAGATCCTTGTGGAAAGGGTCTACGGCGTGTAATATTCCCATACGGTTTTGGGGATGTTACAATTATGGTATCGGAGCATTAGGTTTGCGGAAACCTAGGCTGTCGGGTCGTTTCAAGTCATGTTTTGTCGAGTAATGTGTTGTCTTGTCGTTCGAGTCGTCAGGTGACAAGTTGAGTCGTGCGTGGTCACAACGTGTCGGCTATGTTGTCGGACGAGATTAGTATCGTGGGCGACTGTCACCTCCGTGCGACCTGTGGATGTAAGTCTCCTCCTTTATGCGTAATACCTGTGTATCTCGATTTTATTTTAGTGAGTTAATTACGGTGTATAATTTTATTTACACAGTAGTGTGTAATATAGTTGTGTTTCATACTTGTGGCACATAGCATGTGTATAGAACTGGGCACGTTATTATTTTATCTTTGAACCACCGGGTGGGGTGGTATGTTGTGAAGGTTGTAAACCTCGATGGGTTTCGAAAAGGTACCAACGGTAGAGTTTGTGAGAAACTCCGATGAATGATTTTCTTTGTGTGTTTAAACTTGATACCACGAGATGCATTTGATTGAATTGGCGACCCTGGTTGCCATTTGAGTATGTGGTTTTAAATTATTTGTTTTGGAATGTTGTAATTTTTGTCCGCTATGGGTAAGTTTGTGAATGTTTCTGAAGGACTTTACGATTTGAGAATTTTGTAGAAATCGATTTTGGAAAATATTTTGGTGGTGCGGTCAAACCATGGTTTATATGGATTTTAAGATTTGTTAAATTTTGACAAATGGGCCGTGTATTTTCAAATGACACAATCGACGGTATTTGAAAAATGTGTTTTAAAATACTTCGGACATTGTAAAATATTACCGTCATTTTGCTTATGAACTAAAGGATTTTGGAAAAGTTCATTTTGCAAAACAACTTTGGCTTCCGTAATTCGAGCGTTATGTGTTTATGTATTGAGGTTAAGTCGTGCGGTGAGTTGCTATATTATTATTCTCGTCGGAAAATGCGGGTTGTATGCCCAAGTGGCGGGATACGTTGTTAGGTATCGTTCCCCACTTCAATGACCGAGGTATTAAACAAAGTACTTTCAAAATTTCACCCACAAAATCTTTCGAACTCGCGAATTTTTTTATATATTATCATTCGAACAAATACCTCGATAAACTTGTTTTTTTAAATATTACCGGTGTTGGACCACAATGGTATGCTTAATGTTTTAACCGTGTATCTTTGAGGTATAGGTCGTTCATCTTTGTCAATGTGAACGTGTGAATATTGCATTGTCTTTCGATTTTGGGCTTATGTCGATTATGTGAGGTTTGTTTTATCTCGTTATTCGATTGGATGTCCGTTCGGTATGCTAAGGGGTCGAGGTCGAGGCCGTGGTCATGGTCGTGGTCGTGGTCGTGTCGGGAGCGGGAGAGGCGACTCCTCCTTGCCGAGTACCAATCGGCTCGGTCTGGATCGGGGATATTCGACTAGCGTTAATGTTGACGTTGGCGCCGCCACCATCCTTCGTCGGGTGGTTGATCGGTTAGTGCGGATGAATCGGGCCGTACGTCGGGATGAGAACCCAAATAGGGATAACGGAACTAGTAAGTGGTTACGAGATGTGATGAAGATGCGGCCGCCCGTTTTGTGGGTTCGTCGACTTGTTAGGTTGGGAAAAGCGGCTCTTCGGTTGACGAGAATATTTGATCTTGTAGCTTGTCGGATGATAGGAGGGTACCCATTGCTCAAGACCTACTCGACAAAGAAGGCTGAGGCGGTGGCACGCTGTAGTGCTGCAGATCGTACACCTACATGGGCTGAGTTTAAGACCGCCATGGAGGCGCAGTATTGCCGTTACTGTTCGTGAGCAGAATCGTTGAATTTTTCGGCTCGCCCGGGATGTGTCAATATCCTGTGCGATAATCGATTATAATCGACAGTTGGCTTATGTTCGTGATCAAGTGAGAAGTGAAGCGGACAAGGTCCGATACTTCAATATGCGCATGAAACCCCATATCCGTGAGAGTATGGCTCCGCTCATGTGTACCACCCTGAAGGAATATCAGGACCGAGCTTTAGCCATTGAGATGGCCGTTTCTGTGACGGAATCTGGTTCAGAGAGTAAGAGACAGAAGACCTCGAGGAATTTTTCAAGAGGCCAGAGGAGTGAGATCCGTGAGCCTATTGCTTTGCAGTTTCCTTCTGAGTGCACTCCTCGTTCGGTTGACCAGTCTAAGAACCTTACCCCAGAGGCGAGTAAGACGATCAGTGTGAAGACCTGCTTTAACTGCAGTCGTGTAGGCCATGCGAGACAAAATTTTCGTTCGCCACCGGTTAATTGTTTTAAGCGCGGCCAACTGGGGCACCAAGCGGTGCATTGTGAGTCCGTTGCCAGGATGTTTGGGAATCGGGTTTTCATTCCTACTCGGGGAGGGCCCGGTGGTGTCCAGTGAAGTAGTTGTGTATCGTACTTTGTGCTGTAATTCGTGTAGAGATTGATATTTGTTGCGTGAACTTTTTGGTTTTGTTTCTATTCTATCATGATGTTTTATTTTAAGTTTCGGGACGAAACTTCTTTTAAGGAGGGTAGAATGTAATATCCGCAATTTCGAATTTCCGGTAATTTTCACTTTCCGGCGGAGGTCCGTTTCGAAAACTCGCTTTTGACCGTTTCGTCATTCGGAGAATATTTAATTCTGCACTTTTTGTCATCCGAGTTCGTTTCAGTGCTGCTTTGTTGAGTTCCGCGCTTTTTAGCGACTTTTCCGCGCTTGAGTTCGGTTCTTGCGAATCGAATTCAAAACTGTCGTTTGGGGTTTTTCGTAAGTTCATTTAACGTTGTTATACGTGTTGTGAGCTTCGGTTTGATTATTCGTTGTCGTATGGTGATTTTCGGGCATTTGGGCCATTTTCGTAATTTCCCAAAGTTTGGGGTGATTACCTTCCGTTGTCGAATTTCAAGCCTTCGGGTGGTCGGAATCGTGTGTTCTACTAGCTCTTAGATTTGTCTTTGCGAGTACTTCGTAACCGTATCTTCGGTTCGTATTCAGGTTTGGGTTTCGGTGTCGTTTTGTTGAGTTCAGGATTACTAAACGACTTTTCTAAGTATGAGTTCGGCTTTGTAAAAATCACCATAAATTCTTTGAAACTCCACAAATTCTGAATCTTTGCAATATTATAAAGCATCAAGTTAGCTTTCCAATGGTTCAAACGATGAGTCAATCGGAGTCCGTACGAGAGAGTTATGGTCGTTTTAGCTCACCCGCTCATTTTTTCAGTTATTGGCCGATCACTTCCGACCGAACTCGGCCGTGTCGTCCGACACGGCCCGTGCCGTACTCGTCCGGAAATGCCGAAGTCTCTGCCTCAGGACCCGACCGTGTCGTCTGGCACGGCCGAGTCGAACTCTTCGGATAGGCGAACCGACCGCCCGGGCCCGACCGTGTTCCAGACACGGTCGAGTCATCTTAGTCATTGTCGGACGGGTCACTATCGGAAGGCCCCTCCGCGCCGCGACCGTGTCTAGCAGACACGGTCGAGTCCTCGCCGGCCAGTGCGCGCCGCGACCGTGTCGGGCGGACACGGTCGAGTCTGTCAGCCGAGTCAACCCCTATAAATTCGTTTTTTGAGCATTTCAGCTCATTTCTTTCCCTTTTCTTCACCTACAACCGAGAGAGAGCTTGAGGGAGGGTTTTTCCTTCACAAATCATTTGAGTGTTTTATTTTCTTCATCCTCCTTCGATCGTGTAGCTCGGATTGTGGATTTAGCACGTGTTCTTCGGATTATAGGGCTTGAATCTTCAAGAGGTAAGAACACCTAAACTCTTGGTTTTGGGAATTTTTGAGGTTTCTTGATGTTTTGGCCGATTTGATTCGTTTTAGTTAGATTATTGTTAGAACATGGTTGTATACTCGAAATCATTCATTACCCCTGAAGTTTTGTGAAACGAATTTGAGTATTACCTTGAATAATCGATTGAATTGGACTATGCCCTCAAGGTGTCCGATAAAATGCTTCAATGAGTAGAACTTGGGAAGTTCCATACGTTTTCGTAGAATTGTGATTGAATTGACATTGTTGTGACTTAGGAGCGAATTCTTGTGAAGAACTCGAGTCGGAACCCTTCCGTTCGTTGCCTTCTTTGGGGTTCGAGCTTCCCGGTCGAACCGTGTTCTTCGGAGCGTTCGGTAGCGGTTATTAAGGCAAGTATCTTACTATACGACTTGTATCTTGCGACTAGTAATTACGTATGAGATGTATAATGACTTTGCTTGCCTTCGTAAATATGTTCCGTTTGAGTTGGTTGTGTTTTCCGCAATTTGAAGGCTTTGTGATAATAGTGTTATATCAGTATACGTGTTAGGCGTTGTGCCATTTGTGCAGGAATGCGACGTACATATGGGATGGTTGTACACTTGGTTGTACAATGTATTGTGTACCGAATGTGTATTATGTTGGTTAAATGTCGTTGATTGATGATAGTTGTTGCGAGTGTCGAGGTTGTGTTATTTGCGTGCAATGTACGATTTTGTGGTGATCAAGGTGATTGATTAATGGTGCTCGTTGTTGTATGTAATGTGAATGTGAATATGTGTGTGACCGCTAAGTTCACTCGTGTTGGTTCGACGGGACCTACGAGGATTCGTGGCGGTGGACTACGGGATCGTAACTTAGTGAGGTCGAGGTCCAATCGTCTTTGATGCAGCGAGGCCTACGATAACGCATGGCGATGGACCATGAGTTTTGGACACAAGGTCGTCAACCGAGTGAGCTCGGCAGGGCTTACGGTGACACGTGGCGGTGGACTACGGTGTCGGGATGTGTGTGTGATTGTTGTGATTGATATAGTCCGTGCGGGTTGTTATGCCTACGGAGACACGTGACAGTGGATCACGGTGTCGGAATTGGTTATGTTTGGTTAATAGTCCGTGTGGGTTGTTGAACCTACGGAGACACGTGACAGTGGATCACGGTGTCGGAATTGATTATGTTTGTTTAATTGTGCGTGATGTAGTCCGTGCGGGTTGTTGAACCTACGGAGACACGTGACGGTGGATCACGGTGTCATGAGCATGATACTTTTCAAATCAAAGTTTTTACAGAAAAGTTTTAAGAAAGAATGTTGGGCCGAGCCCACGAGATTTATGGAAATGTTTAGGTATTGTAAACTGTTGAATTATGAAACAAGTTTTGGGTTAAGGCCCTTAAGTTTTTCGAAAGGTTTTGTGAATAAGGACTTGAGGTCTTAAGGTTTTGAAATTCTAAAAATTCCCGAGATGATAATCTTATTTTCGAATGCTTCATAGCTTATCTTCTCTTGTGAAAACCTCCTGGGAATATTTGATACTTGATTATTATATTTGATCACGATTATAAATTGCTTGTTACATTTCGTATGATTTGATACTTGCACTAGTAAAACAGTGGAGTTTTACTAACCCCCGAGTAATCGGGGGGTGGATGTCTGTTTTGCGTCCAGGTACATGCAGATTCAGGGGAGCAGTCACAGGATTGGCACAAGAGGATGACGAGCTGCGATACTAATCATGAGTCGAGAGTTATTTTGATTTTTGTTGTGTTGTCAGAGTTGATTTCAGTCTTCCGCTGTATTGTATTTCGACCTCTGTGTGGGTAATGTTATTTAAGTCAGTTTTATCGATTGGGTTGTGTGACCTCATCGGTCTGTGTATTCACGTGTAAGTGACCATATCGGTCTGTATCATTTTATTGTTTGACCCTGGTCGGGCAAGCACTTGGTTGTTTATGGATGTTTAGCCTGGTAGATCCTTGTGGAAAGGGTCTACGGCGTGTAATATTCCCATACGGTTTTGGGGATGTTACATTAGCCTGGTGGATTCCACAGTGTGGGGTCCACGGCGCTGTAATATGCCCTGAATGTCTTGGGGGTGTTACACAAAATGCATTTTGAGCTTTTTTTTTATTATCCTAATTTGAAACTAAGTCTAAAATAAAGATTTATGAATTTAATATTAATATTATAAAAAAATATTTTGCAAAATAAATTTAACAGAACGCGTTTTCAACAACTTTGAAAACAAAAATAAAAACAGAAAACATAAAATATTTTGCAAAATGAAAGTACAAAACAAAATACAAACAGAACGCACAGAGTTTGAGTGATGGACTCTACCTCGATTTAAACTTATCGCATAAATTAACATATTTTGATTAATTATGTTACTGATAGTTTATTACTACCTCCGTCCCGCCCAAAGGTTTACATTTCTATCAAAAAGTAGTCCTTTTAGTAAGTTTACATATATCACTTTTTACAATCAAATCAAACAATCACTTTTTACTTTTTAATCTCCACCACTCATTCATCATCAATACTTTTTACTTTTTAATCTCCATCACCCATTTAATCATCATTACTTATACCAATCATTACCTAAAATACACCAAATATACACCCTCTGTCAACCTTTGGCTGGACAGAGGGAGTATTTAATTTCAAAATTTTCTACTAAAATTAGTATTTTACATATCTTTTTGTTTCAAAATAAATTATTCATTATAATTAAAAAAAATCATATTAGTTTTTATTAATTATAATTAATTTTTTATATGAGTTGTGTAATTTACACGACTAAGGGGGTTTATTCCATTTGGATTTTAATTGATCTGTATAGATTTTTTAAAATCTAAGAATTTATATAGAGTATCAAACTTCATCGAGTCTATTGAATTTAAGAGAGAAGTTTCTATGAATTTGTATAGATCGTAAAAACTTCATGGACTCGAGAATTCACAAATATATGTTTAAACCCTTATTTATTATTATCATGTCAATCTAATAAATTTATAAGTCTAAATGATAATAAATAATTATCGCGAAAATAAATACAAAAATTAACTGAATTTATCTTTTATAGAACTTACTTTTCATACTTTAGTTTGTTCATATGTTATTGTTTCTTACTTTCATATTATCAATTTTAAAATAAATTTTATTTTCTTAATGTTTATTTTTCGGGATTTCAAACTTGATTCTCTATTTTCTTATTCATTTGATAAATTTTAATAAGTTTTAATGTAATATATATTATTTAAGAATAATTTTCAGATTTAAAAATTTATTTATTATTTGAAAAATTATTTCTCAAAATAATATTTATTTTCGTACTTTTTCAACTTTCAGATTTTTTATAGATCTTCGAATTCACTTCATAAATTTCTTATAATTATATTATTTAGTTATTTTCACATACTTTATTTGGTTATTTTAAAATTATTCTTAGATTATAAGAGTTGTTTTTATTTTCAGATTTTAATTTGTTAAAAAATACTTTATCTTCATTTTTATTTTTCAAACATTCAGAGTTTTTTTCTAGATTTCTTGTTCATTTTACAAATTTTGTGATATATTTAGATAATTTTTATACATTTTAAATTACTTCCAAAGAAAGATTTCTTTAAATAAAACTTTTGGTAGGATTTGAAATCTATGAGGTTGAGGAGAGATTTGTTTGTATTCTTCTCGTATAAATCCATCAAAGTCCATGAAATTGTAGATTTTTTTAAAATTCATAGACTTTTGAATACATTAAGAATTTAAAAGATATTATAAAATCATTATTGAATACCTCAAGATTTTTAAAGACTTTTTGAAATTTTAATTGAATACCCATAGACTTTACAAATCCATAAAAATCTATCAACTCTATCTTGAATACACCCCCAATTAGAGGTGGTTGTGGGCCGGGCCGGGCTGGGACTTGGGAGCCCAAGACCGGCCCATGTATTATTTGGCTGGGCAGTGACCGGCCGACCCATCCCGCCCAGCCATTGTCGGTGGGCAGTGGGCCAGGATATGTAAAAAAAATTAATTTATATGTTAGCGTTAAATTTAAAAACAGTTTGTAAAAATCTATTTTGAATTTTTAAAATAAATTAATTAATATTAATTAAAAAATCAATTTAAAAAAACTGTTTTAACTTTAAAAATTTGTAAAACTTAGTAAAAAGTTGTTTCAATCTGTTTACGAAAATTCATTTTGAATTTTAATATCTGTTAACATTAAATTAAATGTGCAGAAAAGGGAAAAAAATTGGACTTGGACTTAGTTTGTAAAAATTAAATTATTTTTTGAAATTTAATCTAATTTTTAAAATCAAGTTGCTACGTATCTTAAGGAATCAAAACCACGTAGTTCTTTTTACTTACCCGGAACTTAATCAATCTATGTGTTGGCCACTCCCTCAAGCTCCCGATTCGGATGAAGAATCCATCATCATCCACGGATCATCATTCTCGTTGTGTTCGTCTTCTTCTTCCGTCCGTCCTTGTTGACGTTTTTCTGCTTGTTCCCAATCTTTTAGATTTTTAGCGGTACGTGATTCTTTCATAATATCAAAAGCAATAAGCTTTCACACCGTTATTTGCTAACGTGTACCTCTTTTTACCAACACATTCTCCATCTCTTTTTTTTAGGTGATATAGAATTTTTTGCAGAAAAATCGTTTATTAGATAAGCATGAAAAATCAAAAACTCCTCAAATTAAGTAAATTTCAGTTCTATTTTTCATCAACCGACTGATTCTTCTTTTCTTAAGGTAACGAATGACTCGATTTTAAATGATAATTACAAGGTTTGGAAAGATAGATTAAGGCCCAAAAATTCTGGAATATACAATTTTTTTTACCGGTTAAAACGATTTTTGAAACTTGCATATAGCTAACTTATTGATGTTATGGCCAGATCTAGAAATCTCACAAATAAACAAAATAAATATATATATATATATAAATATATATTAAAAAAATTAAAGCCAAATAAAAAAAATAATCAAAACACACCACAATAATCAAAGCTAAACACACCAAAATACCAAACACAGCAAATGAGTCAAAACACACCACCCCCAAACTTGAAAAAGAAATTGTCCTCGGTTTTAAAAAAAATAATAATAATAAGCAAGAGAAAAAAAAATACTCTCTGTTATGAAAATTGATGCTTGAACTACGCCTTTTTGGATCTGCATGAAAAGATATACGAGGCAAAAAAAATAATAATAATAATAATATATACCCGAAAGTATAACACAATTTTTAAGATGCGCTTCAGGAAAGTCCGAAGAGTCGCCTTACGCTGCCATCAATGCTTTTATTAAAAACAAAAAAAAAATTACGGCAATAAAAATAACAATACATAAATCGCGAATAGATGCGCATCAAGAGATCAAAAAGAAACTCCTTAAGCTGCCATCATTTAGCACGATTTTTACACACGACAGAAAGTAAAAATAACAATAGATCTGATATGGGGTATCAAAGGGAGAGGAATGAATCCACTTTTCGTTTTCTCACGGTGAGATCTTCCATCCAGACAATATTAGCTAGAGCTGGATCTGGTTGAGGAACAAATTCAATGAGTTTTTTGATTAGCTCTTCTGGTGCTGTTGCAACGACTATGATTCGTTTAGCACGTTTGGAAATAAAACCTTTTTCAGCAGAGTAGTCGATGAAAGATAGTAAACCATCAAAGAAACCATTGACATTAAGCAGACCTATTGGTTTTTTATAAACATTTAGCTGGGCTCTGCTAACCACGTGAAAAAGTTCCTCAAGAGTATCAAAACCACCGGGAAGGGTGATAAAGGCATCAGAATTATTCATCATGTGAGTTATGCGATCTTGCATATTTACAGCTCTAAACTCATCTCCAATAGTTGACCCGGTGATTTTACTTTCAGCCAGAGTTTTTGGAATTATTCCCAACACTTTTACTCCTTCCATATAGGCAGAAGCAGCAGCGCGTCCCATTAATCCTAGGCTTCCTCCTCCGCAAACTACATGAATGCATTTTTCTCCTAGGGTACGGCCCAATTTGTGGGCTGCTTCAGTAAAGCATGCCTCTTTTCCATAACTAGCTCCACCAAAAATGCAGACTGAGTTAAATCTTTTTGTGGAAGATGATAATTCCATTTTTGAAAAGAAACTTATTTGAGAGGAAAAGAGAAAAGTACAAGTTTGAGGGATGAATAAAAGAAACAAGCACAATGTTTATTTATAGAAGAAAAATAAGGTAAAAATATTTAACAAATCTGTGATTGCGTTAATTGCACTTCAACTGCTCAATAGAATAATGAATGTATTTATTGCGTATCACCTTTTTTATTCAGAAAATCTCACCATACGACAAAAATAAAAGATATTCACGTGTATGTGTAGTAGTTGTGATTGTGGCTCACATCTTCCTCTGATTTTACGTTCAGAAACGGCTTAAACGCCTTCTATGAGTCGGGGAGAAGCTTCCCATCCAATTTTCTTACAAATTGGCAAACATGGTCTTTTAACGTCAGATTCCCAAGACGTTGTTCATATTCTGGTTTGAATTTATTCCACAAATATCGAATTCCATAATGTATGAGTCCACTAGGATGCGTGTCAAGAGAAATTTTGATGTTGTCTAAATTCTCTTTATTCAGACCATCCTTAATGAACTGAATTTTATCTTCTCTGTTTGTAGATGGAATTCCTAAAGAAGGACATTTTGAATTACAGTTCCATCTAGCACATTTATAGCAAACGACTATTATCTTTGCTCGTCGTTTCTTTGCATATGAACTTTTTCCAAGCCCTGGTAAAAATCTAGTAGGTGTTTCTGTGAATTCGTCTGCTATTCTCACTTTGGCTTCAATAATGAATCTAATGTCAAAAGGTATGCTTTTATTCATAAGCAACCTCATCCTTTCAAGTCTTGTCTTGTAAATTTTTAAAATGTCTTTTTTGCTAAGAAAGGGAAATCTCTTTTCCATACTACTTAAAGTTTCTTCCATGATAAAAAAAATAAAATGAAAAGAGAAAATATTAACAAATATTAGTTGTTGTGGGAAACTGAAAAATCCGACTTTGATAGTCACGGAGTACCATTATCCGCCACTTGACCGGACATAAGAATAAAAGATGCAGAAATAAAGAAAGATAAAATAACAAGATATAAATAAAAGTCTACAAAAAATTATATTTGGCCTAAAGCAATCCCCGACAACGGTGCCAAAATTTGATCGGTAAAAAACTTATCCTAAAAATAGGAATTTTTGAGTCGCTCGCAAATATATACGAGGTAGAAGTAGTTGTGGTAAGTTCTACCAAGGTCTTTCCTCTCGAGGATTGTTCAACAGGGCTTCGTATAATATTTTGTTACAAATTACGAAAAATAAACACTAAAATATTCTAAAATAGATTATTGGATTTTAAATATTAACTAAATTAAATGCACTATTTTTTAAACCAAACTATTTTTAATAAGACTATTTTATATAAGACTATTTTTAATGAGATTATTTTATATAAGATTATTTTATATAAGACTATTTTTAATACTACTATTTTTTATAAGACTATTTTATATAAGACTATTTTTAATAAGACTATTTTTTAACTAGTGAAAATGAATAGAATTAAAATGAGTTGGGAATTTATAAAATCTAGGGGATTACGGGTTCATTAAATTAGGTTTTTAATAAAGTATAGGAATTGATTTACACGGATATAAAAGAAAAACGAATGTTTATCGAGTAATCAACTTTTCACCTCATAACTTTCGTATTCAAAAATGTCTTAATCACTTTCGCTTTTTTAAGATGTTGATAACAAGAGTAACACTTGATAGATTGAAAAGATGTGTTTCCAATACACTTAACAATCAATCAAGGAGGTTTCACTAGTAGAAATAGGATATGATCAATCTCTATTTAAACCAATTAGTCCTTTCATTTCTTTAACATGACTATTTTTAGGATAAACGATTGTTCATCGAGTAATCAACTTTTCACCTCATGACTTTCGTATTCAAAGGTGTCTTAACCACTTTCGCAATCTTAAGATGTTGATAACAAGATTAACATTTGATAGATTGAAAAGATATGTTTCCAATTCACTCAACAATCAATCAAGAAGGTTTCATTAGTAAAAATAGGATATGCTCAATCTCTATTTAAACCAATTAGTCCTAAAAATAGTGTAAATCAATCAAATACTCAATATATAACCTAATAGAAATCCCCCTTCCCCTAGGAAGAAAGATTAGCTACTCATTGGTTTATACAAATTAAAATTATAATAGAAATAATTGATATATATATATATAAACTTTTAATTACTAGAACTTAATGACAATAGATAAAATTTACTTGAATATGATGTATCAAAGTGCAAGAAACATACTTCAAAATATAACTTCAAACTTGTTCAAAGATTACAAACTTACAAAAATTGAAAGTAAAACACTAAGTAAAATACTAAGTGCTTATTGATCAAGCACTTTTCAATTACAAACTAAATGAAAGAAAAACTTTAAACCAAAAATGAAATACAAACTAAAATTGAGAGTTCTAAGGAAAATATCTTGCTAAAAGAAAGGAGTGTTTCTTTGCAAGAAGAGGAGATGATTTTGCAATGGATGGAGATGTCTTTTTATAGGTGATTTTCAAGAATACAATTGATTATTTAATTTGTGGCATCTTTGACAAGTCTTTGGTGTTTGATTCACACTTGATCTTCTTTGCATGTCTTGATTTTCAGATCATTGACTTCTTACATAGTTGTTGAGCTCACAAGATGCTAAATGTGGAAAATTCCACAAATATCAGCCTGAAAACGGTGATGAAAAACGGCCCAGTTTGCCCGTGTTGCGCGCCGTTTTGGGGTGACTCGGTCTCTTCCAGAATACGCGCGAGGACACGGCGCTAAATGTCGGCCGTGTGTGAAACGGCCCAAGACACGGCCGTTGTTGCGCCGTTTGTGAAACGGCCTACATAACACGGTCCTTTTTGCGCCGTGTTGTATGGTCGTTTTGCCTTGAAAAATTCCCGGCGTTGATTTTGATCTTGTTTTCCGTCCTTTTTGATGTTTCATGTCAGTAATCTGTAAAATGACTATTTTTAGCTCATGTTTTGACATATCTTTAAAACATCTATTTTTAATCATAAATAAGTATGATTATGCCCGGAAAAAGGAATATTTTGTATATGAATTTTAGATCAATTATGCACTAATCACTCAACAGATGGGAACTATCCCCGACAGTCCCAATTCAATACATCGATTACCTTAGAACGGTCAATCGATAACAATGACTCAATGGATGGAAACTATCCTCGACAGTCCCAATTCAATACCTCCATTGTCTTAGAATGGGTAAGCGATAACAACGACTCAACGGATGGAAACTATCCTCGACAGTCCCAATTCTATACCTCGATTGCCTTAGAATGACCAATCGATAAAAGTGATACAATTTGAATAGATGTCCCGGTGCCTTTAATTGACCATTAGGAACAGAGATGATAATCGAATACGTCAACGCCTTCAATCGGCCAATACAACATCAACAGAAAAACACTGATATCAATAACAACGATCATAATGATATATCAATGGAACATCAGTCAACAATAACCATCGATACATCGGTACCGCAAATCGGCTATCGACAACAATATAATCCAACAAGTATCTCAATGCCTTGAACCGGCCATTAACGAACGATGATAATAAGAAGACGATCAATCAACAACGTTGGCATAATTACCGAAGGGTTTTGTATCAAATAATTCCCTGACATCAACAGATCATGAAGAGACTACGTCTCGAAATGATACAACAAATTCATACACATATGATAACATTTATCTCATTGACTAGTACACGTATAAAACTTGCCTCAAACCGAAGGCGATGAAATCCTCCAACGAACGACGAACGGCATCCTCCGATGATCACAAGCACTCGAACAACCTTGAATGAAATACAATTCATTTAATAAAACAAAATCAATATAAAACAACACCAAAGACAATCCCGATTCAATCACGAATTGGTTAAACTCCACAAACGAATATCATAGTTCTCAACTATGAATTCTAACATCCTCCAACACCTCAATGATCAATTAACATGTTCATTATGTTCTTAACACTTGTGAAAAACAATTCAACAAGGATTATCAAAAACAACATCAAATCAACCATCTCAAAATAATAATATCACCAATACCTCAAGAACATCATCATCACAACAAACATGATGTCTCCACCAAAATCAATCATCAATTCCTCAAGAATTTTGGATTAATCAACAAGATTAACTTAACCATTTCAAAATTATGATAATGATCTCCTAATTCATCATAAATCCTTACTAAAATGGTTATAATCCCCCAAGAACACAACCAACAACAATAATCATCTCAAGGCTATGTTAATCATTTAGCAATCTTAACATAACTCTTCTTAGACATGATTATAACCTCCAAGTATTATTAAACATCAAGAACACAATCAAATTCAATCTATATCATCATGTTCTTAATATAAATTATAAAAACTCATCAAGAATCATGCTATACCCCAACAATCACCAAATACAGGAGGAAAACAACAACAACACACTCGAAAATCACTTGAAGAACAAGAGATTAAGAGAACTTACCCAAGAAGAACTCTCCAAACACCAAAGGAGTAAGAAAAGCTTCCAACCTCAAGTCTCAATCCAATCTAGGATGATCAAAATAACATTGGAAAAATCTAAGTGTCAAGAACAAGTCCAGAGGGACGATTCTATGGAGAGAAAAATGGTTTTGGTTCGTGAAGAAATGAATTACGAAACCAGGATATATATCTGAAACCTCATTACGGCCGTTATACTCTAAGCATAACATACGTAAGATCTATTACGTACGCTATCACAAGGGTGTTACATACGTAATGCTCCTCCAGAGGCTACTGCCTCAAAACAGGACACTTGTACGTACGTTAAAAAAAATACATATGTAACCAACCTCAGCATTACGTACGTTAACCTCAAGGTATAGCATACGTAATGTGCGTTGACCTACCTATCCCAATCGAACCCCGCGAATCCAGCCTGATCCGGTCCCACACGCCGAAAGGCAGATCTGGACAGATGCCCTGTGTTACGTACGTAACCAACATGGTTTAACATATGTAACACTCCACCCTTAGCGTACATAATGTTATACATATAGCATACACTATGGCTAATATACTTAGCCAAAAATCCAAACTCACCCAGCAATATCAAAACGGCGAATACAATACCGACGACAAGTACGAATATTTCAATTCCGAAATATTCCAATACAATATACATTGTATCAGTCAAGTACAACACCACTTGTACAATTCCAAATGAATATGTACAACACAACAGTAAAACGAAAAAGAAAATCACCCCTGGATATTACATACTCCCCCCTTAAAAAGAGTTTCATCCCCGAAACTAGGGGTGTAGAACTTGGAATATGAACTATCCATCAGGATCTGAAAACAACATCTCCAGGAATACTCCTCAATGTGAACCACCTCGCCTGAGAAACTGGGCGAACCCCTTGGGCCTCCGCATTTTCTCTGCCTAAAGAAGGCGAACACCAGCATATAAGACACTCAGCCAAAAACGAGATCAGTCGAACCATGACTCCTCCGCTGGAGGCTGGCCAGAAAGTTGTACCACCCGCATGACTTGTAACACCGGCGTACACACCCCGCGGGAGCCACCCATTGTACATGTCTACAATCATCGGTGTACACTTCCCCATTCTCGTCGGCATCGGACGCCCAAGCAAACACTGACTCGCGCCACAAAAGGAAAACAACAACGCACATATAGTCCTCGGGACCATATCAATTGTGTGCCCAAGTCCTCATGACTTGACGTCTCGAATCACAATGAACAATTTCCCAGATTATCACAAAATCTCGGGTACAACACCAAAAGGAAAAAAAACCACATCAAACAACCTCAAATCTCAAGGTTCTCAAATACTATCATTATAAGATAGATCAACAGTAAATGATTCACAACCACAATATCACAATACAAATTAAGTTAAACATT
The DNA here is from genome assembly GCA_033398695.1 of Orobanche coerulescens. Classification (NCBI taxonomy): domain Eukaryota; kingdom Viridiplantae; phylum Streptophyta; class Magnoliopsida; order Lamiales; family Orobanchaceae; genus Orobanche; species Orobanche coerulescens. The sequence goes on from CM065804.1 coordinate 27,012,806, forward strand.
AATCCAAAATTCAAAGAAAGGAATACATAAATCGAGGCTACATCTCAAGTGTACCCGATATCAATATTCTCCAGATCATCGATCTCCTCGATATCATCGACTCGAGAAAGACCCAAATCTGAACTCGCTGCTCCTCTTCGGCTGTCCTTACCTCTGGCTCCCGAAGCCTCATAGGACCCCTTGGACAAAGTACGGACTGGAGTAACAAAATCTCTCTAGGCCCGTGAGCTCTCTTGATATTTACAGGCACTAGAACTCCTGCAGTATTTCTAAAGGTGTCCCTGCCTCCTACACAGGAAACAAACAAAAGCAGGCACCGTACACCGAGTGCTGATGTGCCCCACTGAATCACAGTTAAAGCAAACAACAATCGAACTCGTCGTCTGAGAAGAAGATGCTTTCCCAGCACGGAGACGACTAGAAAATGTCCTCTTGGACGTCGGAGCCCGATGTCCCTTTGAATGAACTGGCATCCTAGTCCTCTCACCAGAAGAAACTGAATGGTTCTTCCGAGCAAGCTCATTGATCAAAAGCTCTGCTCCAAGAGCCTTCTCAATGAATTCACCAAGTGAGTTACAATTATGATTGAAAAACTGCATCCTCAACTGCGGATTTAGCCTCTTGCTAAAATACTTGATCTTATCCGCCTCAGTACGGATAACAGAAGAAGCAAACTGGAGAAGTCCTTGAAACTTCTTAGCAATGACAATAACACCCTCATCCTCCATGGATTCGGGGTTCAAAACCTCAGACAGCTTGGCTTCACGAAGTGGAGCCGGATAATACCTCTCTAACATGAGAGTCTTGAACTCGCTCCAAACAAAACACGATCGGTGGGCTTAACATAAAGCCACCAAGAATAAGTGCCCTTACTCAAGTAGTAAGCCGCTACTGCCATCTTACTCTCTTCTGGACACTGAACCATGTCGAAGAGTTTATCAAAATGTTCAAGCCAATGAACAATTTCAGCTGGTTCCGACGAACCCTCAAAAGTAGGCGGCCCCTGATGAGAGATATCGCCAACAATCTGACTCACTCCCCCAGTCTGCCTATAAAACGACACCTGGGATCCCTGCTGCGGTGGACCGCAAACCATCAAGGTCTGAATGGTCTTCACTATTTGCGTCATCTGGGCCATCATGCCCCTCATAAGCAAGAAAGGGTCGATGAGTCCACTCTCAGTCTGATCGACTTCTCGAGTATGACGTCCCGAAGGAAAATCGATCACGTAAGTAACACCTCTAGTCGAACTCTGGTCCATCTCGGCATCCGCATGCGTATAACCATGAGGTTCTGGATTCTGGCTCGTTCTGCAGCTCTTACCCCCTCTGTCACGTCCTCGGATTCCTCTATCCATACTGAAAGAATAACGTTCGATCATGATCATAACTCAAATATGCCTCAATGGCCAAATCCAGAATGCTAAGTCAATAGCCAAACACGAGTATACATACTCAACAGATAAACAATCACATCAATCATGCTAATTATAGCCAATACAGAGCCCACACGCTCCAAAACAAATACTCGTGAATCAATCGCAACACTAATGTTACATACAGGTTTCAACAAAACATGTATAATCAATGACATAATGAATGTATGAACATAAAAGAGAATCGAGTCCTTACACAGGCCATATGAAGCTTCGAGGTCTTGCGATACTAGTCTTCACTGACGACGACTCGATGAAAGAATGACTCATACAGTCGTTCAACTATCACGACTCACAAAACCCGAGTGTCCAGATTGTCAAAATCTGACAGCCCCACTGCTACCGCATTGGTAGAGCCACATAACTCACATATCAGGGTATCTCACAACCCATTTCTCTGATACCATCTTCTGTAACACCACCAAATCCCATTGGGTTATTCAGGCGAACACGACTAACATACATCAATCTGACCAAAAAGGAAAATCACAGTCCCTACTATGATGCCTGACACAATATTCCGACGTGTAATTTCAATGACAATGATGGGCTTGCATGGCCAAAATAAAAATACAACAACATCCACGAGTCTTACTCGGATAATATAAAATGACAACAACTGATGAAACTGAAGTACTCCAAACTGTATGACCGACATGAACACCGAAACAACTCGGACTAGTATCGCTCGAATGCCTCGTCGCCATCGTCATGCCCCTGTATCTCAACTCTCTCCTCGCAAGCACCTAAAACATGAAAACATGTTCCGCCCCCACGGGGTCAGTCATCCAGATAATGAATATCAAATACATGTACAACATGATATGCATCCAAAGGCAGAATGAATGGTACAACAATGGTAATACGAGATGCTCACAAACTAAGGTAAGAACCGAGCATTCGTGCCCACGACATACGATCGGTACCTGCTCAACAGGTTAGAACACAAGTGCCCAACGGCGAATCATCAATATAGAACACAACAATGAATTACCCGAAGGTAAACCAAACCAAAGCTGAAATAGATACGAATCACAATGCCCGAAGGCTCCAACGGAAATACCAAAACATCACAATGGCCTGAAAGCCCTCAGCCGAAGCTGCCAAAATATCACGATGGCCTGAAAGCCACTCAGCCGAAGCTGCCAATCATTACAATCAAAGCCAAACAGCCCGAAACTGTATCACATGAGGAACGAAGCCACGGCACGAAACCGTATCACAATGAGGGCCGAAGACACGACACGAAGCCGTATCACAATGAGGGCCGAAGCCACGGCATGAAGCTGTATCACAATAAGGGCCGAAGCCACGACACGAAGCCGTATCACAATAAGGGCCGAACCCACGGTACGAAGCCGTATCACAATGAGGTCCGAATCCACGGCACAAAGCCGTATCACAATGAGGTCATCCAATGATCGTGACCTGCTGAATTGCAGGTGCTGGGAAACCAACCGCGAAGGTTCAAGCCCCAGACTTACCCATAATGAGATCACCCAGTGACCGCGACCTACTGAACTGTAGGTGTTGGGAAACCAACCGCGAAGGTTCAAGCCCCAAACTTACCCATCGATCACTAGCCGAGACTAGCCTCCAAAACACAATTAATCACAAACGGCAACGATCCCAAGATTATCGAATTCACAAGAATAATAGTGTACTGCCTTGAGTCGGCCAACACGACAGCAATAACTCACGGATGGGCACCATTCTCGGTGGTCCCAATTCAAATACCTCGACTGTCTTGTAATGGACAATCGATCATAACCACCCAATGGATGGGAACTATCCTCGACAGTCCCAATTTAATACCTCGATTGTCTTAGAACGACCAATCGATAACTACAACTTAACGGATGGGACCTATCCTCGACAGTCCCAATTCAATACAAAGATTACCTTAGAATGGCCAATCGATAACAACGACTCAACATATGGGAACTATCCTCGACAGTCCCAATTTAATACATCAATTACCTTAGAACGGTCAACCGATAACAACGACTCAATGGATGGAAACTATCCTCGACAGTCCCAATTCAATACCTCGATTGCCTTAGAACGGGTAATCGATAACAACGACTCAATGGATGGGAACTATCCCCGGCAGTCCCAATTCAATAATCGATAACAGTGATACAATTTGAATAGATGTCCTGGTGCCTTTAATTGACCACTAGGAACATAGATGATAATCGAATACGTCAACGCCTTCAATCGGCCAATACAACATCAACAGAAAAACACCGATATCAATAACAACGATCATAATGATATCTCAATGGAACATCAGTCAACAATAACCATCGATACATCGATACCGCAAACTGGCTATCGACAACAACATAATCCAACAAGTATCTCAATGCCTTGAACCGGCCATTAACGAACGATAATAATAACAAGACGATCAATCAACAACGTTAGCATAATTACCGAAGGGTTTTGTATCAAACAATTTCCTGACATCAACAGATCATGAAGAGACTACGTCTCGAAATGATACAACACATTCATACACATATATGATAATATTTTTCTCATTTACTAGTACAAGTATAAAACTTACCTCAAACCGAAGGCGATGAAATCCTCCAACGAACGACGAACGGCGTCCTCCGACGATCACAAGCACTCGAACAACCTTGAATGAAATACAATTCATTCAATAACACAAAATCAATAGAAAACAACACCAAAGACAATCCCGATTCAATCACGAATCGATTAAACTCCACAAACGAATATCATAATTCTCAACTATGAATTCTAACATCCTCCAACACCTCAATGATCAATTAACATGATCATTATGTTCTTAACACTTGTGAAAAACAATTTAACAAGGATTATCAAAAACAACATCAAATCAATCATTTCAAAATGATAATATCACCAATATCCTCATCAATACCTCAAGAACATCATCATCACAACAAACATGATATCTCCACCAAAATCAATCACCAATTCGTCAAGAATTTTGGATTAATCAACAAGATTAACTTAACCATTTCAAAATTATGATAATCATCTCCTAATTCATCATAAATCCTTACTAAAATGGTTATAATCCCCCAAGAACACAACCAACAACAATAATCATCTCAAGGCTATGTTAATCATCTAGCAATCTTAACATAACTCTTCCTAGACATGATTATAACCTCCAAGTATTCTTAAACATCAAGAACACAATCAAACTCAAGCTATATCATCATGTTCTTAATATAAGTTATAAAAACTCATCAACAATCATGCTATATCCCAACAATCACCAACTACAGGAGGAAAACAACAACAACAACACACTCGAAAATCACTTGAAGAACAAGAGATTAAGAGAACTTACCCAAGAAGAACTCTCCAAATACCAAAGGAGTAAGAAAAGATTTCAACCTTAAGTTTCAATCCAAGCTAGGATGATCAAAATCACATTGGAAGAGTTTACGTGTCAAGAACAAGTCTAGAGGGACGATTCTAGGGAGAGAAAATGGTTTTGGTTCGTTAAGAAATGAAATACGAAATCAATATATATAATCTGACAACCTTATTACGGCCGTTATACTCTAAGCATAACGTACGTAAGAGCCATTATGTACGCTATCACAAGGGTGTTACGTACGTAATGCTCCTCCAGAGGCTATTGCCTCAAAACGGCACACTCGTACGTACGTTAACAAAAATACGTACGTAACCAACCTCAGCATTACATACGTTAACCTCAAGGTATACCGTACGTAATGTGTGGTGACCTGCCTGTCCCAATCGAACCCCGCGAATCCAGTCCGGTCCCATACGCCGAAAGCCAGATCCGGACAGATGCCCTGTGTTACGTACGTAACCAACATGGTTTAATGTACGTAACACTTCGCTCGTAGCGTATGTAATGCTATACATATAACGTACGCTATGGCTAATATACTTAGCCAAAAATCCAAACTCACCCAGCAACATCAAAACGGCAAATACAATACCGACGACAAGTACGAATATTTCGATTCCGAAATATTCCAATACAATTTACATTGTATCAGTCAAGTACAACACCACTTGTACAATTCCAAATGAATACGTACAACACAACAGTAAAACAAAAAAAAAATTACCCCCGGATATTATATTACCGAAATGCAAGTTGGTATCATTGTCGCTGATTCCTTCATGATGAACGTTCCTTGATTCGTCATAGTATTTTTTTTTAATAAAGATAGATTTAGATTAATATAATTATATAAAGTTACTTAACAAAAATAATAATACAAGATTACAAGTTGTGAGAACTTGATAATTGTGAAAATTTGAGTTGTGAAAACTTGAGAATTAAGAAGAAGAAAGAATAGAGTTGTTGTTGGTGTGAAAAAATGGTTAAGAGGAGTCGGGTATTTATAAGATAATTTAAAAAAAAAAAAATCTGGCCGTTAGACCCGACCCGACCCGATCCAGCCCGACCCATGGGCTGGCCGTTGGCAACGGCTAGTGCACACCAACCAATCGGTTGGTGCCACATGGGATGGCCGACCAATCCATTCAAATTGAATGGTTATTTATGATGGGCTTAGATGGGTTTAGGGTGGGCTGAAGGTGGGCTACGAGTGGGCCACGGGTGGGTCGTGCTGCGGCCGGGCTGGGGCCGGGCCGGTCTGGGCTCGGAGGTGGTCCGGGCTTGGCTGGCTTGGGCTGGAGATTCCGGGACCGGGACCGCCCGGGTGGCCAAGGGGCTGGGCTCGGTCCCGGGCCGGGCTGGCCCGATCGTCCCGTGAGCCTAGAAAATCCGAGCTGGGCCGGGCTGGACGGCCCGGCCCACTGGCCACCTCGACTTACACTTTCAAGGCCTTCATATCTATTTTTCTAAATTTGCATCATTCATTTCAAAAAATTATTTTTTTCATATTATTATTTGTGAATTTATTTATAATCCAAATAAAATCATCATTTAATCCAATTAATATCTTATTTGTCTCTATTCTTTAAATTTAACACTCATTCTAAATAAATAGTTTTTATGGATTGGATTGAAACATATCAGACGTGTAAATAATTAAAGCTTACCGGCTTTCATATTTTTTTTTTCAAATTAAATTGTTCCTTTCAATATATATTTTTCCTATATCATCTTTTATGAATTGAGATTAAATATTCATACGAGGTGTGTAAATTATAAAAACTACCTCTAAAATTTTATATTTTTTTAACTTAATCACTTTTTCCAAATAAATATTTCTTTTATATTAATATTTATGAATTTATTGTCCAATTAATATCATTCCTCGCATTGGTAAATACGGACGAAGTGGTTTAAATGTCAATTTCACCTCGGTACATAGAAATTTGTAGGCAAATACGTTTTCAATTTTTATCTGCGCGCAGTACCACGCATCGGCCCGCCTCCCATCATCTAACAAAAAATAATATTTACATAAAATATTTCAATATTGTGCCATGTCTGTCCCATCACACCCCTGCAAAACTGCAGTTCGTTGTGGTTTTTAATTATATTATTGACCCCCCACATACCTGAATCTTTAATAAATGTTTCATACCAAGAACGATACTCAGTTCTTTAAGAAAATGTTGCCGTAATGTTTCAATGAAGGCACCTTCCCGTGAAGGTTCATTTTGAAATGAAGATAATAAGGGTTAGAATTAAAAGATATCAAATGTTGAATTCTTTTATCTCAAAACTAATATTCAGAAGATGTCAAATACAAACCTTTTACAAAAATAATTATTTGTATTTCATTATTGAAAAAATAATAATATAAAAGTAGTCACATATAGTATTAGAAATAATTTTGTTATTCAAGATTTTATAACCTTTTGGTTAAAAAATCGGTATGATCATCCCATAGAGTTCATAAACTCATGAGTTTTACACTAGTTAAATATATTGATGATCACAAACAAACTTAGTTGAGCCTAAACGATCTCAATAAATATGAATTATAAATTATATAATTAGAAAAAAATAAATATTATCATATAGCGTATAATAAATTTACAAAATCTTCGAATAAAACTTTCTATTTTATAATATATTTGCATTTAGCATAAGTACATCCGTAAAAAATACTATTAAAATGAAACAATTATTTAAAAACATGAGCTTTTTTAAGGAACACACTATACTTGGGACCATTAAACTTAACCATACTCATAGTAAGGATATAAGAAAGTATACTCGAGTACATGTTATACAATTGATACAAGAAATAGATAAGAAAATGAAAAACTTATGGATGCCTATTATCATTATGGTCCATCATTGGTGCACGTGCACCACAAAATTTTGACCAAGACCAAAACGACGTCATTTTGGTTTTGATCAAAACAACATCGTTTTGATTAGAACGGCTTCATTTTAGTACCAAACGACGTCGTTTTGGTCGGCTTTTTATAAAAAGATGTAAAAAATAGAAAAAACATAACAGGGTTAAACAGACTGTCCAGGATCTACAACCTACAGGATCTGCGGATCCCCCGCTCCAGTACCGTCGACCTCCCGCCGCCCTTTGCCCGCCGGATATCTCCTCCACAGTCCACTCCAAGCCGCCCGCGGTTCCACTTACTGTAACACCCCAATTCTGATAAGGGTCATTACACGCCGTAGAACCCTCATCAAGATCTACCAAGCTTGGACATTCATACAATTTTATAATGATCCCACAATGATAATATTTAATAATGTAAATAAGGCCGTGGCCTCGGCCAAAATCTTTTGATTTGAAGGCAGGAAAACAGAATGTAAAATAAATTCATTGCCCACGCAGGGGACTTCACCAACAACTTTAAAACAAGAATATACTTTGTCAATCGACTCCGATAGACAACATGAATATAATAAAACAAACACCCCAAACTCGATCCTCATAACATCATGCTTGACCATCCTTTGCATGCATCTTCCGTACTGGCTCCTCAGTTCGACCGATACCTAAAATGCATAAAACGCATTTCTCCCATTTAAGGGGTTAGCATTAGAATGACTAGTACAAGTACACAATTACACAACATTATATACGAATATAATTCAACACTATTGTCATGTTTGAAAGCATTTGAGAAGACATTATTCCGGAATAACAAATTTTATTTAACATCATCATCATAATAATCACAACATCACATATCATCGCAAATTCAATCACACTTGGTAACCCGCGGCCGTGCCCCTTAGCATCAACCTCCAGAGGTCCCATCGAACCATCCCCAGGTGGGAAACCACTTCTGCGGCCGTGCCCCTTAGCATCGGCCCCCATAGGTTTCGTCGAACCATCCCCATGTGGAAGAACCACAACACACACACGTTTTCATAATTCATCAGTCATGTCGAATTCGTAAGACACATAACATAATGAACACTGAACAGGAGGGACTTCGGTCTGAATACTCTTCGAAAATTCACTCCTATCACATAACGATATACAATCAACCACAAAAACTCAGAAACATAAGAATTCGTCATAAGTTCTACCCTTTGAGACAATTCATCGAACAATACAAGGTCATAATCGATCCTAATCTATTAACGGTGAAAATCTCAAGATCTACTCCACAAAACTTCAACAAAACCAAGGGATTATGATTACACAATCATAATCTGACAACCATCTAAGCTAAATCGGACTATAAAGATGAAATCTTAACAAAACCCCAAAATCCCCAAAAACTAGGGTTCTAGCAATAATACCTCGATTAGAACGGTGGAAGATGTTGTAATGATGTTAAATCCGTGTTGGGAATTCAAAAATATTGATAAGTGATGACAATCGATCGAAATCTGCACTACCCTGTCTAAATTGCCGCATATCGCCAAAGGAAGAGAAGAAGAGAGATGAAATGGCGAAACCAGGACTCAAGTCTGCTTATATAGGTGAATATTGTTACGTACGCAATACCCTAAGTATTATGTACGTTAAGCTCTTAACGTGTGTTAAGGTATCTACATTGCATACACAACTGACTTCACTGAGCTCACTGCCTTGATGCACAGGTTACATTACGTACGTTGCATGGTAGTCTTAGTGTACGTGAAAGGTACTCGTGTACGCTACGTTCTAACGTTAACGTACGTAATAGAGTGCCCACTGCTTACTCCCTCAATGTACAAGCATCTTTACGTACGCTGAGGAGCTCAGATAACACACGTAATGAACCTTTACGTACGTTAAGTCCTATAGGTAGCGTATGCAAAGATGTCTCCAGTGGCTTTTGCCCCAACTACACAGTAAGGAATAACGTACGCTAAGTGCTAAGAATAACGTATGTTATGCTCACAAGTTCAGCAACATTGTTCTAAACAACAACGACATGACGATACATACAACTATTCATCCATAATGGTAATACTAACATCAATAAATAGCTCAAGAATTCATGATCTAGAATGAGCACAATATACGATATAACATACCTAAAAGTCACACCGGGTAAAAATGGATCACAACAGTTGGAATATACGGAAATAAAAAGTATAGATACCACACTTCCAGTCTCCACCGTCGGACATCTCCTCCACTCCATAGCAAAGGTAATTATTAAGTTCTTTTACTTGTGATTTTTGAGTTGTGATTTATTGAATTAGGGTTATGTATTATGATATCCATTAATATTTTATCTGAAATTAAAATATTAAAAAAAAAATTAAATTTAATATTAGCTCAACTCAGGGTTTGTTTGTGATTTTATAAAACTTGTTAATATTTATTTATTTATTTGTGTATTTAGGATGAAAGATACTTTGAGGTGCATCCCAAATTTAAAGGGAGTTCAAGTAGTTCGGTAATTCAAGATCCACCGGATCCACCGGAAGATCCATGTTCAAGTGAGCCACAACCATCGATGTTTGCTAATGAGCGAGATAACATTGTTGAACTAGAAACTTTGGTAGCAGACCCCGGGCTTAGAAAAACTAATTTCAGACTATCATTCGGACATTCAAAATGAAGTAAGAAAAGCCTAATTAGAAAAAGGTCCCAATCAACATTGCCATTTTACATTTCTTTAGACAAAGTATGGTGATAAGAGGAATCGAGTTAATGTAAATTGGTTTAGCAAATATGATTGGCTTGAGTTAGTGAATCTACTGACCGTGCATATTTTTTATCATGTTATCTGTTTAAGAATGTGTCAAATTATGGTGGTGATCACTTTGTTTGGCTCGGATTTGATGATTGGAATAATCCTTCAAGAATCGACAATCATGGTAGTGCTACCAATGGTTCTTATTGTGATTGTGTGCACATGGGTCATGATCTTATGAACCCAAAACAAAGTATTGGAGCTACTTTGGAAAAACAAACTCATAAAAAAGATATTGATTATAATGTTCGTGTGACTACATCACTTCTAGCTACTAAGTATCTTTTGCGGGGTGGCTCGACATTTCAAGGACATGGTGAATCCGAACACTCTCCATATAGGGGTACTTTTTGTAACACCCCCAAACCATTCGGGAATATTACAACACCGTAGACCCTCTCCGTGAGGATCTACCAGGCTAAATACTGAAAACACAACAACACAATACATGCCGACATGGCTAAATAGTGAACCATTAGACCGATTTGATCTTTTATCGCAATATACACATCAACCATACATTACTCTTTCTCACAAATCATACCCACACAGGGGTTATAATACATTAATATTTCCGTAAAACGGAAAATACCATAACGGGAAGACAAACAACAAGACTACACTAAATACTCAACACCGATCTTCATGTGATTAGTATCGTTGTCTTCCATCATCCTTCGTAATAATCCCGTGATTTGCTCCCCAGCAACCTGCAAGTACCTGGACGCAAAACCGACATCCACCTCCCGAATACTCGGAGGTTAGCAAAACTCCACTGTTTTGCTAGTGCAAGTATAAAACACAAATACAAGCCATACACAACATACTCCAAGAACAATAATAATCGTGAATATACTTCCCGAGATAAATCGCTTGATCAAAATAGTTTGAATTATGAAAAGTAGGAATAAAACTATTATACATCTTACAGAACATTTTACGATCTCGAGAGTTTTGAAAACATTTGGGGTTTAAAAATTTTCAAGCCTTTCGAAAACACTTAGGGGCACACCCCAAAATTCATCTTTCCAAAATACAACTTCGATAATGAAGCATGGGGTCCACAACCCAAATATCCTCATCACATACTCGAAAGAATAACCCGACGGAAATTACACAGTGTCAAACATTACCATGACAACAGTCTCACAGAATAACATCATAGAGCATAACTCTGCAACTTAACCATATAGTCGAACTCGACACACCACAAAGTCACAATGCACAGAGCAACCACAGGACTCACGCACCCGTACCCAAAATATCACCACCAAGAGACGAATCACACACAACATATTTTCTGGTGCCATTCCAGCCAAGTACGATACCATTTGGACTGCCATTCTAATCAGACGAAATATGCGCCAAAAATCATAGTTCTCCAAGAAAACATTTCAATGTTAACCGTTGGTACGAGACTCACGACCGCCACACCCCGCAGAGGCCCCGTAGGACCGTCCCTGGGTGGTTAACCCTAGTTCGCGATACGCACACTCACGGAAATACGTATCCCTAGAGGCCCCGTCAGACCGTACCTAGGTGAACACACATAAACATCCACAACGCCACGGGAAGTCATAATTCGAATACTAGAATATGCAAACAAATGCTAGGTACTTCGCTAGAATGGCCACTCTAGTCGACGTATACCCACACGAATGTCACACAACAACAAACAAATACCAATACCAAACGACACCAAGCGCCACAACCTCCTTACGAAGGAGTAACAACTAATATCACACAACGTCAATACACAATCCTCAGCAAGTGTTTACGGTCTACTATATTCACGTAATACAATCACAATACCTTCCAACATACGGCACTAACTACATATTCCGAAACACATTTATTCACGAAGCATCTGAGTTATCTTTGATGGAAAATTTTTATCGAGAGTATACCGATCTTTTTTGAAAGTTCATTAAAACGTTAAAATTTCACATATGATCACTTATCAACTATCACGTCTACGAAACACGAAATGTCTGGGCAAGATACTTGCCTCGAAACTACGATCGCAACGAGACGATGAATGGGATACAGTCGAACAGCCCCGAACTCCCGAACACTACCAAAAACATGATGGCACCGCGAACACTACGAGAAATACACCACACGAATTACCAACACCAAGCGGAGATCAACTCGGAATCCTCGAGCACCTATAATCCTCCGGAAGAAACAACAAAAACATGATTACGATGAGGATTAAGACCAAAAACAATGGAGATTACAACAAACTATCGAAGGAAAATTCATTCGAACATTTGATCGAACATCAAATGTTCACTACACCTCAAGAACACCGAAATCACCCTTCGGGTTGAAACGAACCAAAGATATTGATATACAATCCATAAAACAACTTTAATAACAACACCTAACACCAATCGATTTATCAAAATCGGATGAAAAACGAAATCAAGAATAAAACTCCCAAAAAGGTCAACTCCGGAGAATCAAGAAAATACATCGGATTAATGACGAAGAACACGAATTGATATTGTTAATCCACACCAAGAACTTTAGGAGAAAGGATTTTCTGAGATAAATCGCCCAAAATTACCCAAACAATCGTCCAAAACGAGAGGAAGAAGAAGAGAGGAGGGGAAATGAAACTCTCTTCCAAAATCCCGCTGAAATGGGCTAATCAGACTCGCGTGCCGTGGCCCGGACTGAATGTGCCGCGGACCGAGCCTAAAATTGCGAGCAGCAGCCAGCTTAGTGCCGCGGCCCATCCAGCAGAGGGCCGCGGCCCGCGATACAGCCGCGCCAGGCTCACTGTGCAGTCTTAGCTATTTCGACCATAACTCCTTCGTCCGGACTCCGATTGACTCACCATTTGAACCATTGGAAACTAACTTGATGCTCTATAATACTGAAAAGATTCATAACTTTTGGAGTTTTTAAGAATTGATGGTGATTTTACAAAGTCGAACTCATACTTGGAAAAATCGCTTAAGAACACGGAACTCAACAAAACGACACCGAAACGAACTCGGATGACAAAGAGTGTAGAATTAATAATTCTCGGAATGACGAAACGGTCATAATAGAGTTGATAAGATGGATTTCTGCCAAAAAAAGAAAATTACCGGAAATCAAAATTGCGGATATTACATATTACCCTCCTTATAAGAAGTTTCGTCCCGAAACTTAAAACAAGAAGGGAGAAGCAATATCCCACCAGGAAGATCTCAACGAGATACACAAGAACCGCATAACTTACGCCCATCGGTGAAACATTACAAGAAACGCAAAGAGACAAACGGCATGAAAGCATGCTCAACGACAATCATCACAATGCCACAAGCAGAGACATAATAAAACCAACAAGTGCCAAGTATCACCAAACGGATAACACAATCAAGTCAATTATCCGAACAATCACAAGATATAAAGCGCCTATGACAAGGAAACACGCACAGTCGAAAATAGAAAATATACACACAACGATCCGCAAGGATAGCCACAAAAAATTTGGACCACGCCGAAATTCTCAAAACCCACACTAGGCATCACCGTGTCTTTTCGGAGAAGAGACGCAACCCAATCCCCAAACCTCTCAGCTACCGTCTCGCAATGCACGACTCCGTGTCCCAAATGACCGCAATCGGAACAACTGACCAACGGTGAACGACAATTCTTCACAGTACGAGACCAGACAACAACAATTGGACAACCACGATTGAACAATAGTGATCGAACAAAAACTATCGAACAACAACGATCAAACAACATCGATCGGACAACAACGATCGGACACCAACGACCGAACAATAATGATCGAACAATAACAATCGAACAACAACGGTCGAGCAACAATGATCGAGCAACAATGATAAAATAACAACGGTCGAACAATGACTCCGAAGTTCACAATTCAACAAAAGATATAAACAAAATTTGTAGAAACTAAAGGACGTTAATTTCGGATAAGGTTCACAAGAATCGAACCGAACTCGGAAAAGTCACAATGATAAACAGATTGATCTGAAACAAGGTCACAACCCGTTCGAACGATGGCAACCGAGATACCAAACAAGTTCAAAAAGTACCAACGAACACGAGCGAGTCGATAGAATTGAGAAAGAGAAAATGCAGAAGTTAAAAATAATACGGGTATTACATTCGACCTCTTATAAAAGAAATGTCGTCCCCACAACTCACAACAACGGAAGTAAGGTAACAACACAAAAAGCAACCGACAGAAACATCTCCCATGGGCCTCTCAGAGCTGATCCTGATATCTGTGCTGAAGCGCGAACTCCGAAAGTCTTGGTATCCAATTCGTAAAAATGAATTTTATGTCCCTCGAGTCCGCACTTGAAATGCGTTACTGACGAGAAGGACAATTTGTACGTACATGTCCCGGCACATTACAGTCGAAGCACTTCGGCATACCGAATATGCAACTGCTAGGTACAATAGAATATAACGTCGCAAAACAACATACCAGAGATGCCAACTCAGCACAACATATCAACGTAAGGCAACTCACTTACACAGAATCACAGCAAAGACGGCATACATTCGGCGGTTTCAATGGTTCAAACGATAACCAGCACACAACTGCAAAACATCATGAAACAATCACAGATGTACACGATCATACAAACTCAAGTTCTAACAGCTCGCACGGGTGCGATAATACGCAAATTGCCCCAAAGCGACAACATTCAATACCAACATCACACCTCTCACAGAGGGCTAACACAACAAATGTGTGGCGAACGACTCAACGCTCACACCACCAACTCAATCACAACTCAGAGGGCCAACACCCTAACGACAATGCTAACGTCACACACATTCCCTGACCGTAACAGGAAATTATAGCCTTTAAAAACGAAAACCACCTTTTGAAAATAATTTGGAAACACCAGTTGATCTTGAGTATCAGATATCGAAAAAGTAGTACAAACATCATCATCGAGACTTTGAAAAACCATATTACGTTCAATAATAAAAAAAATGAAGACACCTTTCCTTAAATTAAAACTTTTCAGAAATATTCGACCTTCGGGTCTAAGCAAATACGTTTCTAAATCATTGGAAATATCTCAAAATATTTTAGTCCTCAAAGTGGAATACTTTTGAAACATAGTATGGCACTAGTAGGCACCTTGAAGATACCGCGAGAAAATAATCCATTTTAAAAGTACGTATCGGGATTTATTTTGTAAGATACTCAAGGTTTTTCAGAAATCCAATAGGCCATAATGCCCAAAATTCACATGTATCGACATTCGCTTAAACACATCATAGTACGCACACCAAATCGTTCAAAATCAAGACAATACATATCTTTTCCCGAGAAGTGTAACACCCCCAAATCCCATTGGGTTATTACAGTGCTGTGGACCCCACACCAGGTGATCCACCAGGCGAACACGACTAAAATACAACAAACTGACCAAAATAGGAAATCATAGACACTACTATGATGTCCGAAATACTATTCCAATATGGAATTTCATCGACAAGGATGGGCCTATATGGCCAAAATAAAATACAACAACATCCACGAGCCTTGCTCGGATAATACAAAACGACAACGACTGAACAAAACTGGAGTACTCCAAACTGTCTGACCGACATGAACACCAAATCATCTCGGACTAGTATCGCTCGAATGCCTCATCGCCATCGTCATGCCCCTGTGTCTCAACTCTCTCCTCGCAAGCACCTAAAACATAAAAACATGTTCCGCCCCCACGGGGTCAGTCATCCAGATAATGAATATCAAATACATGTACAACATAATATGCATCCAAAGGCAGAATGAACAGTACAACAATGGTAGTACGAGATGCTCACAAACCAAAGTAAGAATCGAGCATTCGTGGAACATTATGCCCACGGAATACGATCAATACCTGCTCAATAGGTCAGAACATAAGTGCCCAACGACGAATCATCAATATAGAACACAACAATACATTACCCGAAGGTAAACCAAACCAACGCTGAAATAAATACGAATCACAATGCCCGAAGGATCCAACGGAAATACATCACAATGGCCTGAAAGCCCCTCAGCCGAAGCTGCCAAAATATCACGATGGCCTGAAAGCCGAACAGCCTGAAGCTGCCAAAATATCACGATGGCCTGAAAGCCGAATAGCCCGAAGTTGTAAATCATCACAATACAGATCTCAAAGAAACAA